>JXTB01000147.1:149139-163016 GCA_002914805.1 Parasponia andersonii
TAGGGAAAGGTATCCATACCCTTATAAAGAGTGCTTCGTTCCCCTTTCCAGCCGATGTGGGATTTCACAGTACATCCGCTTGGAAATTGAATCAATGGAAGAAAGATGAGAGGCAACCTACATTCAAACCCAAAACTGAGCAAAAGCAAGAAGTGACTAGCCATGGAAGTCAAGGTAAATCCGATTCTTCTACTTCTAGGAATCGTGATATCAAGTGTTTTAAATGCCAAGGTAGGGGTCACATAGCCAGTCAATGTCCAAACAAAAGAGTTATGGTGTTACGAGACGACGGTGAGATTGAAACTAAAGATGAAGATTGATGAGGACATCATGGCAGTGAAGACTCATGGTCCAGTACAAGTTCCTGTTGGTCCAGTGATGAGGGCTCGAGCTAAAAAATTCAAAGAAGAGCTGAATAACTTAGTCCTAAGAGTTCTACAACAAGAAGAAAATGTGTTCACTGCTGAAGGTGAACAAAGGTTGGTTCTACTCATCCAAGCTGATCCAAGAGAGAACCAATCAGCGATACACGTCCATTGAGCCATTGCATGTCTAAGCCATCATACACGTTTAAGGGGGAATTATAATTTGATGTAGATGTGCTTTCTTTGTAGTTTAATCTTTAATTTTGTGTTTTAATTTCTGAGTGTTTCTAGGGTTATTTTAGGCTTGTTTCTTCTTTCTCTTTATTAAGGGTAGATTAGTAATTTTACTTTCAAAACCCTAGCAGGGTATATTTGTGCTGCCTATATATAGGTGCCGCCTACATCAGTAGGCAACCGATTTTTGGATATTAATGAAAGGTAGAGAGTTTTCTTGAGTTCTTGAAGGGACTTTTTCTTAACTCATCAAGGGCTTCCTTATGGCATTCAATTCGACTTATCAAGCTGATTCTCCATCCCGTTTGTGGCGTCTTCACCATACCAAGGTTCTTGCTTTGCTAAGCAATGGGTCACGGTTTTCCATCAAACTTGAAAGATCTTGGGGTTGTGTTTCCAGATTTGGCAACGGGTTTCGTCACATCATTGGCGGGGTTCATATCAGTTGGTATCAAAGCCTAGGTTCATCAGGTTTGAATATGTTTGCATCTGTTACAGTTTAAAAAAAAATAGAATCGTAATCTTTGCTTTCTAAGTTTTCCAGCTCTGTTGTTATTGGTTCTAGTTACCAGTTTTCCTTAAGTTCCGATTCTCTTTTGCTCTTGGCACGTTTCTGCAACTTTAAAGGAAAGAAAAGGAAAAGACGAGAAAACAAGAGGGTCCGGAAAAAAAAAAATTAAGAGTACCAGAACCCTTCTTAAATTTTTGCGTTTCAATCTTGTTCCTTATGCCCTAATACCCTTTTTCCCAAAACCCCACACTTGAGTACCAAAATTCATCAAAATCTGATTCATTTGGTTTGTTCTTGTGTTGATTGGCTACTTGAATCCTTTATATTAGTTCTTGATTAGTTTTGAAAGAACTCAAAGAAGAATACGAGTGGAAAACGGCAGTGTTTGTGAGATCATGAGAGGGTAAAAGCCAAAAGTTGTTGAGCGAAAACACGAGTGGCATTGAGTGCATCATATCGTGTGAAACACGTGAGAGAGTGTGGCGAGGTCCTTTTCCATATCAATCTAACTCTGTTTTGCAGATTTGTATCTTGTATAAAAATCAAGAGCAAAGCACAAACGAAGAGGTTCAACAACAAGCAGTTCTGAACCAACAAATGCAAGTTATAATAGGAGAGATGAGGCGGATGATTAGGGCAGAATTAGAACAAATATATGAAAGATTGGATAGGGTAAAAGAGGGAGGAACACAATGGAGGCAACCCCCGAGGAGAGACAGGGTGTGTCAAAGAGAAGTTGAGGAGGTGGATGAAGATGAAAGGGAAGATGTAGAAGAAGAATATGAGAGGATGTCAGTGGGCAGCCATAAGAGATATGGCAGGGATAGAGAAGCTAGGAACCGGGTAGATAACAACTTAGGAAATATAAAGATGAGAATCCCCGCATTTCAAGGAAAAAGTGATCCCGAAGCATATCTCGAGTGGGAAAAGAAGAAAGAGTTGGTTTTCGATTGTCACAATTATTCTGAAATAAAGAAGGTAAAACTTGCTGCAATCGAATTCACTGACTATGCTATTGTGTGGTGGGATCAGTTTTGCATCAATAGGAGGCGGAATGGAGAACGTCCTATAGATACTGGGGATAGGATGAAGAGAGTGATGCGACGACGATTTGTGCCAAGTCACTACTATCCGGATCTATACTTGAAGCTTCAAGGCCTCCCTCAAGGAAACATCAGTGTTGATGAGTATTATAAAGAAATAGAGATGGCTATGATCAGAGCCAATGTGGAGGAGGATTGGGAAGCGACGATGGCCAGATTTTTGAATGGTTTCAACTGAGAGATTGCTAACATGATTAAAATACACCATTATATGGAGTTGGAAGATTTGGTTCATATGGCAATCGAGGCAGCTCAAGAGGAGTTGAATTCGGCCAAGACCCACCCCGCAAACAGCTAGTACCGCATCTTGGAGGCCGAGTTTCCCAAGGAAAGAAGAAATCTCTTTCACTTCCAAGGCCAAATCCGAGCCCAAAATGGCCACCCCTAACACGGCCCCTCAAGGTAAATCTGCTCCTACTTCGACTCGTTCTAGTGAGAGTAAATGCTTTAAATGTCAGGGAAGAGGGCACATAGCTAGCCAATGCCCAAACAAGCGAGTTATGGTGATCCGAGATAATGGTGAGTTTGAATCTAAGGATGAGGCTGATTGTGATGATATGCCGCCGTTGGAGGATGCCTCAATGGGAGATGAGGAGTTTGGAGCAGATCAGGGTGAGATGCTTGGGTTAGTCGCACGACGAGACTTAAGCTTACAAGTTAAAGAGGAAAAAGAAGTACAATGAGAGAACATCTTTCACACTCATTGCCACGTGAAAGACAAGGCATGTAGTGTTATTGTTGATGGTGGCAGTTGCACTAATGTTACTAGTACTTCCATGGTTGAAAAACTAGGGCTCAGAACACCTAGGCATCCTTGTCCATATAAGCTCCAAACTCCTCATCTCCCATTGAGGCATCTTCTAAAGGTGGCATATCGTCACAATCAGCCTCATCCTCAGATTCAAACTCACCGTTATCTCAGATCACCATAACTCGCTTGTTTGGACATTGGCTAGCTATGTGCCCTCTTCCCTTACATTTAAAGCATTTAATCTCACTAGAACGAGTCAAAGTAGGGACTGATTTACCTTTAGAGGCCGTGTTAGGAGTGGCAATTTTGGGTTCGGATTTGGCCTTGGAAGTGGATTAGCTTTCTTCTTTCTTTGGGTAACCCGACCTCCAAGGAACTGCACTAGATATTTGTGGGGCGGGTCTTGGCTGGGTACCACCCCTCTTAAGCTGCCTCTCTGCCTTGATTGCCATATGCACCAAATCTTCCAACTCCACATAATGGTGTATCTCAATCATGTTAGCAATCTCTCAGTTTAAACCATTCAAAAATCTGGCCATCGTCGCTTCCCGGTACTCCTCCACATTGGCTCTAATCATAGCCACATACATTTCCTTATAATACTAGTCAACACTATTGTTACCTTAACGGAGGCCTTGAAGCTTTAAGTATAGATCCCGATAGTAGTGACTTGGCACAAATCGTTGTCTCATCTCTCTCTTCATCTCATCCCAAGTTTCTATAGGACGTTCTCCATTCTGCCTCCTATTAATGCAAAACTGATCCCACCACATATTAGCATAGTCAGTGAATTCGATTGCAGCAAGTTTTACCTTCTTTATTTCAGAATAATTCTGACAATCGAAAACCAACTCTATCTTCTTTTCCCACTCAAGATATGCTTTGGGATCGCCTTTTCCTTGAAAGGCGGGGATTCTCATCTTTATATTTCCTATGTTGTTATCTACCCAGTTCCTAGCTTCTCTATCCCTGCCATATCTCCTATGGCTGCCCACTGACATCCTATCACATTCTTCTTCCCCTTCATCTTCATCCACCTCCCCAACTTCTCTTCGGCGCACCCTATCCCTCCACGGGGATGCCTCCTTTGTGTTCCTCCCTCTTCTACCCTATCCAACCTTTCATGTATTTGCTATAATTCTACCCTCATCATCCGCCTCATCTCTCCCATTAATGCTTGCATTTGTAGGTTTAGAACAGCTTGTTGTTGAACCTCTTCGTTTGTGCTTTTCTCTTGATTTTAAGACATGATAGAAATCTGCAAGACATGGTTAGATTGATATGGAAAAGGACCTCATCACACTTCCTCACGTGTTTCACTCAAATACGATACACTCAATGCCAATCGTGTTTCGCTCAAAAAGTTCTGGCTTTTAACCCTCTTATGATCTCACACACACTGCCTTTTTCCACTCGTATTCTTCATTGAGTTCCTTTCAAAACTAATCAAGAACTAATATAAAGGCTTCAAGAAGCAAATCAAAACAAGAACAAACCAAATGAATCAGATTTTGTCACGGATTTTGATGAATTTTGGCACTCAAGTGTGGGGTTTTGGTAAAAAGGGGTTTTAGGACATAAGAAACAAGATTGGAACAAAACAATTTAAGAAGGGTTCTGGTACTCTTGGTTTTTTTTTTTTTTTTTCGGATCCTCCTGGTTTCTCCTCTTTTCCTTTTCTTTCCTTTGAAATTGCAGAAATGTGCAAAGTGCAAAAGAGAATCGGATGCTTAAATACAACAGGTAACTAGAAATGAATAACAGCAGATCTGGAAAACTTAGGAAGCAAAAGATCACGATTTTGTGTTTTTAACTCTAATGGATGCAAAACATATTCAAACCTGATGAACCTAGGCTTTGATACCAATTGATACAAACCCCGCCGACGACGTGACGAAACCCGTTACCAAATCTGGAAACGCAATCCCAAGATATTTCAGGTTTGATGGAAAACCGCGACCCGTTGCTTAATAAAGCAAGAACCTTAGTATGGTGAAGACGCCATAAACGGGGATGGAGGATCCGTTTGATAAGTAGGATTGAACGCCACAAGGAAGCCCTTGATAAGTTCAGAAAAGTCCCTTCAAGAACTCAAGAAGAAAACTCTCTCCCTTTGATTAATTTTCAAAAAATCTCCAACATAATGTTATAGGTGGCACATATATAGCCGAAATACACTTTCTAGGGTTTTGATTGTAAAATTACTAATTTACCCTTAATGAAGAAAAAACACACCTAAAATAACCCTAGAAACACTCAGAAATTAAAACATAAAATTAAAGATAAAATTACAAACAAAACACATCTACATCAGATTATAAACCTCCCCTTGCACGTTTATGACGGATTAGACATGCAAGTTGGCCACGCAATGGCTCAATGGTAAAAATACAATTTCATTGCAAAAAAAAAAAGTGAGATCAAGAGAGCTTTAGTTTTACAACAGCCCCTTATAGTACTCATGTACAAGGAGGCTCTTTTATGTACTGATGATCTCACCGGTTCTTTGCCGAGCAATATTGTTTCTCTTTTGCATGAGTTTGAAGATGTATTCCCTGAAGAGATCCCTCATGGTTTATGATACGAACCCCGCCAGCATGTGATAAAACCTGAAATAAGGATAATGCCTAGGACCATTCTACAATCAGATTTGGATGGAAAACCTTGACCCAACACCTATAAAGAGATGTAAACCTTGGTATAAAGGAAGACGCCACAATCAATGATGGAAAACTCCATTGATAAGTCAAGGGATGAATGCCACAGAGAAATCTGATAAGTTCAAATAAGTTTTCAAAGAACCAAAGAGAAATTGCTCTCAAATTTTAATGGATTGTAATCTACTCTTATTGAATGAAAAGTGTACAATATATAGGCCAAGGGCCACGAAATTTTAATCCTAAAAAGACCCTAAAATGCCCAAAGGTAACTTACCCAAAATCAGAAAGGAAAAGTAGGAAAATAACCCTAATAGCTAACCTAAATTCGTCCCTAATTACATGGTAGGCAATCTTATTTTAATCCCTTAATTTTCAGCCTATTACACACCACTAAAGAAAAGGAAACAAGCAAATAATTCATTTTGGGAAACTAATAACTAAAATAGGAAAGTAAGCAATGACTTGGCATTCAAGTCTTTACATATCAGATTTCCCTTCCATATGCGCCTATGGACTTTCTTGAACTTGAATCAAGCTTGTTAAGGCCTTAGTAATTCGTTCATCTCTATCAATGGGCCTCCACGTGCATGCCTTAACCCAAATCCCTTGAATCAGTCCACTTAATGCATTTTGAAATTTTTTTGCATGTGCTCTTGTAACTGGACCAATGTGAAATTAGATAGGATCCGTATTCCATACCCTCGTGCCTGCCATGTCCTCATCATCAACCACACGTGCAAGAGGAGGAGCATTTACGTGGGCTTGGAGGGACTCAAGGATAGCATTCACGTGATCCATTAAGCTTGTCAAGTGATACGAACCCCGCCAACTTATGATCAAACCCGAAACAAGAATGATGCCTAGGACCATTCTACAATTAGATTTGGATGGAAAGCCTCGACCCAATACCTATAAAGAGATGTGAACTTTGGTATAAGGAAGACACCACAATCAGGGATGGAAAACTCGATTGATAAGTCAAGGGATAAACGCCACAGAGAAATTTGATAAATTCAAATAAGTTCTCAAAGAACCAAAGAGAAATTGCTCTTAATTTTTAATGAATTGTCATCTGATCTTATTGAATGAAAAGTGTACAATATATAGGACTAGGCCACGGAATTTTAATCCTAAAAAGACCCTAAAATGCCCAAGGTAACTAACCCAAACTAGAAAACGAAAGTTGGAAACTATCCGTCTAATAACTACCTGAATTCGGCCTCAATTAAAGGGTATCAATCTGATTTTATTCCCTTAATTTTTTGCCTATTATATGCCACTAAATAAATAAAAATAAGCAAGTAAATCATTTTGGGTAACTACCAATTTGCACCTAAAATAACAAAAATAGGAATGTAAACTATGACTTGGTGTCCAAGTAAAGACAAATCAGATTTCTATGCACCAATTAAGTTTCTTGCACTTGAATTAAGCTTGTTATGGGCTTAGAAATCCATTCATCTCCATCAATGGGCCTCCACGTGCATGCCTAAGCCCTAATGTCTTGAATCAGCCCACTTAATGCATTTTTAAATCTCTTTGCACGTGCTCTTGTAAGTGGACCAATGGGAACTTGAATCGGATCCGCACTCCAAGCATTCGTGCCTGTCATGTCCTCATCATTCCCCTCCTCTTGGAAAGGATTTGTCCTCAAATCAAGTTCATCACCTGCAACAAAAGGACTCAAATCAGAAACATTGAAAGTTGCACTGACATTATACTCGCCAGGCAAGTCAAGCTTATATGCTTTGTCGTTGATCCGTTCCAAAACTTGGAAAGGCCCATCTCCTCTAGGTTACAGCTTGGATTTCCTTTGAGTCGGAAACCGCTCCTTTCGCATGTGCAACCAAACCCAGTCACCAAGCTCAAAGTGTAACATCCCCCGATCCCACACACGTACGTAAGGATATTTGTATAAATATTTAGTGAGATCGGGAGACACTACTCGACTTAGAACTGATAAAATCGGGGAAAATTAAAACTTTCTAAACTTTGTGGAAGAAAAAGGAAATTCCACTCATATTTATACATACTGCAATATATACATATATACACCCTCTCAAAGTGGGCCTCTCATGAAATTTACATAATGTACACACACAAAATAGGTAGAAAATCATCTATTAGAAAACCACAACGTCAAAATGCTCATATACACAAGCCGTGGTCGGAAAGTCGGCACTCCTCCTCCAACTCACATATTATCCGTACCTTCTGCAATGTAAGAATATTATGAGTATAAAACTCAGTAAGTAACATATGCAGATGCAGAGTGCACATGACAGAGAACAAATTTTTATATGATTGGGATCCCTGTGTATATTGCATTGTCTGACAAGACCGTGAATTGCATACTGAGCCACTTAGAGAACGTATAACATATCATGAGCTATATGGAGGTCTCAAGCCCCAGAAAATCCCCTCTGTGTACAGCAGAGGTCCACCCCATACGCCGTCAAAGTGTTCCCGTAGGAACCATAATGTCCCCGAAAGGACCAAAGTGTTCCCGAAGGAACCAGAGTGTCCCCGAAGGAACCATATCACATATTTGGGCGCTGGCCCGCCACACCCTATTCACCAATACTTGTCAGACAATATAAATACACCACGTGTTCATGTCTCATCCAAAACTAAATGACAGTTATGTATGTACACATATCCACAGATTCTATATCCACAAATTCACAGAATAAAGAATTTCTTACATTGCAGGTGTGACGTTACTTACCTCAACTCCTAGACTTTTACGTGATTTTCTTTGAAATGCTCCCGCTCAAGGTACAGTTGATGCGACCCTATTATTCTTTAGTAATAAAATTATCTAATCAATATGCACGCGATGCCAAGTAAATTATTATGTCAAACATTCTTATAAAAGTAACTAAATTTCTAATAAGTTTCTAGACTCAAGGCTCCAACATATTAAACAATTAGCTTAATAACATAACCTATCTAAATACACTGGTTAAAAAGAAACATACAAAGTTAATTAGACATGCATGTAGATATAAAATTTATAAAATAAGAAGCCTAAACTAATGCTTTAAATTCAAAAAATTTGGTGTAAACACCCTGTCCCACTAAACGTTCCTATATAAACAAAACAATGATGGTCAACTTGGTAAATTAAAGTTGATTATAAGCAATACCCATCATAAAATATAAAATACTAAATGATTGACAAAAGTCTGCATATAATCCTACCGTAGCAATTAGAAAAGTAAAAGCCTAATTAACTTCAATTTTTTTTTATACAACCTTAGTGGAAAACAAATTCAAAGAACTCAAGGTATATACACACATATCGATAACAATAATATTTATCATAATAATCAGCCATCAATTCAATGATCTTTATGTATATAGTTGATATTTCATTAGTAAATAGATTTCCAAGGATAGGATAGAAAGACTCTCGGCTTTGAATATGATTACACATAAACTTATATACATGTATATATGGCAACAAAGAATTCACAACATAATCAAAACTTTAACTAATTAAAGGAAACTCACCTTGTCCTAACAAAATTAATGGCAGCCAGAAACTCTCTCAATTATTCCAAGGAAAGAAATATGAGATGGGAGAGAGAATTAGTCGGTGGAGTTAGTGGAGCATATCCAAATTGATTTTGTGTGTGGGTAGATCGTATAAGTAGGTGAGGTTAGTAATCGACTTAATTTTTTTAATTTTGTTTTTATACATATAACCATTTATTTATTTTTTTTTTATTATAAAATGTTTTAAATGAATAAAATAATAATGAAATTTCACATAACAATTGAATAAGGAGACAAAATTATGTCCACTTCAATAAATAAGCTTATAACACAAGACTCAAAATTATGAGAGATGCAAATATTCAGTTTCTTAAGTCAATATTTTAATCACGTCAACTCATACTCAAGCACAAATTTCGAAGCATTCTACTGCAAACTTTTCTTAGAGAGTAAAGCTTAATAATCTTAATGAATTAGCACCAAAACTTACTATGATTAGAGCATAAGACACAAATATTTTAAAACAAGTACTTAAATTTATATGCACATTTAACAGTAACGTAAAGAAAAGAATATTATGCTTCTTGTTATTATTGGCTCTTTATGTTATGCGAGAAATTGGGTGTTGTTTGAAAAATTCGAGATATCACACAAAGACCTCTTGTTGTCGGCCTTTATTTGCTTGCTTGGCATATTGCTCCGTTCGTCGTTCGATGTTGACATTTGCTTTCTCATGAATCTGCTTTACAAGTTTAGCTTTTCTTTTCCCATCTAAATCACACGCTCAGACAAAGGTAATGGTGATAAATCCAAAGGAGTTATAGGATTAAAACCATAAACAATTTCAAATGGTGAAAATTTAGTAGTAGAATGAACAGAACGATTATAAGCAAACTCAACATGCGGTAAACACTCTTCCCAAGTTTTGATATTCTTTTTAATAATAGCCCTCAACAAAGTAGACAAAGTCCTATTCACTACTTCAGTTTGATCATCGGTTTGAGGATGACAAGTAGTTGAAAGCAACAACTTAGTTCCTAACTTATCCCATAAAGTCTTCCAGAAGTAACTCAAGAACTTAGCATCTCTATCAGAAACAATTGTCCTAGGCATGCCATGCAATCTTACAATCTCTCTAAAGAACAAATCAGCAACATGGGAAGCATCATTAGTTTTGTGACATGGAATAAAATGTGTCATCTTAGAAAATCTATCCACCACCACAAAAATTGAATCTCTACCTCATTTTAGACCTAGGCAAACCTAACACAAAGTCCATCGAAATATCAATCCAAAGCTCACTAGGAATGGGTAGTGGGGTGTATAAACTGTGGGGTTGCACTTGAGATTTTGCTTGCCTACACGTGACACATCTACCACAAATCCTCTTAACATCTCGTTTCATGTGTGGCCAATAAAATTGTTCCTGTAAAATAGCTAAAGTCTTCGCAACTCTAAAATGTCCCATTAAACCTGCCCCATGTGAGACTCTCTCTAGCAAATCTCGCACAGAACAATTTGGTATGCACAATTTATTTTCTTGAAACAAGAAATCCTCATCCCTAAAGTACTTACCATTGGCTGTCTTTTCACAAGATACGTACTCTTCACTAAAGTCATGGTCTAAAGGATATAATTCTTAATATGCTCAAAACCATGTATTTTTAGCATCAAGAGTAGAAAGTAATACATACCTACGAGAAAGTGCATCTGGGATAACATTTTCCTTACCTTGTTTGTATCGAATAATGTACGGAAATATCTCAATGAACTCAACCCATCAGGCATATCTCTTGCTCAGCTTATGTTGGCCTCTTAGGTGCTTCAAGGAATCATGATCTGTATGGATCACGAATTCTTTAGGCCATAGGTAGTGCTGCCAGGTCTCCAAAGCCCTAACCAATGCATACAACTTCTTGTCATAAGTCGGGTAGTTTAAAGCTGCCCCTCTTAGTTTCTCACTAAAGTAAGTAATTGGTTGTCCCTCCTACATTAAAATTGCACCTATACCAATACTTGAAGCATCATATTCAATTTCAAATGTTTTATTAAAGTTAGGCAAAGAAAATAAAGGGGTGTTGGTCAGTTTTTGCTTGATCAGTTGAAACGCCTTCTCTTGTTCATCTCCCCACTTGAAACCAACGTTCTTTTTGATTACTTCGGTAATTGGCGCGACCAATGTGCTAAAGTATTTCACAAACCGCCGGTAAAAACTAGCAAGTCCATGAAAACTTCTCACATTCCCTACAGTCGTGGGACTCGGCCACTCTTGGATTGCACGTACCTTCTCCTCATCAACTTGTATACCCTGTGCACTCACAACGAATCCTAGAAACACAAGTTTATTGGTGCAAAAGGTACACTTCTTCAGATTAGCAAACAACCGTTCTTTTCTAAGTACATCTAAAACAAATTTCAAATGTACTACATGTTCGTCCAAGTTTTTGCTATAAACCAGAATATCATCAAAATAAATAACTACGATTTTTCCAATAAAAGTACGCAAAATACGGTTCATTAATCTCATGAAAGTGCTAGGAGCATTAGTTAATCAAAAAGGCATAACTAACCATTCATATAAACCATATTTTGTTTTGAACGCAGTTTTCCATTCATCACCCTCTTTCATTCGGATTTGATGATATCCACTTTTCAAATCAATTTTAGAAAAAACACAAGAACTATATAATTCATCCAGCACATCATCTAAGCGAGGAATAGGATGACGATACTTTACCGTTATATTGTTGATCATGCGGCAATCAACACACATTTGCCATGATCTATCCTTCTTAGGAACCAAAATTACTGGAACTGCACGTGGACTCATGCTTTCTCTAACGTACCCCTTTTCCATCAACTCACTAACCTGCCGTTGAAGCTCCTTTGTCTTCTCAGGATTACTCCTGTAGGCTGGTCGGTTTGGAATAGAAGTGCCGGGTACAAAACCAATTTGATGTTCCATTCCCCTAAGTGGAGGCAAACCATGCGGCACCTCATTGGGAAAGACATCCTCAAATTCCTGCAACAGAGAAACAATAGAACTATGCAAAACAGGGTCAAGATTGTTAGTGTTTAAAAACACCTCCTTTACAAGAGTAAAATTATTGGCTTGTCCGAAAACATTGCTCTCCTAACTTTATTGGCTTTTGCATTAAAATTGTTTTTTTTCTCTCTGTTTTTCTCTCAATGGCCGAATTTATAATTATCTTTTCTCTCTTTTTTTCTTTGGCCTCTCTCTCTTTTTCACTCTCTCTTTTGATCACTCTCTTTTTGTAACCTCACTTGATCTTCATGAACTTCTTTTGGCATCAAAGGAACTAGAGTAATTGTCCTTTGATTAAGTACAAATGAGTACTTGTTGGTGAAGCCATCATGTTTAACTCGCCTATCAAATTGTCATGGTTGACCCAGTAACAAGTGTCCAGCTTGCATCGAAACCACATCGCATAAGACCTCATCTTCATACTTCCCGATACGAAAAGAAACTAATACTTGTTTGTTTACCTTCAGTTCACCACTATCATTTAGCCATTGCAACTTGTAAGGCTGGGGATGCTTCATGGTTTGTAACCCTAATTTCTCCACCATGGTAGTGCTAGCAACAGTAGTACAACTACCATCATCAATAATCATACTACATACCTTATTTTGAACGTGGCACCTAGTATGAAAGATGTTTTCTCGTTGAACCTCTTCTTCATCTTTAGCTTGTGCACTAAGAGCTCTCCTCGCAACCAACAAATCACCTTGGGCAGGGTATTCCTCTTCATCGGCATCCTCCAATGGTGGTATAGGATCGATGTCATCTTCATCTTCAATTTCAATCTCACCGTCGTCTCATAACACCATAACTCTTTGGTTTGGACATTGACTAGCTATGTGACCCCTACCTTGGCATTTAAAACACTTGATATCACAATTCCTAGAAGTAGAAGAATCGGATTTGCCTTGAATTCCATGGCTAGTCACTTCTTGCTTTTGCTCAGTTTTGGGTTTGAACGTAGTTTGCCTCTCATCTTTCTTCAATTGATTCGATTTCCAAGCGGATCTACTTGGACTCTAGCTTGGCTGTGTACTACCCCTCTTCCTGAGGTTGGTTCTCAATTTTTATAGCCATGTGGACCATATCTTCTAACTCCACGTAATATTGCAGTTCTACCACATTAGCAATTTCTCGAGTTAAACCAACCCAGAATCTGGACATTGTAGCCTCACGGTCCTCCTCTACATTCGCTCGAATCATAGCAACCTCCATCTCTTTATAATATTCCTCTACACTCCAGTTACCTTGCCTCAAACTTTGCAATTTGTTATACAATTCCTGGTAGTAGTAGCTTGGAAAAAACCTCTTTCTCATCACTGTTTTCATCTCCTCCCACGTGTAACAGCCCAAGAATCCCGCTAGCAGATATTGTCCGCTTTGCCACTTGGGCCAAACCCGCCCTCCGCAGCTCACGGTTTTCAAAACGCGTCTACCCGGAAAGCCTGGTGGGCCCAACACCCCCGCTAGTAGATACTGTCCGCTTTGTTACTTGGCCAACCCGGCCTCCGCAACTCACGGATTTCAACGCCTCTGATAGGGAAAGGTATCCACACCCTTATAAAGAGTGTTTCGTTCCCCTTTCCAGCCGATGTGGGATTTCACAATCCCCCCCCCTTAAGGGTTCAGCGTCCCCGCTGACCATCGACTCGGGAACCGGCTCTGATACCATCTGTAACAGCCCAAGAATCCCGCTAGCAGATATTGTC
>JXTB01000147.1:167759-178955 GCA_002914805.1 Parasponia andersonii
AAAAGAGTGACGGTTGATATCATTAGACTTCCTCGAATTCCACTCTTTCTTAGAAAAGGCTACACGTGTTATGTTCTGACAGAAAAGAGATACGCGTGATCTTGAGATATGAGATTTGAAATCTGGCGGATCTTCGACTATTCAGACCTCAAGTTTAGGTTATGACATCACATTTTTAAGGTCGCACGGTAATTAGAAGCTCCATTTCATCCTAAAGAACTAATGGAGCTGGGGGGCAATTGTTGTGCGGTCTAAAATCCTAAGGTCGCATAAGGGTTAAGTTCGACCTCCTCCGTGATGGTTATATGCGACCTCTTCAGGTTATATGCAACCTCCTCCGTGATGGTTATATGTGACCTTCTCCGTTTAGTCTCTTTTTGTATAGGTATGTGCGTCTCTTTCTGTATAAATAGTGGGTGACCTTTTCCGAAAGAAAAGGGAAACAAGTATATGCTATGTCAAACAGGAAACCTACAAGGAAAGGAAAAAGAAGTCTCCTATTTATGATCAACTATTTATCCGTTTTGAATGGTTATCCAATTATGTTGTTACTTAATTTACGTTACCCAATTGTATAGTCATCCGTTTCTACAATTAGGATCCTAGTAACTTTACCTATATAAAGGGGACTCAATGTTCCGAAGAGGATCAAGTTTGGAGTATTCCAATAGCTTTTCAGTCTTTCCAATTTCCAGACGAGACGTTGTAATCTTGAGTATTCGTAATTCTTCATAAAATAGTGAGAAAACAGTGGACGTAGGCTCATCTTTTTCGGGGCTAAACTACTATAAAATCCTCTCTTTATTTGCTTTGATTATTAACTTAATTAGCACAAGCCACATCTCTTAATTTTTTCTAACTTTATTGTTGATAAAACCTCCATCAACACTAGTAAATTAGCATAGGGATTTTTTAGATATCTAATATTTCCTTATTAATTAAATTTCATTCTGTGTCCTTTTCTCCCTCTATCTCACTTATTATTCCCCCATCTCTCTCTCAATTATTTAGATTAATTTATATGAAAAGATTAAATGTACAAAAAATCTTAATATGAGGTAATTTGGCCGAAATAATTGATTACATTTTTATAAATGAGTATGCTTATTGGTTTTTGAATTGTCTATATAGTCTCGATCTTTTATTTTCTTGTTTTTTAATGGTCTCATAATTTGTTTTTATAGTCTAAACTTTTGTTATATATGTTCTTATTATGTTTAATTTTTTATGATATGATACTTGCATATTATGTTCTTTGATGTTTAATGAATTGTAAAACATTGTCTGGTTTGTTATGATCTTTATCGTTAGTTTTAATTTAGTATGAGTTGAGTAATCATTTATTATTGATAAATTAATTTTTATGTGGTTTTTGATGTCGAATATAGATTTATTCATTGAATTTAAAAATTAAATATAGATTCGTCCAAGGTTTGACGGATGTATGTATGTGAGTTTGGGGGTCAGGGGTTCAAACTTTGATAGTGATGAGTGTGTGAGTTAAATTCTCTCCCTTTCGTATTAAAATTAAAATATCTCTCTCTCTCTCTCTCTCGATCAAGTATTAGAAGTAAAATAATTTATTAGAAAAGGATCAATATGTAGAAATTCTTGATTTGGTGCGATTTCACCCTAATAATTAGTTTCTTTTAAATGGGTTTGTTTATTTGTTTGTGTTATCCATATTGTCTCTATCTTGAACTTTTTTGTTTCCTAATAATGGAATAGTCAATTATGTTGTTATCTAGTTATTTTTACTTTAAAAACTTAGGTTATTTATGTGCTTATTAAGTGTAATTTTATAATATAGTCCTTAAGTCCTTCTATGTCATATTTTTTCGTGTTTACCAAATCTAAAAATATTATTTTGTTGGTTATGATATTTGTTGTTAGTTGTAATATAACGTGAAATGTATAAATATTTCTTTTTGTATAGTTATTTACCAAATCTCAACATTTCCTTATTAAATTTAATTCTCTTTTTATCTTTTGTCTCTTTCTCATACTCTCTCCTCAAGTATTAAAGTGTCTCAATTCGATGTAAGTTGGTTGTACTTGGTAATAATTAGTTACTTTCTTATAAATGAGTATGTTTATTTATTTGATAATGGGATATTCAGTTGCATTATCGTTAATCAATTATTTTTTGCATTCGAAACTTTGATTATTTTTATCCTTATGAAGTGCAATTTTTTTTTTTGATATAATCCTTACATAATAAGTTTCATCGTGTTTACTATGGCAAAATATTACTTTATTCGTTATGTTGTTTTTTGTTAATTCTTATATAACGTGAAAAATGTAAGTATTTCTTACCGAATGGTTATTTTCTAGATATCTAACAGTTTCTTATTAATTAAATTTAACTATCTATCTTTCTTTCTAAAGTGATGAATTAATTTATAAGAAAATATTAAACTTGCAAAAAATCTCGAATCGTTCCCTTTCTCGCTTTTGGATGATGGGAGAGTCAAATTTATTATCTTTACTTTGTTATTTTTGCATTAAAAATTTTGATTGTTTAAGTGTTTGCTAAGTTATAATTTTTTTTTTATAGTTCTTGCATAATAAGTTTTCTAGTGTTCACTACATGTTAAAACATTATTTTGTTGATATTTGTTGTTAATTTTATTATAACATTAAATGTGAGTATTTATTGATTTTGATATGCTTTTAATTACTCGGATCGAGTAATTGTTAATTGGCGTTTATGTTAAAAAGTTCAAATTGATGATATTTGCATGACATATTGTTTGTGGATTGACAAATTGGTATGATATGTTGAGTTTTCCTAAATGTTGTATTACTAGTATTGTCAAACTTAATTTTTGTGGCCCTTAAATAAATATGAAATTTTAGGAGTCTTTAAGAATTTGGTTAGACTTGAAATCTGGTTCACTAAAGTATGCCTTACCCTATGTTTTTCATTAATAAAGAACTGTGGAAAATTATTTGCTTAATGTGATTTGCCAACAAGAAAAGAAGATGTGGTTTTGAATCTCTTTGAGAGACATGTTTGAAAACTTTGGAAATATTTTGGGATGTTTAAGGAGGTTTCTATTATGCTTAACTGTGTTCTGGAAGAAGATTGACATGTTTTAAATACTTGATAATTTAGTCAGCAAAATATATATATCAAGTGAAAAACTTGTTCTACTTACTTAACTTAGTAAGAGAATTTTTGGTGTATTGGATGTCCATGCTGTTAACTAATAATGATAAGATTCAATCTTGTCGATGCATTCCTCATTGATGTTAATAAGTGAGTATCACTTAAGGAACTTTTTAATTGTTGACTTTTGGGAATTATTGGGCATTCTTCTTAAAATCTGTTGTGGGTTAGAATTCTTAGTGAATTGTTGATATTGAGTTGAGTTTGTAACTCAATACTTGATTTGATTGGATCCAAGTATCATTATGGCGGAATAATTGGTGGTATTTGAGACCAGTTTACTCATGGATTTTTATAGAGTTGTTGAACTCTCGTCATTATATTTTCAAATGGAATACTTGGAGTTCAGGGTTGGTTTACCTATAGCCAAGGTGAAACCTTATTATGAACTAGTGTAGTACTTTTACATAACCTTGATGTTTGTGTTGCATGTTTTCAAAATATATTTTTAAACTATATTTAATTTAAAAATGAAATGAGGTTTGATAGGAGACATGCATTACCGTAGAGACGGTCTATTCTATTTAAATCTTGTTCTTAGGCATTATGGTATTGTTATTAGTTTTACTTGCATATTGGATATTGAGTCATTTTCTTATGACTTCCCCTTTGAACCAAACACTTAGAAAGTCTTTGGAGATGATTGATGATTTGGCACTTTGTGCTTGTTGTGCTATTTACTCTTCTATTGGAGATTTCTATTCATGGTGGTTCTAGTCTTATTTTTGATTAAAAATGTTTTGCATACATGGTTGTTTTTTACTTGTTATGAGGAATGGTAAATGACTTATGTCATTGTACTCTTATTATCGTTTTTGATCTCTAAACTCGCCTATCTTATGTGAAATAACAAGGGTTTTGATTTAACTTTGAAATCTTGTGTTGGAAAGGATCTTGTTAGAGTCTTATGACTCAGCGATTGTTTAGAACCAAGTTTTAGCTATAGAAAATTAAATTCTCTGAGTGTATTATTGATCTGGTAACAATATTGTATGTACCTAATATTTAATTTGCTATAGAATTTTAGCACCTAACAATCAGTGTTCTGTTTGTAGAAGTCCTGTGTTTTTGACTTCTAATCTTGATTATTGTTACTATTTCTGTAACTAAATACGGATTTGGGGGTCATCATTTCTAATCTCTTGTGTGGAGGTCTTATGCCTATAGATGAGTTGTCTTATGATTCTATACCTCTTTGTGTACTCTTTATCATATGCCATATTGTGGCATTGGTATGCTAGCAGAATTCTAGTACCAGATGAGAAGTGTATGTTTCACACTTCTTGATTTACCTAGTGCACGATTCGATACTTATTAATTATGTGATCAAGTGTGCACTCTCTTTCCAATGGCTATTCCATGTTATTCTACTCTTATATTGGTTTGTACTTGAATTTCATAATGAAATTATGTAAAATTCCAAGTTTTGAAAGGGCAACTCAGTATTTTTCCTTGTAAAAAAAAAAGAAATACCTACTTTACCCACAAAGCCATGACATTAATCATCTTCTCATCCCTTTTTTGTTGTAGCTGCCAAAATTAAGCCATTTCAAGACATTTGAAGGACGTGTATCTTGAGTGCTACCACTTCCTATCGATACTATCGCCATCTTCATCGTCGGAGCTGTCGCACGCAACGTGGAGAAGCGAGGGAGCTCACTTCCTAACGGGAATCTGGTCGCCACGGGTTGAGGGAAGCCATCCTAGTCATCAACTTGACTTGCGCTAGCCAAAGACGAGATTCTCTGACCACCAACCACCACGAGACGCTACTCGTCACCTGAAATGGTGAGTTTTCCTAGGTTTAGTTGTTTCTCAAATTTGCACCATTGATATTCTTGTAATCAATGTTGTTTCTCAAAGTGGCATATTTGAGGTTTTTGTAATCAAGATCGGTATGAATAAGTAATGGAGAAGCTATGTTGACGGATTTGAGGATTTGATCTGATTTTAGGACTTTTTTCAAACTTTAAACACGGTATTTTTATGATTATTTTCTTGAAATAGTCATTTCAGCCTTGAAACTTATAGGTAAAAGCGGAGATTGAAACATGAATAAATACGGTGATTTTGTATCAAATCATAATATAGAAACAAAAGAATTTTCATATTGAAAGTTATATTTTTCTAAAAATTTCTAAAAATAATATTTTTGAAACTTTTAGATTTAAGGTCCATTTAAAATCGAGACCTTAAAACAAAGTTTCGACCTCAAAATTGGATTCAGCGAGGTCAAGAAACGAATTTTGAATACAAAAGATTGATATATTTTGAAATGGCACGAATTTTGAGATACAACTCGTGAATTGTCTTGTTTTGCATGCCAAGGGTTTGGGTTTTAATCTGGAACCCAAATTGATCAAATTATATGCCCAAACTAGCTCTTTTGAATGCAAAAAATTTAGTGATGATGTTTGTTTCCACATTTAAGACTCCATTAGAAATATGATACTTACAAGTGATTGATTGAGGGTTCGAAAATAACCCACCGATCCTCTGAACGATTGCCAAACAACACCAAGTACACTCCATAGTATTGTAGCATGGCCTAGTCACTCACTCGCTTAAGGTAAGAATTCGATTAGTTGATCTTACAATTGATTTAATTGTGATTTTATATATTTTGAATAAATATGTAATTTTGTGAAATATTATGTAAAAATGTGTTTATATAAGGATTTGAACATGATTTGATATTAAACTACCTGGGAACTTAGTTTTGTAAAAGCGTGGTCTACTGAAATTTCAGAAAATCCAAAAATGATTGAGAATTTAGTTTTGAGAACTAAATATTGTTTGATTAAAGAATATTGCATGATCTGGTTATGATTTTGCGGAAAATGATACATATTCTAATTCTTGTCATCTGTATAGCATTGCATGCACCATTGCACATACGCGGTCGACGAACTTATGATACCCCTTCAAGGTGCTTGGACTTACGGCACCCTATCTATGGTTCTCAAACTATATGTCATATTCACGGTCAAAAACTTAGGTGACTTAGACACAGTACACATGTGCAGTCATCTATTTGAGTAGCTCACAAACCAAGTTCCGGACTATGGAATTCATGCTCAAAAAATAAAATAAAAAAGGAATAAGATAACAAATCAACTAAAAATATTAAATTCACAAACCGAAGGCCCGTAGACTAGATTTGAGTTATGAAATAAAAATACCCTCAATTCATTGCAGAATGTAGGTTATGAATTCTAAACTTCAATATTCGTTAACCAAGTAAATAAAATGCCTCTATCTAGTGTTCTTCATCTTCTTCACATGTCTTTTTCCGTCCTTCAACTTCTTCTAGTAAAAAAAGGAAAATGTAAATTTTCTAGTTTTTTTTTTAACAACACAGATGTGGTGTTTCTCTCTCCTTCCTTTAGCGAGGTAGGCATTGTTCTCACCTAGAAGGCTTCATTTTAGGACTAGCCATCCTAGTCAAATCTATCCACAACATATTTGAGTCATTCTAACTATTTTTCTCATATTTCTAAAAGTATTAAATTCACAAACCAAAGACCCATAAACTAAATTGGAATCATGAACTAAAAACGTGGCTCGTATTGGCCAAAATATAGACGGGACTGGTCCCGTCGAGGGGCATATTCGTGACCTATATATATGTAACAAATATAAAAAATAAATACCGAATTAGTTTGAAAAATGAGTATAACATTTGAAATACTAGTTATACATTTCAATTCCACACCACAAAAAGTTTCTGTTACAATTAGGAGTATCAAAATCCAAATTCAAATATTAAGAGTTTTGCTCCAAAAAAATGAGTCATAATTTTATTTTTTTTCTGTAGGAAAAGTGAGCTCATAAATAATTTTATAAGTTAGTATGAATTTCAAGAAATATTCTATTAAATAGCCCAAAAAAATTAGTTTCTCTATGTCTTTCTTTTCTCTGAGTATGATCATTGCCTCGGAGTTCACAAGGCATAACAAACACGAACTATTTTGTTCCCCTCTTCAAAATTTAGGAAATGCACTTTCTTTAAAATAATTGCTTCAAAATTTAGGAAATGCACTTCCTTTAAAAAAATGGAAAAGTATCATGATTCCAAGACACCCTTAACCTTCAACAATTAACCCTACTCGGCCACGTGTTATTATACTTCTTTGGAGGGGATAGACCGACCTCATTATATATAACCAAAGATTGGGAAGCTTTCAATGTGCAAATAATTATTGTCATTGTACAGATAACAATAACATTTCCTTCCCTTTTTTTCTTTTTTTTTTTTAATGGTGTGATTTTACGTCTTTGCCTTCAGAGTATTGTGACGAGTGGTTGTTGGGTGGGGAGTTTTTTTCGGTAATTTGCATGGTTGCATTTGGAGGTGGTCCGATTGTGTTTTATGTTTTGAAATAGTGTGATTTTACATCTTTGCCCTCAGAATATTTTGAAGAGCAATTGTTGGGTGGGGGGTCTTTTTGTTAACTTGAGTGGAGTGGATGCATTTATTAGAGGTGGTCTAGCAGGTTGTGCTTCATCCATATTGTTACGTTTTTGCCCCTAAATTTTGTCTGTGGCTTGTGTGTGCGTGTGGCTATTTGGTCTATTCACTTTAATTATTTGTGATTTTATCGAAGTGGCCTTTTATTCTGGGGTTTGGCTGAGAGATTTGGTTGGATTTTTTGGCCATTCATTCTTTTTTTTTTTTATTATGTGTTTATCTAATTACAATAAATATTTTGTTTGCATAAGTATTCATTCTTTTTTTTTTTCCATAATGTGTTTATCTAATTACAAGAATTATTTTGTTTGCATAAATAAAAAATAATAATAATTTCTTAGGTAGCTAAATAGACACTTGAAAATACATTATCTTACAAATTTACTATACATTGGTAATACTTTCACATGTTTGAGCCAAATATTGTATATATTTATATATTATTCAGTTGTATACATATATATATATTATATAATTATAACAGGCATAAAGAATTAGCTATATCTGATTAGAATTTTGTTGGTTTCATTGACAAAGAGAAGGATGAAGATTTTATTATGGGGAAGAGAGGGAAAAAAATAAGAAAAGATTGAAGTCGATTTTGTTATAAAATCATTAAAGAAATTTTATTCTTATTATGTATTCAATTTTGTTATATATATATATATATGATTAAATTCAGGGATTCTAATATTGTATATAATCAAAATATTGTGCTTAGGATTTAGTTATGGTGACTTTGAATTATTCAGTGAAAGTTACTAATTGTGTTGATTTGAAGAGATTAAAACAAAAAGAAGGCTACTAAGTATGACTGATACATACCTAAAATTAATTGTGAATCAACTAAGTTAAGTGTATTTTACGTTGAAATGATTCACTGAATTGCCCTACAAGGGCGTCAAAAGGACTTTGACTTTTCTGTTAAAAAAAAACACATTAGATGAATTGGGTTTCAATTAAAATAAAAAATCATGTCGAAAGAGAATTAAAATTAATAAAGAAAAAGCCTATTTAAAACTTAAGAACATCTCCAATAAACATGCTAAATGCCATGCCAATGCTAAATTTTAGCATTTGGGTGAAAAATAAGTCTCTAATGTTGTGCAATATTTGGTATAGTTTTCCAAATATAGTATAAAGAATAACACATCCAAAATTTTAGCATATGACATTATTTATAATATTGCCAATATTTTTTCACAATATAACTAGTATATATAATTTATGTCCCATAGTGTGTATATAGAACATGTGAATTCAATTGAAAAAAAAAACGCAAAGCGATTGTAACATCCCCTAATTTTACACACGTACATAAAGATATTTATATAAATATTTAGTGAGATCATGAGATGCTACTTAACCTAGAATTGACAAAATAGTGGAAAATTTAAAAAAAAAAATTTCTAACTCTCTGGAAGTGATAAGAAAACTCCACTAATAATTATATATAGTCTGATATACACGTATATAAATACTCACAAGGTGGATCTCTTGTAAAGATATACATAATATATATACACTAAAAATAGGTACAAAATTCCTAGTTAGAAAACCACAATATCAACATGCTCATTTACACAAGCTACAGTCAGAAAATCGGCACTCCTCCAAACTCACATATCGACAATATCATTTGTAATGTAAGAATCCATATGACTATGGAACTCAATAAGTAACGAGTGCAAATGCAATCGGCATATACCAGAGAATAGATAATCGTATAATTGGGATCCCTGTGTATACTGCATTAGCTGATAAGATAGTGAATCGCATACTGAGCCTCTCAGATAACTAATACCTAATTATAAGTCATCGTATGGAGATCTCGAGTCCCAAATGCATCTCAAATCCCTTTGTATACTACAGAGGTCCTCCCCATACCGCTATTAGAGTGTTCCCGAAGAAACTAAATATTATCTCTGAAGGAATCTAATAATGTTTCTGAATGAATCAAATGATATCTTCGAATGAACAAGATATTTGGGCATTGGCCCGTCACGCTCTATTCACCAATACTCATCAAGTAATATAAATACACCACATGTTCATACCTCATATATGTCAGAATTACATATTCATATATTTATGCCTTAGGCATAATAGAATAACAGATACATAATTTCATATAATCTAAGGATTCCACAAGTTCACAAAAATAAATAATTTCTTACATTGTAGGTGTAACGTAACTTACCTTAGGTCTTGGCTTTCTATGTTTTTTTTTCGTTAAATGCTCTTTTCTCAAGATACAAATGACGTGTTCCTAATATTTTGCCAATTAAAGATTCTTTTAGTCACTAATGAAGCAAAACTACAACAACTATCTTAAGATTCGGAAGGGAGAAAAAAATAATTTCCTTATGTCTAAGTGTATTAGTAGAAAGAAAAATAATAAGAACTTAGATATACAAAAATAAGAATATCATGCTTGGAGTTCTTACTGGTTGATTGAGCTTTTTGTCACATGATCATACCTATGTAGACAGTCTTCAGAAACGATTAAACTTCCGCACTGATACCAACACTGTAACACCCCCTAGTTTAACCATATTGTCATATACAGTTAAACTATGAAGTATTATTGTTTCTTAAACATTATCTTTTGTTTTGATAAAAAGGTGGGCAATTTTTTTGAACTTTCTAGAACTTTAGGACAAAAGAAACTGCATAGCATTTCTTGTTAAAAGTGTCTTTATAAAATGTACAATCAAAAGAGGTTTTGACCAGTCGATTTTGCCATCAGCAGTAATATTTACATTATACGAAAATATCTCAAAACAAAAAATGTCGCCCACAGGTCAAGCTCGTCTACATCTGTATGATCACGGTGACAAAAAACAAGCCAGGCAACCAGCTAGTCAACACCAAAATTTACCTCCTCATCTGCATCACAAGACTAAAATGAGCTAAAGCTCAGTAAGTAAAAACTATGCATGCTTATGTATGCTTTAAAATCTCATAAAGTTCCCATTGTCCCCTTTTCTTTTTTAAACATTTTAGTTCATGTATTTTCCTTAAAACTTATTTATAATTGGGCCCCTTAGAGCATTACTAGTTCCGTAAGTCGATAGGCCGTTATAACATTGGGCGGAAACTCTGGCCAAGAGTAAAAATAAGGTGCGACTGTCGTGTGAGGTTTTTTTTGAAAACTCCTTCCCTCATCAAAGGGGCATCCCACACCGCGCTAATATTGTCCTGCTTCAATGAGACACATCATAAGATCCGCAAGTCCCGCTTCAACGGGAGAGTCTGCATCAACAGACTTACCTACACAGCTCCGATAGACTAGCAATTGCCATTAAAACTTATCTTATAAAATTGGTATGACGGTACTCACTTTTAAATATTCTGTAATGAAATTCTCAATTTGCATGCAAGATGTGCCATGCATATGCCATTTTGTAACTTTCAAGAATAAGTAAATTTCACATAATAACATCGTCCATGTAATTCTTGTGACACAGTTGTAAGTCTTTACTTACCTCGTGTCTTGAATAGAAATTGATAGTGGAAAGAGTCAATATCCTCTAGAGATTGGTGTGCTAAT
>JXTB01000147.1:181728-200544 GCA_002914805.1 Parasponia andersonii
AGTTTGGGTCTTTGCTAGACTTCTTGCCTTCTATCTCCACCAAACTGATTTCCAAGGCTTAGAAATAGATTTTTGAACTTAATAGGACCTGGAGAAACAAATATTTAAGTGGGAACAAGTAGAGAATTTAAATTATAGGGAAAGACCTAGAAAGAAGAATTAGTAGAACTACCTTGACTAGTTTTGATCTATCTTGCTTTCTAGAGCTCCAACTTGAGTTCTACCACTTGGAAACTCTTGGAGATGGTTAAGGGAAGTTGAGAGAAGTGTAAAAAGGTATTGGAGAGGCTCAGGTCGTGGCTGGAGAGAAAGGGAATGCAAATGACCAGATTTGGTCTAAAAGTGATACTTAATGACTAAGAAATGGTATAACTTAAATTCTAAGGGGTATTTTGGGTATTTTGTTCATTACTTTCCATGTGTCAAGCTCTAAAACATCCTTAGCATAGTCACCACGTTGCTAGTCACTCCTATACACCCAAGTGTAGCCAAAGTTGGTGAATCCTACCTTAGAAAGTGAAAACTAGTCATACTTTGACTTATGATCCTATATGGCCAATCTTATTATAATTTGGTAGAACCTAGCCCCTTAACCAATCATTAAACATAAAAATTAAGTCAATTAGACTCTAATTAACAACGCAAACATAGTATTAGCACTCAATTATTAGAATGCACAAAAATAACATTATGCAATTAAGCTTAATCTAAGCTAGCTTAGTGCAACAAAATACCAATTAGTGTCCTGAATGCCACCTCGTGCTTACCTGGAGATGACAAATAAAATGCTATAAATAAGTCCTAGACATTGAATTAAGCCTATTTGACGTGTTAAACACACAGTGAATTTGGCTCCGAAGTACGTGAAAATTGCATTTTACCGAGAAACTACTATTTGACCAAGTTATCAACAAGTACGATCTTAATACATGTGCACATAGTATTAGTTTCATAATTATATTCTTTGTTCTTTTAGCACACCGAGCTCTCTCTTTGAGGGTATTGAACCTTTACACTGCATTGGGACACTTCGACAGTCATTAGTATAATAACATGTATGTAAATGCACATAACATAATGAATGAGTATGTTGCTACAAAACTAGTATTAATGACTTTTAGATGCCTAAGATGCAATTAGAACATATTTATTATTGGCTTAATATGCATGTGAGAATCTTGGGCACCACACTTTTTGAAGACTTTGTGGGGAAAGTTAGGAATTAAGTTATTGTTTTCTACTACTTGTCATCTACAAACTGATGGTCAAACGTAAGTAGTGAATAGGACTTTGTCTTCTTTTTTACGTGCTATCATTAAGAAGAACTTAAAAACATGGGAAGATTGTTTATCACATATTGAATTTGCTTACAATAGGAGTGTACATTCTGCAACTAAGTTTTCACTATTTGAAATTATTTACGAATTTAAATCATTGTCACCTTTGGATTTAACCCCGTCACCTTTGAGTGAACGTGTAAACTTAGATGGCAAAAAGAAAGCTGAATTGGTGAAACAAATTCATGAAAAGGCACAGCTAAACATTGAAAGAAGATTGTTTATCACATGTTGAATTTGCTTACAATAGGAGTGTACATTCTGCAACTAAGTTTTCACAATTTGAAATTGTTTACGAATTTAAATCATTGTCACCTTTGGATTTAACCCCGTCACCTTTGAGTGAACGTGTAAACTTAGATGGCAAAAAGAAAGCTGAATTGGTAAAACAGATTCATGAAAAGGCACAGCTAAACATTGAAAGAAGGACTGAGCAATATGTCCATCAAGCCAACAAGGGACACAAAAAGGTAGTATTTGAACCAGAAGATTGGGTTTGGGTGCACTTGAGGAAGGATCATTTTCCAAAGCAACGGCGTTCAAAACTCCTACCTCAGGGAGATGGACCATTTCGAGTAGTGGAATGAATCAATGATAATGCCTATAATTTAGAATTACCAGGTGAGTATGGTGTTAGTGCAAGCTTGAAAGTTGCTGATTTATCTCCTTTCGATGCAGGTGATGATTTGAGGACAAATCCTTTTCAAGAGGGGGAGAATAATGAGAATGATGCAAATGTAGCTGCTCAACCATACGTGCAAAAGGAAGAGCATTCACGTGGGCTTGGAGGGACTCAAGGGCAGCATTCACGTGATCCATTAAGCTTGCCAAGTGGGCCAATCATAAGACTTAGAGCTAAAAGATTCAAAGAGGCATTAAATGAGCTGATTCAAAACATTGGTAATATGACTAACACATGGAAGCCCTGTATAAGCCCAAATCAGATCCAAGGGAGCCTAATCACTATGATTAAGGTTCTCGAAGAGTTTAATTAAAGCTAAACATTTCTCTTCACGTTTTTCTAGGTCTTTTGTACTTTTAGGAAACTTTTTAAATTCAGATTTAGTTATTTTCGGATTTAAATTGAGGAGAAGGTTACAACATATCAAAATAACATTAGTTTATCTTAAATTACGGATAAATTTGACTCCTATATATAAAAGAGAGCCTTGTATATTTTTGGGAGCTTAGTGATCCATAATATTGTGAGTTATTCGTGTTTTCTTCATCCTTGAAAAGATTCTTGAACTTATCAAGTTAACTCTTGTGGCGTTCAAAACAATCAGACTTATCACATTGATTCTTGAGTGGTTTTTGAGGATTTTTGACGTGGCATCTTTAATCTTTCATAATTCTTTATTTGTATCTTGCTAGATTACGGGTCAATACTCAACAATCTTACAACTTGATGATCCTGGGGTTCGAATTCCATAGTAGATGCTGGATTTCGTCACAATTATTGGCGGGATTCATATCATTAGGTACATATAATACTGTTATCGGATCAATAATACTCTCAGACAATTTCATTTTCTGCAGCTAAAAGTTGGTTCTAAACAATCGCTGAGTCATAAGACTCTAACAAGATCCTTTCCTACACAATATTTCAAAGTGAAATCGACACCCTTGTTATTTCACACAAGATAGGCGAGTTTAGAGGTCAAAAATGACAATAAAAGTACAATGACATAAATCATTTACCATTCCTCATAACGAGTAAAAAATAATCATGTATGCAAAACATTTCTAATCAAGAATAAGACTAGAACCACCATGAATAAAAATCTCCAACAGAGGAGTAAATAGCACAAGCAGCACAAAGTGCCAAACTTTGAATTTTAAAGCATTGAAATCCAAATATACACATAACATGTAAAATCCAAAGATTTTCTAAGTCTTCTATCCATGGTAATATCATAGGATATTAACTCATTCCAAAATTAAATTTAGAGACTCAATCTCGTTGCCCAACATAGGATTATAACAAAAATCCCTAATCGTCAATCACCTCCAAAGACTTTCTAAGTGTTTGGTTCAAAGGGGAAATCATAAGAAAATGACTCAATATCCAATATACAAGTAAAACTAATAACAATACCATAATCCCTAACAACAAGATTTAAACAGAATAGGCCGTATTTGCGGTAACGCATGTCTCCCATCAAACCTCATTTGATTTTTAAATTAAATATAGTTTGAAATTATTTTTTGAAAACATGCAACACAAACATCAAGGTTATGTAAAAGTACTACACAAGTTCATAATAGGGTTTCACCTTGGCTATAGGTAAACCAAACCTGAATTCCAAATATTCCATTTGAAAATATAATGACGAGAGTTCAACAACTCTCTATACAAATCCATGAGTAAACTGGTCTCAAATACCATCAATTATGCCGCCATAATGATACTTGGATCCAATCAAATCAAGTATTGAGTTACAAACTCAACTCAATATCAACAATTCACTAAGAATTCCAACCCACAATAGATTTTAAAAAGAATGCCCAATAATTTCCAAAAGTCAACAAAAGAAAAGTTCCTTAAGTGATACTCAATTATTAACATCAATGAGGAATCCATCGACAAGATTGAATCTTATGATTATTAGTTAACAACATGGACATCCAATACACCAAAAATTCTCTTACTAAGTTAAGTAAGTAGAACAAGAAGTTTTTCACTTGATATATATAGTTTGCTGACTAAATTATCAAGCATTTAAAACATGTCAATCTTCTTCCAGAACACAGTTAAGCATAACAGAAACTTCCTTGAAAATCCCAAAATATTTCCATAGTTTTCAAACATGTCTCTCAAAGATATTCAAAACCACATCTTCTTTTCTCGTTGGCAAATCACATTAAGGAAATAATTTTCCACAGTTATTTATTAATGAAAAACATAAGGAAAGGTATGCTTTAGTGAACCAGATTTCAAGTCTAACCAAATTCTTAAGACTCCTAAAATTTCCTATTTATTTAAGGGCCACAAAAATTAAGTTTGACAAAACTAGTGCAATACAACATTTAAGAAAACTCGACATATCATACCAATTTGTCAATCCACAAACAATATGTCATGCAAATATCATCAATTTGAACTTTTCAACATAAACGCCAATTAACAATTACTCGATCCGAGTAATTAAAAGTATATCAAAATCAATAAATACTCACATTTAATGTTATAATAGAATTAACAACAAATATCAACAAAATAATTTTTTAACATGTAGTGAACACTAGAAAACTTATCATGCATGGACTATAAAAAAAAAAGTTAAAACTTAGCAAATACTTAAACAATCAAAATTTTTAATGCAAAAATAACAAAACAAAGATATTAAATTTGACTCTCCCATCATCCAAAAGCAAGAAAAGGAACGATTCGAGATTTTTTGCAAGTTTAACATTTTCTTATAAATTAATTTATCACTTTAGAGAGAGAGTTAAATTTAATTAATAAGAAATTGTTAGATATCTAGAAAATAACCATACAGTAAGAAATACTTACATTTTTCACGTTGAATAAAAATTAACAAAAAATAACATAACGAACGAACAAAGTAATATTTTTCCATAGTAAACACGATGAAACTTATTATGCAAGAACTATATCAAAATATAGAAAGAGAGAATTAAATTTAATTAGGAAATGTTGAGATCTAGTAAATAACCATACAAAAAGTAATATTTACACATTTCCCGTTAAATTACAACTAACAACAAACATCATAACTAACAAAATAATAGTTTTAGATTTGGTAAACACGAAAAAAAAAATGACATACAAGGACTTAAGGACTATATTATAAAATTAAACTTAATAAGCACATAAATAACCTAAGTTTTTAAAGAAAAAATAATTAGATAACAACATAATTGACTATCCCATCATTAGGAAACAAAGAAGTTCAAGACATAGACAATATGGACAACACAAATAAATAAACAAACCCATTTATAAGAAACTAATTATTAAGATAAAATCGCACCAAATCAAGAATTTCTACATATTTAACCTTTTCTAATAAATTATTGTACTTCTAATACTCTCTCTCTCTCGAGAGAGATATTTTAATTTTAATACGAAAGGGAGAGAATTTAACTCACACACTCGTCACTATCAAAGTTTGAACCCCTAACCCCCTAAAATTCACATACATACATCCGTCAAACTTTGGACGAATTTATATTTAATTTTTAAATTCAATGAATAAATCTATATTCGACATCAAAAACCATATACAAATTAATTTATCAATAATAAATGATTACTCAACTCATACTAAATTAAAACTAAAGATAAAGATCATAACAAACCAGACAATGTTTTACAATTCATTAAACATCAAAAAACATAATATGCAAGTATCATATCATAAAAAATTAAACATAATAAGAACATATATAACAAAAGTTTAGACCAAAAAAAACAAATTATGAGACCATTAAAAAACAAGAAAATAAAAGATAGAAACTATATGGACAACACAAAAACCAGTAAGCATACTCATTTTAAAAATGTAATCAATTATTTCAGCTAACAACAAATAGTAGGAAAGAAAAAGAGAAGAAATTAAATTAATATTAGGCTTCAAGAAAACTAAATTATATTTTTAGTAATAAATGATTAGTCTATTTATAAAGAATTAATATTAGTAACGAACATTATAGCCAATAAATTAAACAATATTTTAAGGTTCATTAAATACCAAAGAACTTTATGCGCAAGGACCCTAACTGAAAAAATTAAACATAGCAAGTACATAAATGACACAAGTCTTTAAGACAACATAAAAACCTATCCCATCATCGAAAAACAAGAAAGTAAATGATAGAGACTATAGATAATACAAACCAATAAGTAAATTTATAAAAAAATAACTATCATAGCCAAGTTACATTTGATCAAGACTTTCTGCATGTCTAACTTCTTCGTGTAGTTCATTTAATACTTCTGATAGAGAGAAATAGGAAAAATAGGGCAGATAGAGAGGAAAAATACTTGATAGAGAACTAAATTTAATTAATAAATAAATATTAAGCATCTAAAAAAATCACTATACGACATAATTTAGCACTAATAAATAATAATGCAATTAATATTAAGTTAAAATTAACAACAAATATCATTCCATATGAATGAATTTAATACTTAGAGGGAGTACATAGAGAGAGAGAGAATATGGGGAATTAAATTTAAACAATAAGTAAATATCAGACATCTGGAAAACTAATTATTTTATCAATAATAATTGATTATTCAATTCATATTAAATTAAAATTAATAGCAAACAACATAACTAACCAAACAATATTTTAGGATTCATTAAACACCAAAAGACTAAATATACAAAGACAATATCATAAAAATCTAAACATAAAAAACATATATATGACAAAAGTTTCTAATCTTAAAATACTTGATTTAAGACAACATAATAAACCATTCCATTGTTAAAAAATGAGAAAGTATGAATGACAAACATACTAATTTTTAAGTAGATACTAAGTTCATTTAAAGTTAGCAAATAAGTCCAAATTTAAAATTATTACAAGGCCTAATTATCATCTGCACTTGCAAGTGTACAATAACCATTATAACATCCCTTTAAATGATGTTCAAAAGTTGATAATTGTTTAGCATAAGATAATAGGCAATTAAAAACGTTTTTTCAAAGGGGAAATAGAAAAAAGAAATAATAATAATAATAATAATAATAATAACAATAATGCAAAGAGAGAAATACTCGACGAAAATAGAAACCATAAAATAAAAAGAATCTCCTTATGTAGACTATCGACAGCCTCAACAAAGCCACCATACAAAGTCACCTAGATTGAATACCGTATTTTGAGTATCTATAAAAATAAACTTAAAAAGAAAGCATGAACGTGACAACCAATGACTAACAAAAGTTTCAACTAGCAACAATTGAGAAAAAATGAAGTTTAATTCAAAATTTTTCACTACGTTAATACTGAATATCTGTAGCACAAGAATGAACATGAATAAAAAAATAAATAAACATATAAAAGAGGTTATGAAAACTTATTAAGATATGCCAAAAAGAATGTCCGAGTTTCAACAAAATATGCATTTCATGTGCTTCCAAATCCTCTTTGAAGACCCTTTTGACAATAATATGAAGCAACTAAAAATAAATCAAATTGAAAAAAGTTGTGCAACTACATAGGGCGCAACAACTACCTTTGCCAAATCATAATTTGATTTAAAAAGGAAAAATTACCATCACTGTGCATCGATCAGCCAAGGGAGAAAAAAAAATAAAATGGCCTGAAAAGGATACAAAATGCAAGAATTAACTTATGAGAAATCCTAAAAAAATAATTGCAATTCTTTCAACAAAGTTTAATCCACTAGAATAGAAATACTCATTTAGGTCATTGAAATTGCAGTATTGTACCAAGCTGAACTTTAAGGCATTGCTCATGTTTGTGATACGACATACCTTTAGAATAACACGATAAAAAAGTACCGCAACATTATGCAAAACCTCATCATCCCTACTGTAAGAAGATTAGCCAATAAACCATGTAGTTCATATGTCGTCTGAACATATAACATATGTTTGCATAAGCATAAATAGCTTTTTCTTTTTTTGTTGGAATATATATATATAGCTTACTTGATTATGAACAAACAATAGAGTACAAGATATAGCATAAACTTTCTCGCTTGAAGCAAACATGTTGTTTTATCCCATATTAGAAGATGCCAATGTAGAGTACTTTTCTCTATTCATCTTTTTTGGACCTCTAGGATGCTAAGCCTACATAAAGCATGACTTATATGTGGACGTCAAGCATAAATCCAAAATTCAGACCACCAATATAAATAAGTATTTTCAAAGTTGAACAAGAAAAGTGGATGCAAGTATTACTAGTCTCACCTTAAACTATGTTTTTGTCCAAAAATTTTGCACCATTCTTGTATTTCTTAAACAACTTGTTCGTAATTGTGTCAATAGCTTAATCATCAAGTTGCATAACAAACTCTATCGAAAAATATGTACTGAAGACCTAAAAAGTCAAAAAGTGATTGCAACTAGAAGACAAAGAATTCCATGTAGAATTCTATAGTTAAGAAATCAATGGTGAAAGTATTAGAAGGGAAAGTAAAACATAGAAGCAAAATCTACTCATTTTATAGAACATTTAGTCAAGGAAAAAAAAACCAAGCAATTAAAAGAAAATAAACCCAACAACATCTACTAAAGGAAAACAAAAAAATGAGGAACTGACAAGGTTAATTGTCAAAGAAAAAGAAAGAATAAAAGATGATCCAAAAACAAATATTGACATAGATGAAGCATAACAGACAAAATGAGTTTCAAAACGGAAGCGTATATTCTGCCTAATTATACATGTTTTCCTATCATATACGTTATAGAGATAAATATAATTCCAAATAATAAAGGATTAAATAAAACAAAAAATAAAACTTCTAACAAAGATTCTGAGCGCATATATTCTGTCTAAATATACATGTTTTTCCTATCATATACGTTACAGAGATATATATAATTCCAAATAATAAAGAACAAAATAAAACAAAAAACAAAAGTTCTAACAAAGATACTGAACAATTAAACTAAAGATGCCATGTATGACCTCACAAAAGAAAAATGAGACAATAAAGATTAGACAAATAACATATCCTTACAAGATCAAAATATCCATAAAAAAAAAAACTTGAGAACAAAACAAACATGAAAAGCCTAGGTGTCAAAGATAAAATGATCACATCACCAATAATGAGCAAAATTATGTCACAGTAAGAATTAGAGAAAACAAAACCTGTTTATGTGTGTGTGTCCACTTAAACCTATATGCAATACATGCTAACTCGACAATAATCAAAGACACTAGCTTTCACACAGATAAAGTAGTAGCCCTCTTCCCTAGTAGATCCTCCAAGACATAGGGGTCACTACACCTCAGCGGATTACTCAAGACTGGCTTTCAGACACAATGCCCGGTAACCCTCTTTGTCCTTGAATACATGCTCACTCAACAATAACCAATGACACTAGCTTTCACACAGACAAAATGGTAGCCCTCTTCCCTGGTAGATCCTCCAAGACATAAGGGTCACTACACCTCAGCGGATTACTCAAGACTAGCTTTCACACACAATGCCTGGTAGCCCTCTTTGTCCCTGAATACATGCTCACTCGACAATAACCAAAGACACTAGCTTTCACACAAACAAAGTGGTAGCCCTCTTCCCCTGTATATCTTCCAAGGCATAAGGGTCACTACACCTCAGTGGATTATTCAAGGCTAGCTTTCACACACAATGAATGGTAGCCCACTTCGTCCTTGAATAAATGCTCACTCGACAATAACCAAAGAGAGTAGCTTTCACAAAGACAAAGTGGTAACCCTCTTCCCCAGTAGATCCTCCAAGCATAAGGGTCACTATATCTCAGCGGATTACTCAAGACTAGCTTTCACACACAATGCCTTGTAGCCCTCTTCGTCCTTAAATATATGCTCACTTGACAATAACTAAAGACACTAGCTTTCACACAAACAAAGTGGTAGCCCTCTTTTCCAGTAGATCCTCCAAGACATAGGGGTCACTACACCTCAGTAGATTACTCAAGACTAGCTTTCACACACAATGTTTGGTAGTCCTCTTTGTCCTTGAATAAATGCTCACTCAACAATAACCAAAAACACTAGCTTTCACACAAACAAAGTGGTAGCCCTCTTCCCCGGTAGATCCTCCAAGACATAGGGTCACTACACCTCAGCGGATTACTCAAGGCTAGCTTTCACACACAATACCCAGTAACCCTCTATCCATGGTACCTATTACTTTCTAGACCTTGAAAACTGTAGTTGTGACTTAAAATTGACTTATAGTCATCAAAATGAGAACAAATTTTCTTTTGGACTAGACCCATTACAAAGATGCTCAAATAAGAATACAAGGGCAAACAAATGGTCATGGCTTAAAAATTAATGTGACTAATCTCATTTCTAGCAAAGATACATTTAAGCTCAAACACAATGTATGATTCAATATGCACAAGATGACTATGATCATGAATAGACACAAAACAGGGCTAAATTTTTTTTAAAGTAAAAATAAAAGTAAAAACAAGCAAGACTAAGGTAGAAGTGCAGATTTGATAGCGGGGATATAAAAAAACAACAACAAAAAAACACAAAACATGATCAAACATTGCAAACATCTAGAGCTTCATTTCCTAAGTATCTCAAACCCAGGAGCATCTAGTGTCTTCCTAAAAATACCAACAAGTTATCAGTGTGAAGTCTTTTGATAAACAAGATTTGTGAAAGCTCATCACAAAGATCTTTTGCAACTTTTGGCTAAATGAAAGAAAGGTCATAAAAATGATTTACCTTTCTTACATACTTGATCCTTATGAGTATGATGAATGTAGGATTTTTCTACTACTACTGAGGATGCGTTTGCCTTTTGTTTGGTGTGTTTCTAAGTAGACAGATTATTATCAATAATAAATAATTTCTCAATTCATATTAAATTAAAACTACTGATAAAGATCATAACAAACCAGACAATATTTTACAGTTCATTAAACACCAAAGAACTTAATATGCAAGATCATATCATAAAAAATTAAATATAATAAGCACATATATAACAAAAGTTTAGACAAAAATATGAGACAACATTAAAAAATGAAAAAATAAAAAAGAGAGAGACTATATGGACAATATAAAAACCAATAAGTATACTCATTTATCAAAATGTAATCAATTATTTCCGCTAAATTACATCGAATCAAGATTTTTTGCACGTTTAATCTATTCATAGAAATTAATTTAAATAATTGAAACAGGGGAAGAATAAGTGAGATAGAAGGAAAAATGATCTAGAGAGAGAATTAAATTTAATTAATAAAGAAATATTAGATATCTAGAAAATCCCTATGCAATATAATTTACTAGTAATAATTGACTAATCATTTAATATTAAATTGAAATCAACAATAAGCATCACAACCAACCAAAAAAATATTTTATGAATAAGCGTAAACCAAAACACTTAATATGCAAGGACTATATAAGAAAATATTGGACTTAATAAGCACATATACAACTAAAGTTTTAAATCCAAAAATAACTGATCAAAGACAATATAATTGAAAATCTTATCATTAACACATGAGAATGTAAAAGGAAAATACAATAGAGACCATATGAACAACACAAACCAATAAAAAAATTAATTTACAATAAAGTAATTAATTTTTACTGCCAAATTATATCAAACTGAGATTTTTTTGCATGTCTAACCTCTTTTTCAATAGGTTAATTTAATAATTGGGGGGGAAGAAACACAAAGAAAGGGGTAGAGGGAGGGGTAGAGAAAGAAAGAAGGGCAAGGGAGAGAGACTTAGATTTAATTAATAAGAAGATTTTAAAAAGTTAGAAAATAGCCTTATAAAATAATTTAGCATGCACATAGATAACTGAAGCTTTTAATCCAATAATATGTGATTAAAAACATAATGGACTATCGAATTATCAAAAAACAAAAAAGTAAAAATATACTACATGGATAACACACAAACAACTATACTAATTTATCAGAAAGTAAATAATTAGTACGGTCAAATCATATAAGATCTAAACTGTCTGCATGTTTAAATTTTTTTTATAAGTGAATTTAATACTCAACACAGAGAGAGAGAGAGAGGGGGAGGGTACAACAAATAGTAAGAATGAACACGAAAGACAAGAAATTAAATTAAGTTAATATTAGGCTTCCATAAAACTTACGGATTTATTTATTAGTAATAAATGATTACTCAATTCATAACGAATTAAAACTAAGAACAAACATTATAACCAATGAATTAAACAATATTTTAAATACCAAAGAACTTTTTATGAAAGGACCATATCTGAAAAAATTAAACGTAAGAAGCACAAATATAACACAAGTTTTTAATCCCAAAAAATTAGATTAAAAACGACATAATAAACTATCCCATCATCAAAAAACAAGAAAGTAAATGATAGATATAGATAACACAAACAAATAAGTAAATTAAAAAAAAAAAGTAACTATCACAACCAAGTTACATTAGATCAAGATTTTCTACATGTCTAACCTTCTTCATATAGTTCATTTAATACTTTGGAAAGAGAGAAATAGGAAAAATAAGGGAGATAGAAAAAGGAAAAAAAAATGATAGAACTAAACTAAAATAATAAAGAAATATTAGGCATCCAAAAAAATCACTATACAATATAATTTATCAATAATGAAAGAAAATGCAATTCATATAAGGTACAATTAAAAATAAACATCATAATCTACCAAACGTAGTAAACAAAATTTAATATGCAAGAACTCCTTAAAAAAAAATTAAACGTAGTTTACAAATATATAACAAAAGTTTTTATCCAAAATAACATATTAAAGACAACATAATTCACTATCCCATCATCAAAACACAAGAATGTAAAAGACAAACTATATACACAAAGACAAACTGTATACACAAGACACAAACAAATAAAATAGACACATTGGGCCTTTTGATTCATCGATTTGAATGTGTATTTAAATGGAAATTGTGGAATATGTTATAATTGGAATGGAAGACATTTGAAGTAAAATAAAGAAGAATGAGCTTTTATTAGAATGAGATACATTAGAATGGACCATTCAAATATACCACCTTGGCTCCATTCTCATTCTAAAACATAAAAAAAGTCATTCTAATGGTTGATGTGACTGGTGGACTATTTGAATGAAAAAACTAAATTATTGAAACAAGCACTTATTCCAAAAGACTTTGAATGGAAAAATTAGAATTATTGAAACAAACATCCATTCCAATGAATTTTTCATTTGAATGGAATGAAATGAGTGAAACAAATAGGGCCATTTTTAATAAGTACTAATTATTATGTCAATATTATATCAGATTGAGGTTTTTTGCATATATGGAGAGAGAGAGAGAGAATAAATTCAGTTAACATGGAAATGTTAGATGGCTAAAATATAACTATACAATAACAAATACTTACAAATCTCATGTTAAATTAGAATTAACAACAAACATCATAACCAACAAAATAACTTTTAAAGATTTAGTAAACACGAGAAAACTTAATATGTAAGGACTATATCAGAAAAAATTAGACTTAACACATAACAAACTGAAGTATTTAATGCAAAAATAACTCATTAAAGACTATAATTGACTATCCCCTCATCAAAGAAACAAGTTAGATAGCGACAGCAGGGACAAGACAGCGATAGCAGGGACAACACACAAATAAATAAACACTCATTTATAAGAAAATAATTAATCATTAGCCAAATTAAATTAGATAGAGAACTTCTACATACTTAACCTTTTATTACAAATTATTTTAGTACTTGGGAGAGAAAAAGAAAGCAAGAGAGAGAAAACTAGAGGAGAGGGAGAGAGAGAGAGAAGGCAAAGTAAAAGCAGAGGAAGAGTGGGAAGAGAGTAAAATTTAATCAATAAGTAAATATTAAGACAGATAGAAATTAGCCACACGATATAATTTAGCAATAATAATTGATTACTCAATTAACATTAAACTAAAATTAACAACAAAATCATAACCAACTAAATAATATATTAAACTTAACCTGCAAGGGCTTTATTCCAAAACAATTAAACTTACCAAATACATAGATAATCGAAATTTTTAATAAAGAAATAACTAATTAAAGATAACAAAATTGACTATCTAATCATCAAAAAATGAAACTGTGAAAAATAGTTTCACAAACACTATATGGACAACACAAACAATATTATAGCCAAATTAACATGATCAAGATTTTGTGCGGGTCTAAAACTTTCTTATAATTGAACTTAATAGTTGGTGGTGATAAAGAGAGACAGAAGGAGAAGAGAGAGACACAGGGAGAGGAAGAGAGGAAGACTAGAGGAAATTCTAAGAGAAAAAAAGACGAAGAACTAAATTTAATTAATAAATAAATGTTCGTCATAAAAAAAAACCATCGTACAAATAAATTTATTAGTAATAAATTACTATTCAATTCATATTAAATTAAAAACAACAATGATCATAACAAAAAAACAATGTTTTATGACTAATTATATACCAGATAACTTAATATGTAAGAACAATATTAGAAACAAAAAAAATAAACAGAGCAAGCACATATAGAATAGAAGATTAGACTAAAAATATGATTCAAGACAACATACAACAATAGGGAAGCAAAAAATAGAAATTACACAGACAACACAAACAAATAAATGGGAGACAGAAACAGAAAGAAAAATTGTAAGAGAAAAATTAAAGTCAAGAATAAGAAAATATTTGACATCTAGACTATCACAATACAACATAATTCAATTCAATTCGTATTAAGTTATAATTAACAACAAACACCATATCTTACAGAAAAATATTTAAAGATTCAGTTAACAACAAAAAAATATTTAATATACACAAACTATGTCAGAAAAAATTAAACTTAGCAAGCACAAATATAACTAAAATTTTTAATCCAAAAATAACGTATTAAAAATGATATAATTGACTATCTTATCATCATCCCACAGGAAAGTAAAAGACAAAGACAATATAGACAACTTACATAATAATAAACAAACAAATTTGCAAGAAAATAATTAATAATTATGGCTAAATTATATCAGACCGAGAAGTTCTACATGTCAAATCTTTTCGTATAATTTAATATTTGGGGAAGAGAGAAAAAAGTGAAAGGATGAGGGGAGAAAGAAAGAGAAAAAGGAGGGGGCATCTAGAGAAAGAGAGATAGAGTGATAGGCAGGTGAGAGACTGAGAGAAAGGGGGGAGGGCGAGAGGGGAAGAAAGAGAGAGACTTAAATTTAATTAATTAAGAATAACCATACAAAGTAATTTAGTTGTAATAATTGATCACTCATTTAATATTAAACTAAAATTAAGAACCACTAAAACCAACCAAAAAATATTTTAAGATTTTGTAGACAAAAGAAAAAACATAAGATGCAAGGACTATTTCAGAATAAATTATACTTAACATGCACATGAATAATTGAAGTTTTTAATCTAATAATAAGTGATTAAAGATAATATAATTGACAATCTAGTCATCAAAAAATGAGAAACTAAAAGATAAAGACCATAGAGACAACATACAAACAAATAAACATACTAATTGAAGAGAAAATAATGGATTATTTCACCCAAATCACTAACTAAATTTTAAGCATGTGTTGATATTTTTTTGTAAGTTAATTCTTGGGTGGGGGGGAAGATGGAGAGAGAATAGGAAATAGTAGCGGAGGAAAGGGAAACGGGGAATTAAATTAAACTAATAAATATTAGACATCCAATTAAACAATTATTTTATCAACTAATAAATAATTACACAATTTATATTAAATTAAAATCAACAACAAACATCCTAACCAATCAAACAATATTTCAGTATTTATTAAACACAAGAGAACTTAATATGCGAGGATCATATTAGAAAAAACTAAACATTGTGGCCACATATTTGACAAGTTTTTCATTCTAAAATATTTGACTAAAGTCAGCATAAAAAAAACGAGAAAGTAAGAGATAGAGACTACATAAATAACAAACAAATAAGCATAGTAATTGATAAGAAGGTAATTAATTATCACATCCAAGTTACATCTTATCAAGACTTTACGTATGTTTAACGATTTTCATATAATTCATTTAATACTTGGGGAAGAGAGAGAATAAGGGAGAGAGAAAAATAGAGAGAAAGAGAGAAAGGGGGGAACTGTAACACCCCCTAGCTTAACCATATTATCATATACAATCAAACTATGAAGTATTATTCTTTCTTAAACATTATCTTTTGTTTTGATAAAAACATGGGCAAATTTTTTAACTTTCTAAAACCTTTAAAAAAAAAGCAACTGTATGGCATTTCTTGTTAAAAGTGTCTTTACAAAATGTACAATCAAAAGAAGTTTTCACCAGTCTATTTTGCTATCAACAGTAGTATTTACATCACACCCAAAATATCATAATTCAAAAACGTCGCCCACAAGTCAATCTCGTCCACATTTGTATGATCACGGCGACAAAAGGCAAGCCAGACAACCACCTAGTTAACACCAAAATATGTCTCCTCATCTGCATCACAAGACTAAAATGAGCTAAAGCTCAGTAAGTAAAAATTATGCATGCTTATGTATGCTTTAAAATCTTGTAAAGTTCCCATTGTACCTTTTTCTTTCTTAAAAATTTTAGTCCATGTATTTTCCTTAAAACTTATTCATAGTTGGACCCCTTAGTGCATTGCTAGTCCCGTAAGTCGATAGGCCATGATAACATTGGGTGGAAACATTGGCCAAGAGTAAAAATAAGGTGCGACCATCATGTGAGGTTTTTGAAAACTCGTTTCCTCATCAAAGAGGCATCCCACACCGTGCTAATATTATCCCGCTTCAACGAGATACATCATAAGATCTGCAAGTCCCGCTTCAACGGGAGAGTCTACATCAACAGACTTACCTACCTAGCTTCGACAGACTAACAATTGCCATTAAAACTTATCTTATAAAATTGGTACAACGGTACTCACTTTTAAATATTCTGTAATGAAATTCTCAATTTGTACACAAGACGTACCATGCATATGCCATTTTGTAACTTTCAAGAATAAGTAAATTTCATATAATGACATCTTCCATGTAATTCTTGTGACGCAGTTGTAAGTCTTTACTTATCTCATATCCTGAATAGAAATTGATAGTAGAAAGGGTCAATCTCCTCTAGAGATTGGTGTACCAATTACCTGTCATAAATTACTATTATTCAAGGTGCACATTTTACAAACGAATGCATCAAGATAATTGAACAAGACCGAAATCAGAACTTTCACTAATTTAGGAAACTTAATCTTAAAATGACTCAAGAGTCTATAAATCACTTAAAGTACTTAACAGATAATAACTAGTATTGAAAAACTGTTCAGAAGTGGTAAAATATGAATGCTAGTTCATTACCACAAAATGATCCAAAATGACACATAATTTTTGTGAAAGCTAGTCCAATTGCCTCTAAATGGTTCCATTTCATTTTAAAAATATTTGGACAGCACCTCCCCTACTTTTAGGACATTCCCACATGATTAAAATCATGGTTTTAAACCTGAAATTGCAATTATAAATTCAATTCCCACATATACACATCAAAGAGGATCACTTAGAATGGCATAAGCACACTTGAACTTTTTTTTCGGTTTAAACAAAATTTAAAACCACTTTTACACTTATGTGCCATCACAACCAGCCACCAAATGAGTGTAAGAAATAATAGAATCAATAAAATATACACTCCAAGTTTAAGAAATCAGATTACAAATATAGAACTTAATCTACTACACATTAAAAAAACACTTAATTCCATAAATAGCAAACTTTGGGGCTTTAGATCTAACTTTAATCCTCCACTTAAATTTTATATTTTCAGTAATATATAAGGGTTCCTAGGACCATCATTCATCAAATAATAGCTTAGGTTTAGGAGCTGAAATAAAGGAAATTCATTACAAATTAAAAATCCTACTTAAACCTTACCTTGTCTAGTTTGAGTCTTTACTAGACTTCTTACCTTCTATCTCTACCAAACTGATTTTCAAGGCTTAGAAATAGATTTTTGAACTTAAGAGGACCTGAAAAAACTAATATTTAAGTGAGAACAAGTAGAGAATTGAAATTATAGGAAAACACCTAGAAAGAAGAATTAGTAGAACTACCTTGACTAGTTTTGATCTATCTTGCTTTCTAAAGATCCAACTTGAGTTCTACAACTTGGAAACTCATGGAGATGGTTAAGGGAAGTTGAGAGAAGTGTAAAAAGGTATTGGAGAGGCTCAGGTTGTGGCTGAAGAGAAAGGGAAAGCAAATGATCAGATTTGACCCAAAATCAACACTTAATGGCTAAGAAAAGGTATAACTTAAATTCTAAGGGGTATTTTGGATATTTTGCTCATTACCTTTCATGTGTCAACTTCTGAAACATCCTTAGCATACTCACCACGTTGCTGGTCAATCCTATCCACCCAAGTGTAGACCAAAATGGTGATACCTGGCTTAGAAAGTGAAATCTAGTCATATACCTAGCTTAAAAAGTGAAATCTGGTCATACTTTGACTTATGATCTTATATGGCTAATCTTATTCTAATTTGGTAGAACCTAGCCCCATAAACAATCATTAAACATAAAATAAGTCAATTAAACTCTAATTAATAATGCAAACATTGTATTACTTTCATAATTATATTCTTTGTTATTTTAGCACACCGAGCTCTCTCTCTGAGGGTATTGAACTTTACACTACACTGGGACACTTCGATAATCATTAGTGTAATAACATGTATGTAAATACACATAACATAATGAATGAGTATGTTACTATAAAACTACTATTAAC
>JXTB01000147.1:200993-219554 GCA_002914805.1 Parasponia andersonii
TTCCCATTGTACCTTTTTCTTTCTTAAACATTTTAGTCCATGTATTTTTCTTAAAACTTATTCATAGTTGGGCCCCTTAGTGCATTGCTAGTCCCGTAAGTCGATAGGCCGTGATAACATTAGGCGGAAACTCTGGCCAAGAGTAAAAATAATGTGCAACCGTCGTGTGAGGTTTTTGAAAACTCCTTCCCTCATCAAAGGGGCATCCCACACTGTGCTAATATTGTCCCGCTTCAATGAGACACATCATAAGATCCGCAAGTCCCGCTTCAATGGGAGAGTCTGCATCAACAGACTTACCAACCCAGCTCCGACAGACTAGCAATTACCATTAAAACTTATCTTATAAAATTCGTACAATGGTACTCACTTTTAAATATTCTGTAATGAAATTCTCAATTTGCATACAAGACGTCCCATGCATATGCCATTTTGTAACTTTTAAGAATAAGTAAATTTCACATAATGACATCTTCCATGTAATTCTTGTGACGCAGTTGTAAGTCTTTACTTACCTCGTGTCATGAATAGAAATTGATAGAAGAAAGGGTCAATATCCTCTAGAGATTGGTGTGCGAATTATCTGTCATAAATTACTATTATTCAAGGTGCACATTTTACAAACGAATGCATCAAGATAATTGAACAAAAACCGAAATCAGAACTTTCACTAATTTAGGAAACTTAATCTTAAAATGACTCAGGAGTCTAGAAATCACTTAAAGTACTTAACAGATAATAACTAGCATTGAAAAACTATTCAAAAGTGGTAAAATACGAATGCTAGTTCATTACCACCAAAATTATCCAAAATGGCACATAATTTTTGTGAAAGCTAGTCTAATTGCCTCTAAATGGTGCCATTTCATTTTAAAAATATTTGGACAGCACCTCCCCTACTTTTAGGACATTCCCACATGATTAAATTCATGGTTTTAAACCTGAAATAATAATTAACAATTCGATTCCCACATATATACATCAAAGAGGATCACTTAGAATGGCACAAGCACACTTGAACTCTTTTTTCGGTTTAAACAAAATTTAAAACCACTTTTACACTTATGTGCCATCACAACCAGCCACTAAATGAGTGTAAGAAATAATAGAATCAATAAAATATACACTCTAAGTTTAAGAAATCAAATTACAAATATAGAACTTAATCTACTACACATGAAAAAAAAAAATTAATTCCATAAATAGTAAACTTTGGGGCTTTAAATCTAACTATAATCTTCTACTTAAATTTTATGTTTCCAGTAATATATAAGGATTCCTAGGACTATCATTCATCAAATAATAGCTTAGGTTTAAGAGCTGAAATAAAGGAAATTCATTACAAATTCAAAATCCTACTTAAACCTTACCTTGACTAGTTTGAGTCTTTGCTAGACTTCTTACCTTCTATCTCTACCAAACTAATTTTCAAGGCTTAAAAATAGATTTTTGAACTTAAGTGGACCTGAAGAAACCAATATTTAATTGGGAATAAGTAGAGAATTGAAATTATAGAAAAAGACCTAGAAAGAAGAATTAGTATAACTACCTTGACTAGTTCTTATCTATCTTGCTTTCTAGAGCTCTAACTTGAGTTCTACCAATTGGAAACTCTTGGAGATAGTTAAAGGAAGTTGAGAGAAGTGTAAAAAGGTATTGGAGAGGCTCAGGTCGTGGCTGGAGAGAAAGGGAAAGCAAATGACCAGATTTGACCCAAAATCAACACTTAATGACTAAGAAAAGGTATAACTTAAATTCTAAGGGGTATTTTGGGTATTTTGCTCATTACTTTCCATGTGTCAAGCTCTGAAACATCCTTACATACTCACCACATTACTGGTCAATCCTATACACCCAAGTGTAGACCAAAATAATGAAACCTAGCTTAAAAAGTGAAATCTAGTCATTCTTTGACTTATGATTTTTTATGGCCAATCTTATTGTAATTCGGTGGAACCTAGCCCCATAACCAATTATTAAACATAAAATAAGTCAATTAGACTCCAATTAATAATGCAAATATAATATTACTTTCATAATTGTATTCTTTGTTCTTTTAGCACACCGAGCTCTCTCTCTGAGGGTATTGAATCTTTACACTGCACTAGGACACTTGGACAATCATTAGTGTAATAACATGTATGTAAATGTACATAACATAATGAATGAGTATATTACTATAAAACTACTATTAACGACTTCTAAATACCTAATATGCAATTAGAAAATATTTATTATTGGCTCAATATACATGTGAGAATCTTGGACACCACAGGAACAATAATAGGGTCAAGAGTAGGGAAAAAATTGACAAAGAATTAAATTTAATCAATAAGAAAATATTAGGCATCTATAAAATTACCATACAACATAATTTAACTATAATAAATCATAACTCAAGTCGTATTTAACTTAAAATTAACAACAAGCAATATACCAAACAACGTTTAAAGATTCAGTTTACAACAAAAATTTAATATACAAGAACTATATCAGGAAAAAAAATATTAAACATAGTAAGGACATATATAACCAAAGTTTTAAATCCAAAAATAACTGAGTAAAAGATAATTGACTATCCTATCATCAACACACAACATAGTAATAGATGGAGATAATATAGAAAACTTACAAATAAATAAATTAATTTACAAAAAAGTAATTAATTACTATGACCAAATTATATAAAACGAGAGTTTCTGCAAGTTTAATCTTTTCTTGCGAGTTTATTTAATATTTAGGGGAGAGAGAGACAGAAAAGAGGGAGGTAGAAAGAAAGAGAGAGAAGGGGCGAGAGTGAAAGAGAAAGAGATAGAAAGAAAGAGGGGCAAGTAACAGAACAAGACAGAGTAGAAGAGGGAGAGAGAAAGAGAGTTAAATTTAATGCATATGGAAATGTTAAAATTAAAGATAATAATAATATAATATAATTTAACAGTAATCATTGATCACTCATTTAATATTAAACCAAAATTAACAACCACTACTAGAACCAAGCAAAAAATATTTTAAGACTCAGTAAACAACAGAAGGCTTAACATACAAGTGCTATATATGAATAAATTAAACTCAGTATGCACATAGATAACTAAAGTTTTTAATCCATATAAGTGATCAAAGCAACGTAATTGACCATCTAATCATCAAAAAAATGAGAGAGTAAAAGTAAAGACTATATTGACAACACATGAATAATTAGATTATTTTATAAAAAAATAATTGATTATAATGTCCAAATTACATCGGACTGAGATTTTCTTCTTCTCAACCTTTTCCTTATAAATGAATTTAATACTTGGAGGGGGAGCACAAAGTGAGAATGGGGAATTAAATTTAATTAGTAAGTAAATATAAGACATCCAAAAAGCCAATGATTTTATCAATAGTAATTGTTTATTCATTTCATATTAAATTAAAATTAACAACAAACATTGTAACCAACCAAACAATATTTTAGGATTCATTAAACACCAAAAAACTTAATATACAATGACACACAAAAATCTAAACATAGAAGCATATATATATATTGACAAGTTTTTAATCCTAAAATATTTGATTTAAGACAAATAATAGACCATTCCATTAAAAAACGAGAAAGTAAAAGATAGGTACTATATGGACAACAAACAAATATACTAATTTTTAAGAAAATAGGTAATTATCACAACCAATTTACATCATATCAAGATTTTCTCCATGACTAACCTTGTCTTCATATAATTCATTTAATATTTCGGAGAGAGAGAGAGAGATAATAAGAGAGATAGAAACAGAGAAAAATCAATAGAAAGAATTAAATTTAATTAAAAACGAAATATTACATCAAAAAAATCAATATTTAGCAATAATAAATGATAACTCAATTCATATCAAGTTAAAATTAACAACAAAAATCATAACCTAGCAAACAATTGACAATAAAAAATTTAATATGCAAGAATTATATCAGAAAAAAAAAAATAAACTTAGCAATCACATATATAACTACAATTTTTAATCCATAAATAACAAATTAAATATAATATAATTAGATATTCCATTGTCAAAACATGAGAAAGTAAAAGATAGAAAATATATGAACTACATACAAACCAATAAACATACTATTAATGAAAAAATAAATAATTGTTATGACAAAATTACATCAGATTGAGAATTTTTGCATATTTAACATTTTCTTATAAATTAATTTAATACTAAGGAGAAAGAGTGGGGGGGAGGGATAGAGAATGGGGAGAGAGAGCGAGGGAGAGAGAGGGACAAATATGACTTGTCCAAACAGCCTAAAATATATAAAAGCATTATGAGAAAACGCTTCAAAAGCAAGAGTTTTTTTTTAGGAAATACGTGCAAGTTCACAAGTGAGTATGTGGACAGATAATAACATAAAGACAAATTAAATGGAAAAAAGGGCAATATATACAATATTTATATTTATATATATATATGTGTAAAACATATGAGGTAAATTATTCAACAAAAAAAATGTCGGCTTAAATATTTTGTTAAATGTAGTATCTGGATAAGGTTATGTCGTCTTCCACTTCTCAAAATTGCATAATATAGCATTCGAGTTATGTATCTTTAAACAATCACCTAAGCCATAGGATAATGTTGTGCGTCCATTTGCCTCCTTGACTAAGCTACCATACTAGAAACTGCAATCCCACATACACATAAAGAAAATATATATTGGAAAACCAAACATACGAAGAAATACCCTTAATGTGACTGGAATAATTGCTAATTAGGAATTACAGCCATTACCATACAATAACAACTACATACTATAAATTTAGTACGTAATGGTGTGTAAACAGTTCAAGTTCTAAACATGACCTGAAGTGCCTGATATGGCTATTTAGAATTAGAGATGTTAGCACCAAGTCTCAGCAAGAAAACCAACTATGTGCATTATTACGAAAAAGCAAGAGAGACGTAGATCTAACATTAAATCCCTTCAATTAGATTTAAAACATATCATTACTAGTCAATTCAAAAACTATGTATGTAAAGCATTCAGAAATCTAGAGATAGAGGAGCAATAAAGTAAGCATAGAATAAAAGAGAGATAATGTTTTTGCTGCATACACCATATAGACAAAGGTATATAATTTTTAGCATTATTCAGGAAAACTTCTAAGTGAAATAAAAAAACACCTACTCAAACCGAGTTCCATTTTGCTTATTACAAGATCAAAAATTTCTTCATAGGAAGCTTTTAGCATACCAATAGCCTTCATTGCTCTCCTTGGCTTCATACAGAAATCTATTAAGAGTGGTTGTAATATAAAGTTGGCCGATACATAATCTCTAAATGATGTAGAAAAAGGCAAACAAGAAACAACTCCATATAGGTATTCAACGTCAAGAGGCTATTCAAAAATACGTAGACCAACAGAAGCATTATGCAAAGGAATAAAGGTATGATATTTTATTTAAAAACCAGCCAAGTAAATACCTTTATTTTGTAAGGTACACTACATTTACATATAAATTAAAGTCCTAAAAACGGGGACTCAATGCCAATCAAAGCAAGGAAATGACATCTACATAAAAAATAGCCCAAAGAATCACTAGTCCACATTCTTTTATCTGCTAGAGAAGCTTTGGAATAAAAATTCTTCATAGGAAATCCAACAAATAAATCTAGCATGTAACCTCTCCATCATTCAAAAAGACAAAAAACACTTGTATTAAAGATCCCAAACTTTAGACAATCCCTCAACCTCAAGAATAGACAACAAAAGAGGGTATGGAGGAAAACTTAGACAACCCACCAGAATAGAAAACAAAATTAGAACCATCAAGTTTGCCCAGGTAAAGAAAATCCATCACCAACTACTCTAATAACAAAATAAGTTTATCTGGATCATACACAGTAAAAAAAGAAACAAACATTGGTAGGACAACTAAGGAAGTAAGAAAATAATCAAAATAAACTCACCCAACACTTGAGCGAAGCAATGTTTTAGTAATCCAAACTCTTCAAAAGTCAATCAATAATCAATCCAAAACACGTGAATCTTTTGCAGAGAAACATTAGAAAAAATATATGCCTTCTATTTTGCAAGACGTCATTTTGGTGCGTAAAGCTCTATCATGAACAAAACATAAGATGACAACATAAGTTAACATAGTCCACAGACCACAGCAATATTGTTTCAAAGAAATCTTAGAAGTTCACAGAGAATGCACATATACCAATAACTATAAGATGATTGAAAACTCACATGTTCACGTTGGGTCTTCAAGCCTCGAACTTTCTACTCTATAATTTCCATCAATTATCATTACAAACTTTGTGTTGTGTCTACTGCTATACAAAGGCCGTCTTCCCAAGATTTTCAGAGTGCCACATCTTAAAAAAACATGAACCTATTAAAAGGAATACTCATGAAATTCATAAGTAACCAAGTTTCATATCAATCAGAAAAGAAACAAAGTAAATTGCATAAATTCCCAGTATTACTAACACATTAAATGATTTTTTTGGGTCCTATAATATTGAGGTGAGTTACTAATCAAGTTTAAGTCTCTCAGTGTGACCACTTTTCAGTTTTATATGTAACTAATAAAAAACGGAATAAAATGTCAAAATCTATCAGAAAGACAATAGTTGGTTTTGCTATCATAAGTGGCTTCTGAATTACTATATATATATATATAGAAATATCTATATATCTACTTTCATTAATATACATATATCTAGCATTTATCTCAGAATCAAATTATTTCAATCCCATTTTCTAAAGCTTCCATCTATAATTAACAATATTGATGACTAAAAAACATTTAAGAACTCAAAACTGAAACAAAGAAAAAATGGCTATTAATAAAGATCTCAAGATATTCATTGAAAGACATCCAAATGTCTATGAATATTAATAAATTGATCAATTTTCTTATCCCATTTACAATGTAGAGAAAGTGAATAATTAAGAGCTAAAATTTAAAATTGGCTAGAAATGTAAGTGCAAGGCCAAAAATAATAATTAAATAAACTCTGAACAAACCTGAAACATGTGATCTTAAGTTTCTCATGGCCATGTACTCGTAGATGAGCAAGTTATCAGTCTCATCATTGCAATACCCAACGATGGTCGTCAAGTTTTTATGATGAACTCTCAAAATTTTGTGTACGATTTATAATAATATGCAATCACAAAAGGGGAAAAAAAGGTCAGAACAAAACGTTATATGTAAGAAAGCTCTTTTAGCTATCGCTGAACCAATTCTGCCCAACCCAATAGTTCCAAATGATTTGCCACTAAACTGAAAGGCTCCAAACAAGTAAATAAACAAAAGAGAACCAAGAAAAACATTTTTGTCTTCCCTTAAGAAGATGCTAAATACTTTTTTCTATAAAAAATAATAAAATAATAAAGAATAGAGAGAGAGAGAGTGAGAGACCTGATTATTCCACCGATCATAGCGAACCATTGAATTTATATTACTCTTTTATTAAATATTTGCTATTGTGTGAGATAAAAGATCCAAAAAATTAATTTTTATCTATACCTTTGAGAACCAAAATAAAGAACTGCAACTTAAACAACTAGACTTTGAAGACATTAAAAACAACTTATCTAACCTGCCATACAATTTGATCAATGTTTAACATGAGAAGAAGAGTTTTTTCCCCACACGAGCAGATGGAAGTGCAGCTCCACAACCAACATGTCCTCCTCCAACGACAATAACACCATATTTCTCATCAAGTGTAACATCACTGAAGTCCATAAAATGTTGAAAAAAAATTACAAAGTTATTCCAGATTTTAGATACTATTATGCGTTGTCTATGTAACCTCAAAAATTCACAGAAGGATCTGAAAATTTGTTTGGATGCATACAAGATCCCACTTATATAAATCTGGCACTTAACTGAAAATTTTGGTTATTGGCTACAAACTTATATGCTTATGCTAGCGTTTTACTTGGAATCCTTAGGAAAGACCAAAGTTCATCAGATAAAGAAGATAAACCATCCATGGTTTCAGCATTATATTACTTCACTACAAAAATTAAAAGGTCAATAACGAAAGCAAATAAAATTTTCATCTTATGTTTAATAAGAAGAAAGAAATGAAAGTAAAAAGTAGCAGGCACTTGAATTTTATTTTTACCAAGGCTCTGAAATAATCTCTGATTTTATCTACATACAACAAAGGGACAAAGGGACTCAGAAGCTCAAAGAGCATGCACATACAACAGAAGACCAAATTAAAATGAACTAACAAAAGTATCTAACAGCCTAATTATCCAACGAGTCTCATCACTGTAGTATCCAATGAGAGCAGTCATGGTTTTATGATGAACTCTCAAAACTGTGCATGATTTACAACAATATGCAATCACAGAGAAAATAAGGTCAGAACTAAACGTTGTGCATAGACCAAAAATTTTCAGTCTTCTTGTAAAAAGATGCTAATACTTTTTCTTTAAAAAATAATTAAATAAAATAGAGAGAGAAATGTACTCTGATACAACCTTTTAGTAACAAAAGCATTTGCAACACGAATTCTTAGTTGCTTACAAGACACTCAAGTCTGGCAATTCAAATAGTAATTTAGGCACTGCTCCTGTTAACCCGTTGTTGGATAAGTCCTTGTAATGAGCCACACAGATTTTACAGTTGTGGTATTGAGATGCCTGAAATTCAGCACTTAATTTTATTATTATTATTATTATTATTATTATTGGTAACACAGACATGCTGAATATCAAGTTTTTACGAGTGTTTGTAACAAAGAGTACTTGGACGGTATCTCACCTTTAAGCGTGTTTGTAACATAGAGAGCATGAATATATGCAAAGATATCTCACCTTAAAACTACCAGAGGACAAATTCTTGATTGATTTATTAATTAGTTGCATTAGGAAAAAAAACAGAATATTCCTATGTTGAAAAGCAAAGTATATAACTAATTCCAAGCATGACAAAGGCATGTACATGAGCTTACAAAGACATGATTCTTGTGGATCAGAACCATCGTAGCAACAATTTAGACCTTCCCACGAGTATTTTATGAAATGATTAATTAATTAGTTACATTAAGAAAAAAGTGGAATATTCCTATGTGGAAGAGCAGAGTACATAACTGATTGCAAGCATGATAGGGCATATACATAAGCTTACAAAGACATGATTCAAATTACTCAAGAAAACAAAGAAAAAGGTATACATCTTAAGAAGAATAACATACCATCATATTTGTTTGTTTCTAACTGTGAGATATTTATCGACGTGTAACTTGATAGTGTCAGGGATTAGTGGCAGAGTTGAATTTTTAAATTTTATTATGTTTAAATTATTTTATTAAGTTAAAATTGCAATTGGCTACGAAAGTACTTGCAGGTAAAGAATTAAAAAAATGAAAAATAGAGAGAGAGAGAGAGAGTCCTAATTATCTCGAGGTTTTCTCTTATAGTAGTCGAGAAGTCGAGACTCGAGAACTAAACACTGCATGTGAATGAAAGACCAGCTGATCTTCCACCGACCATGGCGAACCATCCAACCACTTCATACGACATCGTTCCACACTCGAAGAGAAAATTCATCCAGAAATTTGCTCACAAAAACTGAAATAATCTCTAATTTTGAAGTAAGATCAAAACCCTAAGACCTATCTAACCTAAGAATAGGCAAATCAAGACCTAGAATTAGAACTCCCAAACCCCATTGCCTTCAAAACCCTCAGGATCTATACGAATTTAAATTCTTGCATTGCTCGAAGAGAATCTAGACAAATACATTAATGGCAGAAGTGAGTGAAAAGCAGGGATCGGTGGTTAAATGACAGCATTTAGAGGAGCAAGGTTGGCATAGAGAAAAAAAAAAAAAGGGTGAGTGAGAGAGAGAGTGTGATATTATGAGAGAAAGAGAAGATATTCTGAGGGTTGGTGTGGAAGATCCCCAAATAGCAAGAAACAAGTGGATTTAAATAGTTAATGCAACCAAGCAAAGCGACTAAAAACAAACTAAACGTATATATAAAGAAAACAGAAACAAATAAATATAAATAAGAAATAAATTATTGCAGATAAAACTCTCACCTCTTCCTACCCATCTTCTTCAAACTCTCCATCCTCCTCCACGCGGAAACTGCTCCAGCGACGAAACCCCAATAATGGAAATAGAAAGGTGCTAAAGGTTCTAGAACTTCTCAAGAAGGATCGGCGGTGGTAACCTCCCTGTACGCACTTGACTGCGCCGTCTAGGGTCAGCGTTCGAGCCGAGGCGTAGTCAGTTTGGTCGTCCAGCGCTGTCTCAATGGCTCTCTCCCAGATCTTATCCATCAAATTTGAAACCCCTTCTCCTTATCTCATATAATTAACAGATACCTATATATATATATAAATATATACCTAACTCTACCCTAAAGAAGAACAACTTTTTAAAGGTGAATGTACTTGAAAGATAAAATAACACTATTTATAGCCCTAACCCTAGAATTTAAAGAAGATGAAAAATACCAGTCGAAATTCCTAATCCCCTTTTCTCTGTAAAACCCAATAATTTTTTGTCCAGATATGCAGATGGACTCCGTAAGTTTTGAAATGTTTCAGGAAGAAAAACAAAAACAAGAGAGAGAGAGAGAGAGATAAACTTCTATATGAAGGGACTCGCGGAGCGTGGCAAAGGGGTTCGGGTGTGTCACACATGAATAAAGCCGCGTGGTTTAAAGATTACTGAATAATTGGAGGATTTTGAACTGTTTGATTTAGAGGCACGGATCGCTGACGAGGGAACATTTGATGGTGGAGATTGGGTTTTGGTGTATTTTTTCTCTACAAGGATGTGTATAAGGGGAGAGTGAGAGAGAGAGAAAGAGAGAGAGAGGGGATCTTAGGCTAAGCCTTACTACATGTCCCGTACGATGTATGTCGGTACGGTTACATATATGGCCTTAAAGGTACGGAAAATTACGTGATTGCCACAGTGTTTATGGATGGACGGATTAGCGTAGCATGACGATTGATTTTGAAAAGTTGTATCATTGGACACTCGTGACTAAGGGCATAGCCTCCGATGTCGTATATGTTTCTCGTTGTTTTAAGTCGGCGTAACGTTAAGAGAGTTATTTTTTTTTATTTTTATAAACCATTTTAACGTATTCTTACTATTTTTTCTTTTCTTTTGTTAGGCAATTTTTTTTTTCGGGGCTCATATTTTTAATCAAATGTTGGATATACTTGTCTACTAGAGATGATAGGAAAATTCAATTTAAATATCATTTTCTTCTACGAAGCTGTATTATTTTCTAAATATATTTTATTGAAAATATAGTTTGCGATAAAATAAAATTCACTTGATAAATGTAACAAACTTTATTTGGTGAATTATAGCACAATTTCTCTCATTCCTTATTTAAATTCTTTTTCTTATAAAAAAAATATTTAAAATTAGAATCAAAAGACTTTCCAAATTAATACAAATAAAAGCACATGGAAAATATTCATGCATTATTGCATGTTACTTATCAAGTAAAAAATATTGAGACTATTATTCTCATGAAAGGATAATTTTGTAATAATTTATCCAACAATAACATGTAAATTATTTTTGTTTTTCACAATAGGAAGTTTTTTTATATTTGTTTCTTTGTTAAAGTTATTAAATGCTCGATACAAATTGTATATTGTTTTATTTTTTTTTTGGAAAAAATGTATATTATTACATTCTATTAGTAAATTTTATTTTTAGAAAGAATACAAAAAAGAAAACAATGGCATTTTTATATCACGTATTAAATATTCTATACGACTAGATAATACGAATTTTGTAATACGAATTTTGTAACTTGTGCTTTGGTTGCTGATTATTTATGTTTTATATAACTAAAATTTTATATCAAAATCTTATTTATAGTGTATGCAATAAAAAAAGGTTTGCACTTGAATCTATTTATAATTTAGTAATAATTATTAAAAATATTTTTTTATTATAATGCTTAACTTAAAATTTAATGTTTTAATTACTATAGACGAAGATAATTCAAATTATTAAAGCTACAAATTACATTATTTATCCAAAATGCCTTAGCAGTATCGATTTTTTTCTATCTTTTTTCTACATTCCAAATATCACTGTGATATCCTAAATTATCATACAATATCCAACTCCTCATATAAAAGCCAATAATAATATAATTGTATGACTTTTTTTGTGTACTAAAGTCAACTATATGCGTAAAATTTTGAGTACTCATTTTAGAATATTTGTTATTTTTATTGATTTTTGTTTGCCAAATAATTTTATAGTTAAATACTCAAAATAAGCTCTTTGGTACAAGTCTGATATGTACAGAGGGGATTAGTAATTATTTTTTAATATGATTAGAGTTTTCTAATTGTTCAGTCACATATATTTATAATTTTTCTAGTTAATGAATTCACAAGGGAAGGGATTGAGACAAAATGGACTACACAAATGAATAAACATTATCATTTATAACAAAATAATTAATTACTATGGGAAAATTATATCAAATCAAATTTTTTGCATGTTCAACCTTTTCTTATAAGCTAATTTAGAGAGAGAATTAAATTTAATTAATAAGGAACTGTTAGACATCTAGAAAATAAGTGTACGATAAGAAATACTTATACATTTTGTGTTAAATTAGAATTAACAACATAAATCATAACCAATAAGTTAATGTTTTAACATTTAGTAAACACTATAAAACTTAATATAAGTACCAAACGTATATAGCACATAAATAATTGACTTAAGTCAACATAGTTGACTATCTAGTCGTCAAAATATGAGAATAGTGGAAAAAAAAAAAGACAATATGGACAACACAAATAAATAAATATACTCTTTTATAAGAAAGTAATTAATTATTATAAACAAATCACATCAGGAATAAATGATAACTCAATCCATAGAAAATTAAAATTATCAATAAACATCATAACCAAACGAATACATTTTAAGATTCAGTAAATACCATAGAATATAATATATGCAAGGACCATACAGAAAGAATTAAACGTAACAAATATATACATATATATATATATATAAGTTTTAAAAACAAATATAAGTGATTAAAGACAATATAATTGACTATCTAATCATCCAAAATGAGAAAATGAAAAGACACATGCACAACACTTAAACTGATAAGCATACTAGTTTATAAAAAAAGCAATTAAGTCTCACAATTGACTTACATCTGATAAAGATTTTTTGTACATCAACCATTTTCATATAAATTAATTCAAAAAGTAATTAATTAGTAAAATCAAATCATATAAGATCTAAATTGTCTGCATGCCTAAATTTCTTTTATAAGTTATTTTAAAACTTAGGAGAGAGAGAGAAATAAAGGGAGAGCACAACAAATAGTAGGAAAGAAAAAGAGAGACAGGAAATTAAATTAGGTAAATATTAAGCTTTTAAAAAACTAACATACGGATTATTTTATCAGTAATAAATGATTACTCAATTAATAATAAATTAAAATTAATAACAAACATTATAACGAACGAATTAGATAATATTTTAGAATTCATTAAATACCAAAGAACTTTATATGACAAAACCATATCTGAAAAAATTAAACATAGCAAGAGCATAAATGACACGTCTTTAATCCTAAAAATTAGATTAAAGACAACATAATAAACTATCTCATCATCAAAAAACAAGAAAGTAAATGATAGAGACTATATAGATAACACAAACAAATAAATAAATTTATAAGAAAGTAACTATCACAGCCAAGTTACATTACATCAAGACTTTCTACACATTTAACCTTCCTCGTATAGTTCATTTAATATTTTGGAGAGAGAGACAACATATAGAATTGACTATCCCCCCGTCAAAGAAACAAAAAAGTTAGATAGAGACATTAGGGACAACACACAAATAAATAAATATACTCATTTATATGAAAATAATTAGTTATTAGCCAAATTACATTAGATCAAGAACTTAAGTATATTTAACCTTTTCTTATAAATTATTTTAATACTTAGGAGAGAAAAAGAAAGCGAGAGAGAGAGCAAAAAATAAGAGAGAGGCAGAGGAAGGGAATAAAATTTAATCAATAAGTAAATGTTAGACCTAGAGAAAATAGTCACACGATATAATTTAGCTATAATAATTGATTACTCAATTAATATTAAACTAAAATTAACAATAAAATCATAACCAACCAAAAAATATATTAAGATTTAATAAACACAAAGAAACTTAACATAGAAGGGTTTTATCTGAGAAAAATTGAACTTACCAAATACATAGATAAGTTTTTAATCAAAAAATAATTAATTAAAGACAACAAAATTCACTATCTAACCATCAAAAAACGAGAATGTGAAACATAAATACTATATGGATAACAAACAAACAATAAGCATACTTATAATAAAGTTATGCAATTATTACGGCCAAATTAACATGATCAAGATTTTGTGCAGATCTAAACCTTTCTTATAATTGAAGTTAATATTTGATGGGGATAAAGAGAGAAAAAGAAAGGGAGAGAAAAAGAGAGAGATAATTGCAAGAGAATACGAGAGATGAAGAATCAAATTTAATCAATAAATAAATGTTCGACATCCAAAAAACCCACCGTACGAATGAATTTACTAGTAATAAATGATTACTCAATTTATATTAAATTAAAACTAACAACAATATTCATAACATAAAAATAATGTTTTACCATTTATTCAACTAACAAGCACAAGAATCGACATAAAAATATCTTAAGATTAACAAGTACACGAATATCTTAACAATCAGGGAGGACTATATTAAAATAAATTAAAATTAGCAAGCACATATATAACTGAAGTTTTAAATCCAAAAAAAACTGAGTAAAAGATAATTGACTATCTTATCAACACACAATAAAGTAAAAGATAGAGACAATATAGACAACTTACAAATGAATAAAGTAATTTACAAGAAAGTAACTAATTACTATGGTAAAATTATTTCAGAACGAGATTTTATGCAAGTTTAACCTTTTCTTATTAGTTTATTATTTCAGAACGAGATTTTATGCAAGTTTAACCTTTTCTTATTAGTTTATTTAATATTTAGGGAAGACATACGAAGAAAAAGGGGGTTCAGGTGAGAAAGAGGGGGCGAGAGAGTGAAAGAGATAGAGATAAAAAGAGAGACAGGTAACAGAGCAGGATGAAGTAAATGGGGGGCAGAGAGTTAAATTTAATATATAAGGTAATGTTAAAATTATATATAATAACCATATGATATAATTTAGCAGTAATAATTGATCACTCATTTAATATTAAACCAAAATCAACCACCACCACTGGAAGCAAGCAAAAAATATTTTAAGATTCAGTAAACAACAAAAGACTTAACAAGCAAAGGCTACATATGAAGAAACTAACTTAGCATGCACATAAATAACTAAAGTTTTTAATCCATATAAATTATTAAAGCAACATAATTGACTATCTAATCATCAAAAAATGAGAAAGTAAAAGATAAAGACTAGATATGGACAACACACAAATAAATAAGCATATTAATTTATATGAAAATAATTGAATATAATGTCAGATTGAGATTTTCTTCTTGTCAAATTTTTCCTTATAAATGAATTTAATACTTGGAGGGGGAGCGCAAAGAGGGGAAAAGATAGAGAGTATAAAGAATTAAATTTAATTAATAAGAAAATATTAGACATTCAAAAAACTAATTATATTATCTATAATATATGATTATTCAATTCATATTAAATTAAAATTAACAACAAACATCATAACCAACCAAAAAATAATTTAGGATTCATTAAACACCAAAAGACTTAATATGCAAGGACAATATCATAAAAAGACTAAACATAGCAAGCATATATATGATGAGTTTTTAATCCTAAATACTTGATTTAAGACAACATAATAGACCATTTCATTATCAAAAAACGAGAAAGTAAAAGAAACTATATGGACCATAAATAAACAAATAAGCATACTAATTTTTAAGAAAGTAACTAATTATCACAGTCAATTTACATCATATGAATATTTTCTGCATGACTAACCGTCTTCATATAATTCATTTAATACTTTGGAGAGAGAGAGAGAGAGAATAAGGGAGATAGAAACAGTGGGAAAAATTGACAAAGAATTAAATTTAATTAAAAGAAAATATTAGACATCTAAAAAATCACTGTTTAGCAATAGTAAATGAGCTCAATTCATATTAAGTTAAAATGAACAACAAAACCTACCAAATAATATTTAAAGATTCAGTTAAATACAGAAAATTTAATTTGGAAGAACTATATCAGAAACAAAAACCTAGCAAGAACATATATAACGGCAGTTTTTAATCCAAAAAAACAGATTAAATACAACGTAATTGGCTATTCCATCATCAAAACATAAGAAAGTAAAAGATATAAATAGTACATGGACTACATACTATTAATGAAAAAGTAAATAACTGTTATGGAAAAATTACATCAGATTGAGAATTTCTAGTTGTTTAACATTTTTTTATAAATTAATTTAATAGGAGAAAGGGGGATAAAGTGGGGAGAATTTCTAGTTGTTTAACATTTTTTTATAAATTAATTTAATAGGAGAAAGGGGGATAAAGTGGGGAGAGAGAAAGCGAGGGAGGGGGGGAGAGAGAGGAGGGACAAATATAACTTGTCAAAACAACCTAAAGTATACAAAAGCATTATAAGAAAAGGCTTCAAAAGCAAGAGAGAATTTTTAACATGAGACAAAATTAAATGGAAAAAATGGGCAACACATATAATATGTATACATATATGTAAAACATATGAGGTAAATTATTCAACAAAAAAATTGTCAGCTTAAATATTTTGTTAAAAGTAGCACCTGGATAAGGTTATGTGTCTTCTTCGCCTCCCCCTTCTCAGATTCATATAATATAGCATTCAAGTCTTTGTTCCTTTAAACAATCTCCTAAGCCACAGGATATTATTGTGCGTCCATTTGCCTCCTTGACTAAGCTACCATATTGAAAACTGCAGTCCCACCTGCACATAAGGAAAATATATATTAGAAAACTAAACATATCGAGAAATACCCTTAAAGGGACTGGAATAATTGCTAAGTAGGAATTGCAGCCATTGCCATATAACAACTAAATACTACTAATTTAATACGTAATAGTGTGTAAACAATTCAAGTTTTAAAAATGACCTGAAGTGCCAAATTTGGCTATCTAGAATTAGAGATGTTAGCACCAATCTTAGCAATGAGGAAAACCAACTATGTGCATTATTATAAACAAGAAGGAAAGACGTAGATCTAACAGTAAAGCCCATCAATTAGATTTAAAATGTATCATTACTAGTCAATTCAAAAACTACGTATGAATTCCCTTGTTCGATATTTGTAAAGCATATAGAAAGTTAGAGATAGAGGTGCAATAAAGTAAGCACAGAATAAAAGAGAGAGAACGTTTTTGTTACATACACCGTACAGACAAAGGTAAACAATTTTTAGCATTATTCAGGAAAACTTCTAAGTGAAATAGAAAAACATCTACTCAAACCGAGTTCCATTTTGCTCATTACAAGCCCAAAAATTTCTTCATAGGAAGCTTCTAGTATACCAACTACCTTCATAGCTCTATATAGCTCCTTGGCTTCATACAGAAATCTATCAAGGGTGGTTGTAATATAAAGTTAGCCTATACATACTAAATGTCACGACCCAAAACCCGGGCTAGTGGCAGAAGGAGAATTTCACAAAGGTGGGAAATTCCTTAATTTGTTTGAAAAGTGTCAAAAGTTCTAGTTTTTATAAAAACAGTCCATTTAAATAAAATATTTGGAATTCCATCCCGTGAACCACTCCCACAGTTCGTATACACCACCAAACATAAATTGAACAATTACTTAAAAACATAAAATTAATTAAAAAGAAGCCAAACTCCGCATCATCATCATCATTCACAACAGACGTCCAATACCAGAATGGCATGCATAAGTTTACAGACAAAATGGAAAGCAGTAGTCTTGGTTCAATGCTAACACAAAAATCCAAATAGTCCGAAGACTATAATAACAAACTCCTAGCATTACCAAGAGGCGAACTGCAATCCCGATGACCTCTTACTCCTCTTGATCACCAAGATCACACTGGACACCACCTGAGGAGGAAGGTAAGGGGGGTAAGCATACAATGCTCAGTAGGAAAATAGTTACCTCGGGGAAAAACAATTCAGTGATGGGAATCTCCTGCATGGTTAGTTCAAATCCAAAACATACACACACGTATATATATAATCCAAACCGGGAGCCAATATATATATAACAGTGTAATAAAAACCATCACTCCATATGCACATAACACAAATCAACCCATACCCATGAGCTCACATCCTCTCATCTGTGGAAACCCAGGATGATGGCACTAAGTGTACCTAACAGCCTGCCTGATACCTAAGCCCATACCCGGAGGGGACACCCACGTGTCGCCTACCAAACCTGGAGGGGCAACCGAATTGCCTACACCTGCCAAATGGGGAGGTAATCAGAAGTAACAAGACCTTGCGCAAGTTTACGGACTTTCACCG
>JXTB01000147.1:227190-241827 GCA_002914805.1 Parasponia andersonii
ATTGGCTAGAAATGTAAGTACAAGGCCAAAAACACTAATAAAATAAACAAACCTGAAAGATGTGATCTTAAGTTCCCATGGCCACGTACTCGTAGATGAGCTCGTTATGAGTCTCATCATTGCAATACCCAATAATGGTTGTTAAGTTTTTATGATGAACTCTCAAGAGTTTACAATAATATGCATTCACAAAAGGGGGAAACAGAGGTCAGAACAAAGCATTGTATGTATGAAAGCTCTTTTAGCTATCGCTAAACCAATTCTGCCTAACCCAACAATTCCAACTGATTTGCCACTAAATTAAAAGGCTCCGAACAAGTAAATAAACAAAAGAGTACCAAGAAAAACTTTTCTGTCTTCCCTAAAGAATATGCTAAATACTTTTTTCTATAAAATATAATAAAAAAATAAAGGACAGAGAGAGAAAGACCTGATTATTCCTCAGATCGTAGTGAACCATTGAATTTATATATTACTCTTTTATCGAATATGTGCTACTGTGTGAGTTAAAAGACCTAAGAAATGAATTTTTATCTATACCTTTGAGAACCAAAATAAACAACTGCAACTGAAAGAACTAGATTTTGAAGACATTAAAAACAACTTATCTAACCTTCCATGCAATTCGATCAATGTTTAACGTGAGAAGAAGAGTTTTTTTTCCCATACAAGCAGATGGAAGAGCAGCTCCACAACCAACATGTCCTCCTCCAACAACAATAACACCACATTTCTCATCAAGTGTACCATTGCTAAAGTCCATAAAACGTTGAAAAAAAATTACAAAGTTATTCTAGATTTTAGATATTGTTAGGTATTATCTATGTAACTTCAATAATTCTTAAATACAGAAGGATTTGATAAATTTGTTCAGATGCATACAATGTCCCACTTATATAAATCTGGCACTTAACTGGAAATTTGGGTTATTGGCTGCAACTTATACGCTCATGATTGTGTTTTGCTTGGAATCCTTAGCAAAGACCAAAGATTATCAAATAAAGAAGATAAACCTTCCATGGTTTCAGTATTATATTACTTCACTACAAAAATTAAAAGGTCAATAATGAAAGCAAAAATAAATTTTCATCTTATGTTTAATAACAAGAAAGAAATGAACGCAAAAGGCAGCAGGCTCTTGAATTTTATTTTTACCAAGACCTTAAAATAAAACCTAAAGGCCTAGGGCTCTAAAATAATCTCTGATTTTGTCTACATATAACAAAGGGACTAAGAAGCTCAAAGAGCATGCACATACAACAGAAGACCAAATCAAAATGAACCAACAAAAGTATCTAACAACCTGATTATCCAGTGAATCTCATCACTACAATATCCAATGAGGGGGGTCAAGTTTTTATGAACCCTCAAAACTTTGAGTATGATTTACAATAACATGCAATCACAGAGAAAATAAGGTCAGAACGAAACGTTGTCTATAGACCAAAACTTTTCAGTCTTCTTATAAAAAGATGCTCATACTTATTCTTTAAAAAAACAACTAAAAAAACAAAAAGTAAAGAGAGAGAGAGAGAGAGAGAGAGAGAGAGAGAGAGAAATGTACTCTGATACAACCTTTTTGTAACAAAAGCATTTGTAACACAAATTCTTAGTTGCTTACAAGACCCTCAAATTTGGCAATTCAGATAGAAATTTAGGCACTGCTCCTGTTAACCCATTGTTGGATAAGTCCGTATAATGAGCCACACAGATTTTACAGTCGTGATATTGAGATGACTGAAATTCAACACTTAATTTTATTATTATTATTATTATTAACTGTAACAACATAGATATGCTGAATATCNACAACTTAGACATGCCAAATATCAATTATTTAAGTGTGTTTGTAACATAGAGAGCTTGGATATATGCGACAGTATCTTACCTTTAAGAGTATTTGTAACATAGAGAGCTAGGATATATACGAAGATATCTCACCTTAAAACCACCAGAGGACAAATTCTTGATTGATTATTTAATTAGTTACATTAAGAAAAAATGGAATATTCCTATGTTAAAAAGCAGAGTATATAACTAATTGCAAGCATGACAAGGGCCTATATATACATAAGCTTACAAAGACATGATTGTTGGGGATCAGAATCATCGTAGCAAAAATTTAGACCTTCCCACAAGTATTTTATGAATTGATTAGTTAATTAGTTACATTAAGAAAAAATATGGAATATTCCTATGTTGAAAAGCTGAGTACATAACTATTTAATAGCACGAGAAAGGCATATACATAAGCTTACAAAGACATGATTCTTGGGGGATCATAACCATCGTAGCTACAATTTAGACCTTCTCCCATAAGTATTTTATAGGACTCCAAGGGTCCCTATCCCAGTTCCTCTTCAATCCGTAAGTTGACTATCATCGTAATAGCTTGCACTAACAAATTCACATAATTTAATAAATCGAGTAGTCAAAACAATCATTCAGATTACTCGAGAAAACAGAGAAAAAGCATACATCTTAAGAAGAATTACATGCCATCATCTCTGTTTCTAGTTGTGATATATTTATTGACATGTATAACTTGATAGTGTCAAGGATCAGTGGCAAAGTTGAATTTTTAAGTTTTATTATGTTAAAATTGCAATTGGCTACGAAAGTACTTGTAGGTAAATAATTAAAAAAATGAAAAATAGAGAGAGTGAGAGAGAGAGACTTGATTATCTTGAGGCTTTCTCTTGTAGTAGTCGAGAAGCTGAGACTCCAGAACAAAACACTGCATCTGAATGAAAGACCAGCCGATCTTCCACTGATAATGGCGAACCATCCAACCACTTCAAAGGACATCGTTCCACACTCAGAGAGAGAATCCATCCAGAAATTTGCTCACGAAAACTGAAATAATCTCTGATTTTGAAGTTGTAAGATCAAAACCCTAAGATCTATGTAATCTTAGATAAGGCGAATCAAGACCTAGAATTAGAACTCCCAAATCCCATTGCCTACCCTCAGGATCTATACGAATTTAAATTCTTGCATTGCTAGAGTCGGAAGAAGATAATCTAGAAAAATACATTAATGGCGGAAGTGGGTGAAATGAAGGATCAGTGGTTAAATGGCGACATTTTGAGGAGCAAGGTAGGCGTAGAGGAACAGAAAGGGTGAGAGAGAGAGTGACAGTATGAGAGAGAAGATATTCTGAGGGTTGGTGTGGAAGATCCCAAATAGTAAGAAACAATAGGATTTAAGTAGTTAATGCAATCAAGAAGAGCAAGTAAAAACAAACTAAACGTATATATGAAGACAACAGAAACAAATAAACATAAATAAGAACTAAATTACTGTAGATAAAACTCTCACCCCTTCCTCCCCATCTTCTTCAAACTCTCCATCCTCCACGCGGAAACAGCTCCAGTGACGAAACCCTAATATTGGCAATAGAAAGGTGCTGAAGGTTCTCGAACTTCTCGAGAAGGCTCGGCGGTGTTAACCTCCCCTGTACGCACTTGACCGCGCCGTCTAGGGTCAGCGTTCGAGCCGAGGCGTAGTCAATTTGGCCATCCAACGCTGTCTCAATGGGTCTCTCCTAGATCTCATCCATCAAATTTGAAACCTCTTTTCCTTATCTCATACAAATATATATATGTATATATAGTAATACTATTTCTAGCCCTAACCCTAAGATGAAAAATACCAGTCGAAGTTCCTAATCCCCTTTTCCCTGTAAAACCATATAATTTGTTTCAAGATATACGGACGGACTCTCCTGTAAGTTCTGAAACGTTTCAGGAAGAAAAACAAAAAAAAAAATAATAGACCTAAATTCCTCTCTCTCATTGGCTCTGGGCGAGTAGAGATAAACCTCTAAAGGAAGGGACTCGCGGAGAGTGGCAAAGGGGTTCGGGTGCGTGAACAAAGCCGCGTGGTATAAAGATTGTTGAATTATTGAAGGATTTTGAACCGTTGGATTTAGAGGGACAGATCGTTGACGAGGGAACATTTAACAGTAGCGATTGGGTTTTGGTGTGTTTGTTCTCTAGTAGGATGTGTATAACAGGAGACAGAGAGAGAGGATTTGGGCTAAACCACGTAAGACAACCGTGTAAATATCATTTGAATTTTTTGGCACAGACTCGTTTCTCATTTTAATTCTTTTTCTTAAAAAATAACATTTAAAAATAGAATGAAGAGATTTTTTCTTATAAGTAAATGACAATGGAAAATTAATACAAACAAAAGCGCATGTAAAATATTCGCACCTTATTGCATGTCTAAAAAATACTGAGACTGCTGTTATCGAAGGATAATTTTGTGCTAACTTATCCAACAATAAAAAAAAAACTCATTTTTGTTTCACAAAAGCAAGTAAATTATTTTTGTTTTTCACAACAGGAAGCAAATTACTTTTGTTTTCTTTGTTAAAGTTATTAAATGTTCGATATATTTTTTTTTTGAGAAAGTGTATATTATTAATGTTCTATTAGTAAATTTTACTTTCAGAAATAATACAAAAAAATAAACGATGTTGTTTCTACATCACGTATGAAATGTTCTATACGACTAGATAATACGAATTTTGTAATCCACGCTTTTGCAGAGGATTATTTATGTTCTATATAACTAAAATTTTTTATCAAAATCTTGTTTGAAGTATATGCGATAAAAAAAAATTGCACTTAAATTATAATGTTTTAATTTTAAATTTTTCATTCAAATTATTAAAGCTACAAATTTATATTATTTATCCAAAATGCCTCGGTACTATCAATGTTTTTTCTATCTTTTTTCTACATTCCTAATATTGCTGTGTTTTTTTTTAATTGAAATCACATGATATACATTTCTAGGACATAAATTATTTAAACTAATTATATTTTTATTTTATTATTCAACGTCATCATAATTAAATCACAAACACAATATTTTGATTACATACAATATCAGAATCCCTAAATTTAAATATAAAACATTAAACTATATATATATAACAAAATTGAATACATAATAAGTGTAAAATTTCTTTAATGATTTTACAACAAAATCAACTACAATATTTTCTGTTAGCCCAAGATGATACGAACCCCGTCAACTTGTAAAAAAACCCGAGACAAGGATGATGCCTAGGACCGTTCTGCAATCAGATTCGGATAGAAAACCTCGACCCGATACCTATAAAGAGATGTGAACCTTGGTATAAAAGAAGACGTCACAATCAATGATGGAAAACTCGATTGATAAGTCAAGGGATGAACGCCATAAAGAAATCTGATAAGTTCGAATAAGTTCTTAAAGGACCAAAGAGAAATTGCTCTTAATTTTAATGCATAGTAATCTGATCTTTTCATTTAGCTAATGGCTATTTATATACATAAGAGTCACGAAAATTGGTTGTAAGAACCCGAAGAAGCTGCCTAAAACAAGAAAAGGAAACTAAAATATCCTAGTTAGAATTCTGAAAATTGAAATCCTACACCTACCCTAAAACAAATGCCTACTCCTCAGTAAAAAAAGAAAGTATCTTAATTGGTATGCAAGCCCTACAACTCAACAATGAAACTAATAATAACTAAATAAGAAACGTAATTTAATTAGTTGTAGCCACCTATTCTCCTTACTGTATAAAATTTGGGTAAGTCACCAAAATCAGGAAACTAAGCTTTAATTTACGCACCCTTGAGCAATCCTATTTTTAGAGTCTTTTCTAGATTATTCCAAAGCTTGAATCATGAAAATCCAACCTTGTGGACCATGTTAAACATTAACCTTGGGCCTCTAAGAATTTATCTCAGTCCAAATGCTTTGAATCAGCCCATTGAGAGACTCCTTGAATCTTTTAGCTCGAGCTCTTCTAACCGGTCCAATTGGAACTTGAATTGGCTCCTTTGTAACCGTGCTTGGATTTGCATCATTACCCTCCTCTTGAAAAGGATTTGTCCTCAAATCTTCGCTTTGTTTATATTGGATGACGTATGCATACGTCTCAATAAATTCCACTCGTGTAAGCCTCTTATACCACTTGTGTTGACCTTTAAGGTGCTTCAAGGACTTGTAATCGGTGCGAATCACGAACTCTTTAGGCCAAAGGTAATTTTGCTATGTTTCCAAATCTTGAACCAATGCATACATTTCTTTATCATAAGTAGGGTAGTTTAAGGCAGTCCCACTTAGTTTCTCACTAAAATATGCAATTGGTTATCCTTCTTATATAGGAACTGTGCCAATACTTAAACTTGAAGCATCATATTCAATCTCAAAAGTTTTTGCAAAGTTAGGTAAAATAAGTAAAGGTACATGAGTTAATTCCTCCTCGTGTAATTGAAACACCTTTTTTTGCCCTTCTCCCCATTTGAACCCAATACTTTTCTTCATATTCAGCTATTGGTGTGGCAATGGTACTAAATTTTTTCATGAACCTTCGGTAAAAACTTGCAAAGTCCTTGAAAACATTGCACATTACTTATGCTTGTTGGACTTGGCCATTCTCGAATAGCACGAATCTTTTCTTCGTCAACCTGCATTTGTAGTTCCTTTGTCTCCTTGGAGTTACTCCTATAGGCTGATCTATTTGGAATGATAGCAACGTATACGAAGTCAATTTGATACTCAATACCTCGGACTGGTGGTAATCCACTAAGAATTTCTTCAGGAAAAACATCACCAAATTCCTGCAAGAGAGAAACTACAGAACTATGCAAAACAGGGTCAAGATCGTTAGTGTTTAAAAATGCTTCCTTGTATAAGAGTCAATCATCGGCTGGTTTGAAAACTTCGCTCTCTTAATTTCTTTGGCTTTTGCTTAAAAATTATTTTGTTTTCTCTCTATTTTTCTCTCAATGGCCGAATCTATTATTATCTTTTCTCTTTTTTTTTTTTCTTCGGCCTCTCTCTCTTTTTCACTCTTTCTCTTTTGATCACTCTCTTTTTGTAACCTCACTTGATCTTCATGAACTTCTTTTGGTGTCAAAGGAACTAGAGTGATTGTCCTTTGATTAAGTACAAACGAGTACTTGTTGGTGAAGCCATCATGTTTAATACGCCTATCAAATTATCATGGTCGTCCTAGTAACAAGTGTCCAGCTTGCATCGGAACCACATCTCACAAAACTTCATCTTCATATTTCCCAATACGAAAAGAAACTAACACTTGTTTATTCACCTTCAGTTCACCACTATCATTTAACCATTGTAACTTGTAAGACCAGGGATATTTCATGGTAGGTAATCCTAATTTCTCCACCATAGTAGTGCTAGCAACATTAGTACAACTACCACCATCAATAATCATACTACATACTTTGTTTTGAATGTGGCACCTAGTAAGAAAGATATTTTTTCGTTGCACCTCTTCATCTTCTTTGACTTGCACACTCAAAGCTCTCCTTGCCATCAACAAATCTTCTTAGGCAGGATATTCCTCTTCATCGGCATCCTCCAATGGTGGCATAAGATCGGTGTCGTCTTCGTCTTCGGTTTCAATTTCACCGTCATCTCGTAATACCATAACTCTTTCGTTTGGACATTGGCTAGCTATGTGACCCCTTCCTTGACATTTAAAGCACTTGATATCATGATTCCTAGAAGTAGAAGAATCGAATTGACCTTGTTATATATAGCTGGTCACTTCTTGCTTTTGCTCAGCTTTAGGCTTCATCATAGGTTGCCTCTCATCCTTCTTCTATTGATTCGATTTCCAAGCAGATGTACTTAGATTTTGGCTTGGACGTTTGCTACCCCTCCTCTTGAGTTGGTTCTCAATATTTATAGCCATTTGGATAATATCTTCCAACTTCACATAATGTTGCAGTTTCTCAATTCAAATCAACCCAAAATCTGGACATTGTAGCCTCCGATTCTCCTCTACATTCGCTCGAATCATAACAACCTCCATCTCCTTATAATATTCCTCTACACTCCGGTTACCTTGCCTAAGGCTTTGCAACTTATTATACAATTCTCGGTAGTAGTAGCTCGATACAAACCTCTTTCTCATCACTGTTTTCATCTCCTCCCACGTCTCTGCTGGACATTCCCTATTTCTTCTTCTATTCATTACCAACTAATCCCACCATACAATTGCACAGTCAGAAAATTCAATGGCAGCAAGCTTTACCTTCTTAATCTCAGAGTAATTATGGCAATCAAATACTAATTCAACCTTCTTTTCCCACTCGAGGTAAGCTTCTGGATCATTCTTGCCTTGAAAGGATGGAATCTTCATCTTAATACTACCCAATGAATTATCTTCTCGATTTCTAGCTCCTCTAAACTGCCCACCGTATCTCCTATTGCCAACTATTGAATCTCGGTTATTTTCATCACCAAAAGTATCTCTATAATACTCTTCATTTTCTGCCCTCACTTCCCTATGCTGGACTCGCTCTCTTCTACGCATATTAGGAGCGATTTGTGGCTGCTCCACACGTCTGTTCTCTATTTTGTCTATCCCTTCATGAACCTACTCCATCTCGGCTTTCATTACTCTCCTCATCTCGCCAATTAAGGCTTCCATGAAAAGTTTTGGATCATCCACTCATGATGTATATCTAGAATTGTTTCCGTCCTTGTTGTCTGACATATTTGCTGCAAAACAAAGTTAGAGAAGAAAGGACCTCACACACTCTCTCATGTGTTTCATTCAGTAATAAATCACTCAATTTCACTCGTGTTTCACTCGAATATATTAGATTGGCTTTTACCCTCTTATGTGCTCACCACTCTTGCCTTTTTCCACTCGTAATTTCTCAAAAGTTCTTATCAAACTAATTCAAACAAATAATCATAATTTCTGAGGAACAATCCACACAAAAACTCACCAACCAAATCAGAATTTAATGTAATAACCTAGAATAACAGTTTCTAGAAATTGATAAGCAAAGAAAACGAAACAAAGAAAAAAAACGCACACAAAACTTTGAAGGCTAGGAAAGTAATGAAAATGATGGATTTTGGGCTCAAAAACTAGGGCCAATGGTATATAGTCAGTTCATATCATAAGACTCAGAATAAGCTTCGATTTGATATATAATATGTGTTGTTTCGATAACTAGATCAGAAGTTATAACCGTTTTATTGAAGCACTATCAAAACTGTCTAATTCAACCACAGATTCTTCTTTTTTTTTTTTTGTTTTTAATTTTGGGATTCTGTCTTTTTTTTTTCCTTTTTAATTGAGAACCCAAATAATAACTGAAAACACAAAGGCTAACTGAAAGACACCAAGAAATAAATTCGGATTCAATAGCAAACAAGCAATCTGAATTGGCTACGACTAGAATAGATCGAGTTTATGTTTTTTTTTTTTGACGATTTAGATGAAAGAAAGAATAAAGGCTGGTTTTGACAAATAAAAAGGAAAAAAAAAAAGATAAAGGATAGATTAAACCAGAGACTAGAACTTGGCTCTTGATATCAAATGATACGAATCCTGCCAACTTGTGACGAAACCCGAAATAAGGATAATGCCTAAGACCGTTCTACAATCAGATTCGGATGAAAAACCCCGACCCAACACCTATAAAGAGATGTGAACCTTGGTATAAAGGAAGACACCACAATCAAGGATGGAAAACTCGATTGATAAGTCAAGAGATGAACGCCACAGAAAAATCTGATAAGTTCGAATAAGTTCTCAAAGGACCAAAGAGAAATTGCTCTTAATTTTAATGAATAGTAATCTGATCTATTCATTTAGCTAATAGCTATTTATATACATAAAAGCCACGAAAATTCGTTGTAAAAACCCTAAGAAGCTGCCTAGAACAAGAAAAGGAAACTAAAATATCCTAATTAGAATTCCGAAAATTGAACTCTTACATTTACCCTAAAACAAATGCCTACTCCTTAATAAAAAAGAAAAGTATCGTAATTGGTATGCAAGCCTTACAACTCAACAATGAAACTAATAATAACTAAATAAGAAACGTAATTTAGTTAGTTGCAGCTACCTATTCTCCTTGCTGTGTCAAATTCGGGTAAGTTACCAAAATTAGGAAACTAAGCTTTAATGCACACCCTTGAGCAATTCTATTTTGAGAGTCTTTTCTAGATTATTCTAAAGCTTGAATCATGAAAATCTAACCTTGTGGACCACGTGGAACATTAACCTTGGGCTTCCAAGACTTTATCTCAGTCCAAATATTTTGAATCAGCCCATTGAGAGACTCCTTGAATCTTTTAGCTCAAGCTCTTCTACCTGGTCCAATTGGAACTTGAATTGGCTCCTTTGTAACTGTGCATGAATTTGCATCACAAGATTAGCTAACCCTCTTGGGAAGTGAATTAGGTTTTACAAATTTTTGCAAATGTTTTAAGATAAACAAGTAAATTATGCAAGTAATAATAACATCAAGTAGAAATAGCTAAATAGCATATACAAAACCAAGGTAAATAAATTAAAAAGATAGGGATAGAAAAATACAAATACTATTTTTATGAGGTTTAACAAATACAACGGTTTGTCTACGTTTCCGATTCTTGGCAACTCGCTTCTAGCTTTCCATTATCGAATCAAGAAAATTGGCTTGACCAACCCTCTTACATAAAGAGTGAATTCTTCTTAGGCACACTCATGTCTTTATAAGAGTCTTGAATCCGGTACTATCACGTTTAACTTGGATTGTTTAGACTCTAGTGTCAATCTCACCTAAACCAGATTGTTTATGAATCTGGTGTCAACATCACTTCACAATTACAATTTAGTTTTGTTTGTTGAAACACTCAACTAGAATCTCTCTAAAGAAGATAATTGATTCAAGGTAAACTTAGAGAGAATAAATGTGAACACAAGATATGATCTAGTTTAGCTCAAGTGAATTTTGTGAAAACATGGATTTGAAAATTTTAATCACAAAATTAATTAAAACAACTTAAAGATATGATATGAGCAATGTAAGGATGTTCAAAATTTGTTTCAAATGTCAGAAAATCTTCTATTTATATACTTGAATGAAAACTATCCGTTTTAGACTGTTTGACAGACATTCTGTCATTTTCAGTAGACTGAAAATACTAGCCGTTGAAAGTCTAGTTCTAATTTGAATTTGAAAATCTGCTAAAAATTCAGCAAAGAATCCATAAACTGAAAACTAGGAATCGGTTTGTCGAAAATACTAGAAAGTATGTTTTGATATTTTTTTTTTAGTTTTTTTAATTATTTTCAAAATTATGACTTGTTAAATTGATTTTCATGAAATATGGATATTATTTAAATTCATAATCAGTTGAAAAGCTTATGTAAAATAAATTTCATATCTTAATTGGAGATAAACAAGTTTAATAGTATTAGTTTGAAATTTTCCAATTTTATAAAAAGTTTGAACCATTAATCGTATTGTGTAAACAAGTATTCAAGTATAAGAATTGAGTGTTTAACCTTTGTTAGTCTAAGTCTTATATTCTTAAACTTTGCCTTCATGCTCTTTTCCATAATCCATTTTGAATATTTTATGATCCTTTCAATTTAGATTGTTATACACTCAAGTAGATTGTTAATTCTTAATCATATGTTCGTTAATTTTAAAACATGAGTATAAAATTGATTAATACAAAGCATGAATCAACATTTTCTTCTTTTTTTCCGTGTCTTCATCCATAATAAAATATTCATCCTTCTCTTTGTCAACGAATCCAGCAAAATTCTTCACCAATCAAATATAATTGATTCTTTTTGTCCGTTATAATTATATCATATATATAGATAAATATATCCAAATAAATATATAAATGTATATAATATTTGGCTAGGACATGTGAAAATATTATTAATATATAATAAATTTATAAGATAATATATTTTCAAGTGTCTATCTAGCTACCTAAGAAATTATTTTTAATTTACGCAAACAAAATATTTCTCGCAATTAGATAAAAACATGCTAAAAAAAAGAATGAATATTTATGCAAACAAAATATTTATTGCAGTTAGATAAACACATGATTAAAAAAAAAGAATGAATGGCCAAAATGGGTAGGACTATTTGGTCTTTTCATTTTAATTATTTGTGATTTGACCAAAATGACCTTTTATTATAGGGTTTGAGGGATTTGGTTAGATTTTTTGGTCATTCATCCTTTTTTTTTAATCATGTATTTCTCTAACTGTAATAAATAGTTTGTTTGCATAAATATTCATTATTTTATTTACCACGTGTTTATCTAATTACAATAAATATTTTGTTTGTTTAAATAAAAAAAATTCCTTAGATAGCTAGATAGACATTTGAAAATACATTATCTTATAAATTTGTCATATATTAGTAATACTTTCACATGTCTGAGCTAAATATCGTATATATTTATATATTTATTCAAATACATTTATCTATATATTATATATCTCCACAGGGATTGATTACAAAGTTATTTGTAAAAACTAAATGTTAAACAAGCTAATTTAAGGAATGAGGAATAGAATTTTGCTATAAAATAGTAGAACTGACAAATGTAAACAGAAATATAAAACTTAAGCAAAAAGTAGCATGATCTAATCAAAAGATTGTAAATCAGTAGTGGGATTAAACTGGGATTATTGAATCCTCCTCGGTTACAAATCTGAGTACAAATGCTACAACAATGTTTATAGTAAAATCATTCCAATTAACCAAAAATTCAATCAATACATAATAATCTTTCGAATTTATTATGTTTAAAGTTTTTCAAACCAGATTTGATATATTCCCATGTCGATCTAATTTTCAAAATGCAATTTATAACATCAATTTTCATAGATTATGCACGGTAACAATATATTCATATACTATTACTAATTCAAAGATCTACTAAAGAGATACTTGAAATATGTATCATTCAAACTAGATCCAACTAAAATTAACCGTTCCAAAATCAATCTTAATTTATTTATCCTAAATATTGGTGGCCAAACAATAATAAGAATTAACAACTAAACTCACTTAAATCAACTAAAGGAAATTTTCATAAACATCAAAACAATATTTAACCAGTCATTAGAACCTTAGATTCATCATAATCTCAACAAAAGAGAACTTAGCTCATGTTCTGAAGCTCAAAAATCAACACAAAATTGAAAAAAAAAATTAAATACAAAGAAGATTGAAAGAAATAAAAAAAATTCAGCTTTTCTTTTAAGAAGATATCATTTAAACTTTGCAAAACTAAGTCTAAAATTCAGCAATTTTACTAAAATAAAATAGATATTAACCAAGTTAAATCTTGAATACCAAAAATGAAAATAGATAAAATAAAGCATAAACACCTAGTCTAGACATTTTATTCCTAAAAACAACCAGTCTAAGACTCAAAACACACAAAATAACTCTATTTTTATAAAATTATCAAGTGCCGAACCAAATACCGAGCACAAAAAAAGAGCCCAAAAGACTATTTATAACAAAAAGTTTTAAGAAAGCATAATCATACATTTAGTACATGTCATTAAGCGACATTTTTTTGCATTGCTTTACTTACTGAGCTGTAGCTCAAAGTAAAGTTATATTGCAAGTAATGAATGAGATGACTAGATGAGCTTGTGTGCTAGAGTAGAGACCCACTATTAGTGTTATACATATGGATATTTTTTAATCTCCTAATAGCTTTTTATTTTTTTTCTTAGTTCGTTTTCTTGATACTTATCTCCTACCTTCCATTTTGTAATATATGTTTATAAATAAAGTTATCTATCCACAGAATTAAAAAAATATATAAAATTCAAATTTGCCCGCATTTTCAGAAAAATAATTATAAGACTATTTTCCGAAAGTAACGCCTTTTAATGACGAGTTAATAAATTTCTACTAATAGTACATGGATAGTGAGGGCATTACATTAACAATAGCAATAATAACAAGAATAATAATAAGAAATAACAACATAAAAAATAATATCAATGGTATGAATACGATGATAAGAAAAATAACTAATAAGAACAATATTACAAATATTAGTAATAGTAACAACAATAAAAATCAGTAGAATAATAGTAACAAGAATAATAAATAACAACAATAATAACTAAAATAATAATAATAACAATAATAAAAAAAGAAATAACAATAAGAACTAGAATAAGAATTAATAGTAACAATAAAAACAATAATGATAAATAAAAGCAAAAACAATAACAACAATAATAATAATAACAAGAACAAAATAATAATAACAATAGTAATAATAACAAAATAATGATAACAACAATAAAAAAATAAGAATAATAACATAAATAATAACAATAATAAGAACAAAAATAGCCAGAATAAGAATAATAATAAGTAATAGTAACAATAATTATAACAAGCATAATAAGGATAATCATAAACATAACAATAACAATAATAAATAACAATGGTAAGAATAATAATAAAAATAATAACAATAACACCAATAATAAATAACAATAATAATAACAAAATTAATAAAAAAACAACAAAATAATAATAAAAATAAAATTAATAATATAAATAATAACAATAACAATAATAACAAGAAAAATAAATAGCAATAACAACAACAATAATAATAACAACAATAATAATGAGAAAATAATAACAAGAGCAACAATAATAAGGAATAATAATGAGACCAATAATAGGAAAAATAAGAATAATAATAATAACAATAATAAAAAAAAATGATAACAAGAATAAGAATAATAATTAAAAAAAAGAACAATAATAAAAGTAATAATAACAAGAATAATAAATA
>JXTB01000147.1:281894-304700 GCA_002914805.1 Parasponia andersonii
TGATGTTGAAAGACTATGTGAAAATGTATCACTTGTAAATAAGCTAAGTCTAAGTTGAAACCCCGTGGTTTATACACCCCTCTGCCTATACCTAGTGAACCTTGGATTGATATTTCCATGGATTTTGTTTTGGGATTACCTAGGACTAAGAGGGGGAGAGATTCAATCTTTGTGGTGGTAAATAGGTTTTCTAAGATGGTACACTTCATTGCGTATCATAAAACTGATGATGCATCACATATAGCTGAATTATTCTTTAAAGAAATTGTTAGGTTGCATGGCATGCCTAGGACCATTGTTTCTAATAGAGATGCTAAGTTCTTAAGTTACTTTTGGAAGACTTTGTGGGGAAAGTTAGGAACCAAGTTATTATTTTCTACTACTTGTCATCCACAAACTGATGGTCAAACTGAAGTAGTGAATAAGACTTTGTCTTCTTTGTTACATGCTATCATTAAGAAGAACTTGAAAACATGGGAAGATTGTTTACCACATGTTGAATTTGCTTACAATAAGAGTGTACATTTTGCAACTAAGTTTTCACTATTTGAAATTATTTATGGATTTAATCCATTGTCACCTTTGGATTTAACCCCGTTACCTTTGAGTGAATGTGTAAACTTAGATGGTAAAAAGAAAGCTCAATTGGTAAAACAGATTCATGAAAAGGCACGGCTGAACATTGAAAGAAGAACTGAGCAATATGTCCATCAAGCCAACAAGGGATACAAAAAGGTAGTATTTGAATCAGAAGAATGGGTTTGGGTGCACTTGAGGAAGGATCATTTTCCAGAGCAACAGCGTTCAAAACTCCTACCTTGGGGAGATGGACCATTTCGAGTAATGGAATGCATCAATGATAATGCCTACAAGTTAGAATTACCAGGTGAGTATAGTGTTTAGTGCGAGCTTTAACGTTGCTGATTTGTCTCTTTTCGATGTAGGTGATGATTTGAGGACAAATCCTTTTCAAGAGGGGGAGAAAGATGAGAATGATGCAAATGTAGCTGCTCAACCACACGTGCAAGAGGAGAAGCATTCATGTGGGCTTGGAGGGACTCAAGGGCAGCATTCACGTGATCCATTAAGCTTGCTAAGTAGGCTAATCACAAGACTTAGAGCCAAGAGATTCAAAGAGGCATTAAATGGGCAGATTCAATACATTGGTGAGATGGCTAACGCATGGAGGTCCAATATAAGCTCAAATTAGATCCAAGGGAGCCTAAGCACTATGATTAAGGTTCTAGAAGAGTCCAATTGAAGCTAAACACTTCTCTTCACATTTTTCTAGGTCTTTTGTACTTTTAAGAAACTTCTGATTTAGTTATTTTCGGATTTAATCGAAGAGAGGGTTGCTACATATCAAAATAACATTAATTTATCTTAAATTAGGGATAAATTTGACTCATATATGTAGGAGAGAGCCTTGTACATTTTTGGAGGCTTAGTAATCAATAATATTGCGTTATTCATGTTTGAGAAGATTCTTGAGCTTATCAAGTTAACTTTTGTGGCGTTCAAAACAACCAGACTTATCCCATTGATTCTTGAGTGGTTCTTGAGGATTCTTGGTGTGGCATCTTTAATCTTTCGTAATTCTTGATTTGTATCTTGCTAGGTTACGAGGCAAGACTCAACAATCTTGTGACTTGGTGATCCTGGGGTTCGAATTCCATAGTAGGTGCTGGGTTTCGTCATAATGATTGGCAGGGTTCATATCAGTTATTATACTAATGATTGTCGAAGTGTCGCAATACAGTGTAAAGGTTCAGTACCCTCAGAGAGAGAGCTCGGTATGCTAAAAGAACAAAGAATATAATTATGAAAGCAATACTATGTGCACATGCATTAAGATCATACTTGTTGATAATGATGAGGACATGGCAAGCGCGAGAGTATGGAATGCGGATCCTATCCAAGTTCCCATTGGTCCAGTTACAAGAGCACGTGCAAAAAAATTCTGAAATACATTAAGTGGACTGATTCAAGGGATTTGGGTTCAGGCATACACGTGAAGGCCCATTGATAGAGATGAATGAATTTTTATGGCCTTAACTAGCTTGATTCAAGTTCAAGAAAGTCCATAAGTACATATGGAAGGGAAGTTTGATATGTAAAGACTTGAACGCCAAGTCAGAGCTTACTTTCCTATTTTAGTTATTAGTTTCCCAAAATAATTTATTTGCTTGTTTCCTTTTCTTTAGTGGTGTGTAATAGACTGAAAAATTAAGGGATTAAAATTAGATTGACTACCATGTAATTAGAGACGAATTTAGGTTAGCTATTAAGGTTATTTTCCTACTTTCCTTTTCTGATTTTGGGTAAGTTGCCTTAGGTGTTTTTAGGGTGTTTTTTAGACTTAAAATTTCGTGGCCCTTGGCCTATATACTGTTCACTTTTCATTCAATAAGAGCAGATTACAATTCATTAAAATTGAGAACAATTTCTCTTTGGTTATTTGAAAAGTTATTTGAGCTTATCAGATTTCTCTGTGGCGTTCTTCTCTTGACTTATCAATCGAATTTTCCATTCTTGATTGTGGCATCTTCCTTTATACCAAGGTTCACATCTCTTTATAGGTGTTGGGTCGAGGTTTTCCATCCGAATCTGATTATAGAACGATCCTAGGCATCATTCTTGTTTCGAATTTCGTCACAAGTTGGCGGGGTTCGTATCATTTGGTATCAGAGCTAGGTTTTAGTCTCAAGTTTAATTTATCCTTTATCTTTTCCTTTTTTTCAAAACCAACCCTTATTCTTTCTTCTTTCTTTCATCTAAATTGTCCCAAAAAAAAACATAAACTCGATCTGTTCTATTCGTAGCTAATTCAGATTGCTTGTTTGCTTTTGAATCCGAATTTATATCTTTATATCTTTCAGTTAGCACTTATATTTTCAGTTATTATCTGGGTTCAAAAAAAAAAAAGATAAGAATCAGTGGCTGAATTAGAGGTTTTTGAAGGTGGTTCAGTAAAATAGTCGTAACTTTTGATCTAGGTATCGAAACGACTATTATTATATACTAAATCGAAGCTTATTCTGAGCTCTTCAACAATGAACTAATCACTATTGTTCACCCCTTTTTCCTAGCCCAAAATCTATCATTTTCATCACTTTCCTAGCCTTCAAAGTTTTGTGTGTGTTTTTTTTTCTTTGTTTCGCTTTCTTTGCTTATCAATTTCTAGAAATTGGTATTCCAAGTTATTACATTAAATCCTGATTTGGTTAGTAAGTTTTTGTATGGATTGTTGCTCAGAAATTCTGATTATTTGTTTGAATTAATTTGATAAGAACTTTTGAGAAATTCCGAGTAGAAAAAGGCAAGAGTGGTGAACACATAAGAGGGTAAAAGCCAATTTGATATATTCGAGTAAAACACGAGTGAAATTGAGTGATTCAATACTGAGTGAAACACGTGAGAGAGTGTGTGAGGTCTTTTCTTTTCTAACTTTGTTGTGCAGCAAACATGTCAGACAACAAGGACAGAAATAATACTGGAGATACATTGGGAGTGGGTGATCCAAAACTTCTCATGGAAGCCTTAAGTGGTGAGATGAGGAGAGTAATAAGAGCTGAGATGGAGTAGGTTCATGAATGGATAGACAGAATAGAGAACAGACATATGGAACAGCCACAAATCGCTCCTAATATACACAGAAGAGAGAGAGTCCAGCATAGGGAAGCGAGGGCTGAAGATGAAGAGTATTATAGACATACTTTTAGCAATGAAGATGATCGAGATTCGATTGTTAGTAATACGAGATACGGTGGGCAGTTTAGAGGAGCTAGGAATCGAGAAGATAATTCATTAGGTAGTATTAAGATGAAGATTCCATCCTTTCAAGATAAGAATGATCTAGAAGCTTACCTGGAGTGGGAGAAAAATGTTGAATTAGTATTTGATTGCCACAATTGCTCCGAGATTAAGAAGGTAAAACCTGCTACCATTGAATTTTCTGATTATACAATTGTATGGTGGGATCAGTTAGTAATGAATAGGAGAAGAAATACGGAGCGTCCAGTAGAGACGTGGGAGGAGATGAAAACAGTGATGAGAAAGAGGTTTGTATCGAGCTACTTCTACCGGAAATTGTATAACAAGTTGCAAATCCTTAAGCAAGGTAACTAGACTGTAAAGGAATATTATAAAGAGATGGAGGTTGATATAATTCGAGCGAATATAGAGGAGGATCTAGAGGCTACAATGTCCAGCTTGGTTGGTTTGAATCAAGAAATTACTAATGTGGTAGAATTGCAACATTAAGTAAAAGAAGGATGAGAGACAACCTACGATGAAGCCTAAAGCTGAGAAAAAGTAAGAAGTGACCAGCCATGTAAATCAAGGTAAATCAAATTCTCCTACTTCTAGGAATCGTGATATCAAGTGTTGAGTAATAAATAATATAACGGTAAAGTATCGTCATCCTATTCCTCGCTTAGATGATATGTTGGATGAATTGCATGGTTCTTGTGTCTTTTCTAAAATTGATTTGAAAAGTAGATATCATTAAATCCGAATGAAAGAGGGTGATGAATGGAAAACAACATTCAACACAAAATATGGTTTATATGAATGGTTAGTTATGCCTTTTGGAATAACTAATGCTCCTAGCACTTTCATGAGATTAATAAACCATGTTTTGTATGCTTTTATTGGAAAGTTCGTAATTGTTTATTTTGATGATATTTTGATTTATAGCAAAAACTTGGATGAACATGTAGTACATTTGAAATCTATTTTAGATGTACTTAGGAAAAAAAAGTTGTTTGCTAATCTGAAGAAGTTTACCTTTTGCAGTAATAAACTTGTGTTTCTAGGATTTGTTGTGAATACACAGGGTATACAGGTTGATGAAAAGAAGGTATGTGCAATCCAAAAGTAGCTAAGTCCCACGACTGTAGGGAATGTGAGAAGTTTTCATGGACTTGCTAGTTTCTGCCGGCGGTTTGTGAAAGACTTTAGCACATTGGCCACACCACTTGCCGAAGTAATAAAAAAGAATGTTGGTTTCAAGTGGGGAGAAGAACAAGAGAATGTGTTTCGAGAAAATAAATTATGCATACCAAATGAACAATTTAACAATCAAAATGAGCACTTTATCATAAAATTGACACTAATTTCATGATATGTCTGTTATATAATATGAATATATTTACTATTGGCTTATTATGTATGTGAGAAACTTGGGCATCACAGATCTACAACAACAAAGATTGAATCCCTCCCACGTCTACTCCTAGGTAAACCCAAAACAAAATCTATCGAAATGTCAATCCAAGGTGCACTAGGAATTGGTAGGGGCATGTAAAGACCGTTTGGCTGAACTCTAGATTTAGTTTGCCTACAAATAACACACCTACCAAAAACCCTTTCAAATTCCTGTTTCATGTGTGGCCAATAGAAATGCTCCTGCAAAGTAGCTAGGGTTTTAGCGACTTCAAAATGTCCCATTAATCCTCCACTATGGGATTCCCAAACTAACAAGTCTCTCATTGAACAATTGGGAACACACAACTTATTTTCTCTAAACAAGAAGCCCTCATACCTATAAAACTTACCCTCTGTAGATTTTTCACATGCATTATACACCTTACTAAAATCATGGTCATTATAATAAAGCTCCTTAATATGCATCAAGAGTAGAGATTAAGGCATACCTGCGTGAAAGTGCATCCGCAACTACATTCTCCTTACCTTGTTTGTAACAAATGACATTAGGAAAAGTCTCAATGAACTCTACCCATCGAGCATGTCTCTTGTTCAGCTTGTGTTGGCCATGTCTCTTGTTCAGCTTATGTTGGCCCTTTAAGTGTTTCAAGGATTCATGATCTGTACAAATCACAAACTCCTTTGGCCATAAGTAGTGCTGCCATGTGTCCAAACTTCAAATCAATGCATACAATTCTTTGTCATAAGTGGGATAGTTAAGTGCAGCCCCACTTAGTTTCTCACTAAAGTACATAATTGGTCTTCCATCCTGCATAAGAACAGCGCCTATACCTACACCAAAAGCATCACATTCGATTTCGAATGCCTTAGAAAAGTTAGGTAAAGCAAGTAAAGGAGCATGAGTAAGCTTATGCTTAATAAGCTGACATGCCTTCTTTTGTTCTTCACTCCATTTGAATGTAACATTCTTCTTAATAACTTCGGTAAGCGGTGTAGCAATTGTGCTAAAATCCTTCACGAACCTCCTATAAAAACTAGCAAGTCCATGAAAACTCCTAACATTACCAATACTAGAGGGGGTCGGCCACTCTTGGATGGCTTTGATCTTCTCTTCATCAATCTCAATTCCTTTAGCACTCACAACAAAACCTAAGAAAACAAGCTTATCGGTGCAGAAAGTACACTTTTTGAGGTTAGCATATAACTTCTCCTTTCTAAGCACATCAAAAACCAATTGCAAATGTGAGACTTGATCTTGCAAACTCTTGCTATAAATCAAAATATCATCAAAATAAACAACAACGAATTTTCCAATGAAAGCACGCAAAACATGATTCATTAGGCGCATAAAAGTACTGGGTGCATTAGTTAATCCAAATGGCATAACCAACCACTCATACAATCCATATTTAGTTTGGAATACTGTTTTCCATTCGTCACCTTCTTTCATCCTAATTTGATGATATCCACTTTTAAGATCAATTTTAGAAAAGACAGAAGAACAATGCAGCTCATCTAACATATCATCTAAGTGAGAAATATGGTGTAGATACTTTACTGTTATGTTGTTGATGGCTCTATAATCAACACACATCCTCCATGACCCATCCTTCTTAGGAACTAGAATCACTGGTACTACACATGGACTCATGCTTTCTTTCACGTATCCCTTCTCCATCAATTCTTCAACTTGTCTTTGAAGTTCCTTCATCTCCTCTGGATTACTTCTATATGCTAGATGGTTTGGAATTGATACTCCAGGTACGAAATTGATTTGGTGTTCAATCCTTCAGATCGGTTGTAAACCATGTGGCATCTCATCGGAAAACACATTCTCAAACTCCTACAAGAGAGAAACAACAATACTAGGAAAAGAAAAATCAAGTTGGTTAGTGTTTAAAAAAGCCTCCTTGTACATGAGTAAAATCATCGACCGTTTTGAAATCAATGCTCGCTTAACTTCACTTGTTTTTGCATAGAAATTTCTTTGTTTTCCATCTGTTTTTACCTCATTGGTTGAACTCTTCTCTTTCTTTTTTTGCTCAACAGATTTAGCCTTACTCTCTCTTTTTCCTTTCTAAGTTTATGTGACTCTCTCCCATTTCACTCTTACTATGTACAACCTCACTCTTCTTTTCACTCTTACTATGTACAACCTCACTCTTCTTTTCACTCTCATTCCTTCGTTCACTCAAGTTCTTTTGATCACAAAATTTTTGCAATCTCACTTGATCTTCATAAACCTGTTTTGGTGTCAATGGGACTAGAGTGATTGTTCAATGGTTGAACATGAATCAATATTTGTTGGTGAAGCCATCATGTTGTACACGCCAATCATATTGCCATGGTCTTCCTAGGAGAAGATCCCCCGCTTGCATTTGTACTACATCATGCAACACTTGATCTTCATATTTACCGATTCAAAACAGTACAACAACCTGCTTTGTAACCCTCACTTCACCACTATCATTCAACCATTGCAGCTTATATGGACGAGGGTGCCTAAGTGTTGTGAGCCCTAGCTTTTAAACTATGGAAGTACTAGCAACATTAGTGCAACTACCACAATCAACAATATCACTACATACCTTGTCTTTCATGTGGCAACGAATGTGAAAGATGTTCTCTTGCTGTACTTCTTCAACCTCTTTAACTTGCAAGCTTAAAGCTCGACGTGTGACTAACCCAAGCATCTCACCATGATCTGCCCCAAACTCCTCATCTTCCATAGAGGCATCCTCCAAAGGTGGCATATCATCACAATCAGTCTCATCCTCAGATTCAAACTCGCCATTCTCCCAGATCACCATAACTCACTTATTTGTACATTGACTAGCTATGTGTCCTCTTCCCTGACATTTAAAGCATTTAATCTAATGAGGACATAACAAGCACGAATGCATGGAGTGCGAATCCTTTTCAAGTTCCTATTGGTCCACTTACAAGAGCACGTGCAAAGAGATTCCAAAATGCATTAAGTGGGCTGATTCAAGATATTAGGGCTCAGGCATGCACGTGGAGGCCTATTGATGGAGATGAACGGATTTCTAAGCCCATAATAAGTTTAATTCAAGTGCAAGAAAGTTAATTGGCGCATAGAAATTTGATTTGTAAAGACTTGGACACCAAGTCATAGTTTACATTCCTATTTTCATTATTTTAGGTGCAAATTAGTAATTACCCAAAATGATTTACTTGCTTATTTCTATTTGTTTAGTGGCGTATAATAGGCTAAAAATTAAGAGAATAAAATCAGATTGATACCCTTTAATTGAGGCCGAATTTAGGTAGTTCTTAGACGGATAGTTTCTAACTTTTTTTTTTTTTCTGGTTTTGGTAAGTTACCTTGGGCATTTTAGGGTCTTTTTCGGATTAAAATTTCATGGCCTAATCCTCTATATTGTAAACTTTTCATTTAATAAGATCATATTACAATTCATTAAAATTTGAGAGCAATTTCTCTTTGGTTCTTTAAGAACTTATTCGAACTTATCAGATTTCTCTGTGGAGTTCATCCCTTGACTTATCAATCGAGTTCTTTATCCTTCATTGTGGCGTCTTCCTTATACCAAGGTTCATATCTCTTTATAGGTATTGGGTCGAGGCTTTCTATCCAAATCTGATTGTAGAACGGTCCTAGGTATCCTTCGTATTTCATGTTTCATCACAGGTTGGCGGGGTTCATATCATTTGGTATCAAGAGCTGGATTCTAGTCTCAGGTTTAATCTATCCTTTTTCATTTCTTTCTAGTCAAAACCAGTCCATATTCTTTCTTTTTTCTTTCATCTAAATCGTTCAAAAAAAAAAAAAAAACGTAAACTTGAACTGTTCTAGTCGTAGCCAATTCAGATTCCTTGTTTGGTTTTGAATCCAAAATCTGTTCTTTGTAATTTTTCAGTTAGCCTTTGTGTTTTCTATTATTATTTGTGTTCTCAATTTTAAAAAAAAAAAGAAGAAGAGAAGAATCGAGAAATTTCTGGCCGAATTAGAGAATTTTGAGTGTGCTTCAGTAAAACGGCCATAACTTTTGATCCGGTTATCGAAACGACATATATTATATATTAAATTGAAGCTTATTCCAAGCTCTACAACTTTGAAAGATGACATTTTGTTCACCCCAATTTTCGAGCCCAAAATCTATTGTTTTCATCACTTTCCGAGCCTTCAAAATTTTGTGTGCATTTTTTTTCTCTTGTTTCTTTGTTTCGTGTAGTCTTTCAAAGTTTAGTTTCCGACTTTGAACCTAGGATCTTCTTTTTCTTCAATTTTCTATTTCCAGAAAGTTTTATTCTAGATTGCTTCATTAAATTCAAATTTGGTTGGTGTGTTTTGGTGTGAATTGTTGCAAAGAAATTATGCTAGTTATTTGAATTAGTTTGATAAGAACTCTTGAGAAATTAGGAGTGGAAAAAGGCAAGAGTGGTAAGTATATAAGAGTGTAAAAGCCAATCTGATTAAGAGTGAGACACGAGTGAACTTGAGTGATTCATTATTTGAGTGAAACATGTGAGAAAGAGTGTGTGAGGTCCTTTTTCTTTCTAACTTTGTTTTGTAGCAAACATGTCAGACAACAAGGATAAAAACATCTCTGGAGAAACATCTGGAGTAAGTGATCCAAAGCTTCTTATGGAAGCCTTAATTGGCAAGATGAGGAGAGTGATGAGGTGGAGATGGAGTAGGTCCATGAGCGAATGGACAGAATAGAGAACGTACATGTGGAACAACCATAGATCGCTTCTAATGTGCATAGAAGAGAGAGATTCCAGCCTAGAGAAAGATTTCAACCTAGAGAAGTGATGGTTGAAGATAAAGAATACTATAGAGATACTTTTGGTGATGAAGATGATCGAGATTCAATTGTCGGCAATAGGAGACACGGTGGACAATTTAGTGGAGCTAGGAATCGGGAAGATAATTCGTTGGGTAGCATCAAGATGAAGATTCCGTCGTTCCAAGGCAAAAACGATCCAGAAGCCTACCTTGAGTGGGAGAAGAATGTCGAATTAATATTTGATTGCCACAATTACTCTGAGAATAAGAAGGTAAAGCTAGCTGCCATTGAATTTTTCGATTATGCAATTGTATGGTGGGATCAGTTAGTAATGAATAGGAGAAGATATAAGGAGCGTCTAATAGAGACATGGGAGGAGACAAAAACAGTGATGAGAAAGAGGTTTGTTCCAAGCTACTACTACCAGAAATTGTATAAAAAATTGCAAAGTCTAAGGCAAGGTAACCGGAGTGTAGAGGAATATTATAAAGAGATAGAGGTTGCTATGATTCGAGCAAATGTAGATGAGGACCGTGAGGATACAATGTCCAAGTTCTTGGTTAGTTTAAATCGAGAAATTGCTAATGTGGTAGAACTGTAACATTACATGGAGTTGGAAGATATGGTCCACATGGCTATAAAAATTGAGAACCAACTCAAGAAGAGGGGTAGTACACATCCAAGCAAAAGTCCAAGTACATCCGCTTGGAAATCGAATCAATCGAAGAAAGATGAGAGGCAACCTACGTTCAAACCCAAAACTGAGCAAACGCAAGAAGTGACTAGCCATGAAAGTCAAGATAAATCCGATTCTTCTACTTCTAGGAATCATGATATCAAGTGTTTTAAATGCCAAGGTTANATGGTGGTAGTTGTACTAATGTTGCTAGCACTACTATGGTAGAGAAATTAGGGTTGCCAACCATGAAGCATCCCCGGCCTTACAAGTTGTAATGGCTGAACGATAGTGGTGAACTGAAGGCAAACAAACAAGTGTTAGTTTCTTTTTGTACCGGGAAGTACGGAGATGAAGTCTTGTGCGATGTGGTTCCAATGCAAGCTGGACACTTGTTACTGGGTCAACCATGGCAATTTTATAGGCGAGTTAAACATGATGGCTTCACCAACAAGTACTCATTTGTACTTAATCAAAGGACAATTCCTCTAGTTCCTTTGACGCTGAAAGAAGTTCATGATGATCAAGTGAGGTTACAAAAAGAGAGTGATCAAAAGATAAAGAGTGAAAAAGAGAGAGAGGTTGAAGAAAAAAAGAGAGAAAAGACAATTATAGATTCGGCCATTGAGAGAAAAACAGAGAGAAAACAAAACAATTTTTATGCAAAAGCCAAAGAAATTAAGAGAGCAATGTTTTCAAACAAGCCAATGATTGTACTCTTGTACAAGGAGGCGTTTTTAAACACAAATGATCTTGACCCTATTTTGCATAGTTCTGTTGTTTCTCTGTTGCAGGAATTTGAGAATATCTTTCCCGATGAGGTGCCACATAGTTTGCCTCCACTTAGGGGAATAGAACATCAAATTGATTTTGTACTCGGCGCTTCTATTCCAAACTGACCAGCCTACAGGAGTAACCCTGAGGAGACAAAGGAGCTTCAACGACAGGTTAGTGAGTTGATGGAAAAGGGGTACATTAGAGAAAGCATGAGTCCATGTGCAGTTCCGGTAATTTTAGTTCCTAAGAAGGATGGATCATGGCAAATATGTGTTGATTGTTTCTGATAGAGATGCTAAGTTCTTGAGTTATTTCTGGACGACTTTATGGGCTAAGTTAGGAACTAAGTTGTTGTTTTCAACTACATATCAACCTCAAACCAATTGTCAAACTGAAATAGTGAATAGAACTTTGTCTACTTTGTTGAGGGCTATTATTAAAAAGAATATCAAAACTTAGGCGAAGTGTTTACTGCATGTTAAGTTTGCTTATAATCATTCTGTTCATTCTGCTACTAAATTTTCACCATTTGAAATTGTTTATGGTTTTAATCCTTTAACTCTTTTGGATTTATCCCCATTACCTTTGTCTGAGCGTGTGAATTTAGATCGGAAAAGAAAAGCTGAACTTGTAAAGCAGATTCATGAGAAAGCAAAGGTCAACATCGAACGACGAATGGAGCAATATGCCAAGCAAGCAAATAAAGGCCAACAACAGGTGGTCTTTGAACCTGGTGACTGGGTCTGGTTGCACATGCGATAGGAGCAGTTTCTAACTCAAAGGAAATCCAAACTGCAACCTAGAGGAGATGGGCCTTTCCAAGTTTTGGAATGGATCAACGACAACACATATAAGCTTGACTTGCCTGGTGAGTATAATGTTAGTGCAACTTTCAATGTTTTTGATTTGAGTCCTTTTGTTGTAGGTGATGAACTTGATTTGAGGACAAATCCTTTTCAAGAGGAGGGGAATGATGAGGACATGACAAGTATGAAGCATGGAGTGTGGATTCTATTCAAGTTCCCATTGGTCCACTTACAAGAGCACATGCAAAGAGATTCAAAAATGCATTAAGTAGGCTGATTCGAGACATTAGGGCTTAGGCTTGTATGTGGAGGCTCATTGATGGAGATGAACGGATTTCTAAGCCCATAACAAGCTTAATTCAAGTGCAAGAAAGTTAATTGGCACATAGAAATCTGATTTGTAAAGACTTGGACACCAAGTCATAGTTTACATTCCTAATTTCGTTATTTGAGGTGCAAATTGGTAGTTACCCAAAACGATTTACTTATTTATTTCTATTTGTTTAGTGGCATATAATAGGCTAAAAATTAAGAGAATAAAATCAGACTGATACCCTTTAATTGAGGCCGAATTTAGGTAGTTATTAGACAGATAGTTTCCAACTTTCTTTTTCTGGTTTGGGTAAGTTACCTTTGGCATTTTAGGGTCTTTTTAGGATTAAAATTTCGTGGCCTAGTCCTATATATTATACACTTTTCATTCAATAAGTTTAGATTACAATTCATTAAAATTTGAGAGCAATTTCTCTTTAGTTCTTTGAGAACTTATTCGAACTTATCAGATTTCTCTGTGGCACTCATCCCTTGACTTATCAATCGAGTTCTTCATCCTTCATTGTGGCGTCTTCCTTATACTACGGCTCACATCTCTTTATAGGTGTTAGGTCGAGGCTTTCCATCCGAATCTGATTGTAGAACGGTCCTAGGCATCCTTCATATTTCAGGTTTCCTCACAGGTTGGCAGGGTTCATATCATAATCTCACTAGAACGAGTGGAAGTAGGGGTTGATTTACTTTGAGAGGCCGTGTTAGTAGTGGTAAATTTGGGCTCGGATTTGGCCTCGGAAGTAGAGGAGCTTTCTTCTTTCGTTAGGTAGTTCGACCTCCAAGGTGCTACACTAGAAGTTTGTGAGGCTGGTCTTGGTCGTGCACCACCTCTTTTGAGCTGCCTCTCTACCTTGATTGCCATATGCACCAAATCTTCCAGTTCCACATAATGATGTATCTCAATCATATTAGCAATCTCTTGGTTTAAACCATTCAAAAATCTAGCCACTTCCCGATCCTCCTCAACATTGGCTCTAATCATAGCCATCTCCATTTCTTTGGTACAAAGGAAGACGCCACAGTCAAGGATAGAAAACTCGATTGATAAGTCAAGGGATGAACGCCACAGAAAAATCTGAAAAGTTCAAATAAGTTCTCAAAGAACCAAAGAAAAATTGCTCTTAATTTTAACTAATTGTAATCTCTATCCCTTTTAGACCTAGGAAATCCTAACACAAAGTCCATTGAAATATCAATCCAAGGCTCACTAGGAATAGATAGTAGGGTATATAAACCATGGGGTTACGCTCAGGATTTTTCTTGCCTACACGTGACACATCTACCACAAATGCTCTCAACATCTTGTTTCATATGTGGCCAATAGAAGTGTTCTTGTAAAATAGCTAAGGTCTTAGCAACTCCAAAATGTCCCATTAAACCTCCCCCATGTGACTCTCTCACTAGCAAATCTTGCATAGAAGAATTTGGTATGCATAATTTATTTTCTCGAAGCAAGAAATCCTCATGCCCATTAATCCTCCTCCATGGGATTCCCGAACTAACAAGTCTCTTATTGAACAATTGGGAACACACAACTTATTTTCTCTAAACAAGAAGCCCTCATGCTTATAAAACTTACCCTCTACAGATTTTTCACATGTGTTATACACCTCACCAAAATCATGGTCATCATAATAAAGCTCCCTAATATGCACAAAACTAAGAAATTTAGCATCAAGAGTAGAGATTAAGGCATACTTGCATGAAAGTGATCCACAACTACATTTTCCTTACCTTGTTTGTAACAAATGACATAGGAAAAAGACTCAATGAACTCTACCCCTCGAGCATGTCTCTTGTTCAGCTTGTACTCGCCCTTTAAGTGTTTCAAAGATTCATGATCCATATGAATCACAAACTCTTTTAGCCATAAGTAGTGCTACCATGTCTCCAAAGTTCGAACCAATGCATACAATTCTTTGTCATAAATGGGATAGTTAAGCGCAACCCTACTTAGCTTCTCACTAAAGTACGCAATTGGTCTTCCATCCTGCATAAGAACAGCGCCTATACCTACACCAGAAGCATCACATTCAATTTCGAATACCTTAGAAAAGTTAGGCAAAGTAAGTAAAGGTGCATGAGTTAATTCCTCCTCGAGTAATTGAAACGCTTTCTTTTGCCCTTCTCCCCATTTGAACCTAATATTTTTCTTGATAACTTCAGCTATTGTTGTAGCTATGGTACTAAAATATTTTATGAACCTTCGGTAAAGACTCGCAAGTCCTTGAAAATGTTGCACATTACTTACGCTTGTTGGACTTGGCCATTCTCGGATAGCACAAATATTTTCTTTATTAACCTGTATTTGTAGTTCCTTTGTCTCCTCGGAGTTACTCCTGTAGGCTGATCTGTTTGGAATGATGGCAACATGCACAAAGTAAATTTGATACTAAATCCTTCAGACTGGTGGTAATCCACTAGGAATTTCCTCAGGGAAAATATCACCAAATTCCTACAGGAGAGAAACAATAGAACTATGCAAAAACAGGGTCAAGATCGTTAGTGTTTAAAAATGCCTCTTTGTACAAGAGTATAATCATTGGCTGGTTTGAAAACATTGCTCTCTTAATTTCTTTAGCTTTTGTATAAAAATTATTTTGTTTTATTTTTGTTTTTCTCTCAATGGCTAAATCTATAATTTCCTTTTCTCTCTTTTTTTCTTCGGCCTCTCTTTCTTTTTCACTCTTCCTCTTTTGATCACTCTCTTTTTGTAACCTCACTTGATCTTCATGAATTTCTTTTGGTATCAAAAGAACTAAAGTGATTGTCCTTTGATTAAGTACAAACGAGTGCTTGTTGGTGAAGCCATCATGTTTAATATGCCTATCAAATTACCATGGTCGACCCAGTAACAAGTGTCCAGCTTGCATCAGAACCACATTGCACAAAACTTCATCTTCATATTTCCCAATACAAAAAGAAACAAAGTTAGAAAAGAAAGGACCTCACACACTCTCTCACATGTTTTACTCAGTAATAAATCACTCAATTTCACTCGAATATATCAGATTGGCTTTTACTCTCTAATGTGCTCACCACTCTTGCCTTTTTCAACTAGTAATTTGTCAAAAGTTCTTATCAAACTAATTCAAATAAATAATCAAAATTTCTGAGCAACAATCCACATGAAAACTACCAACCAAATCAGGATTTAATATAATAACCGGGAATAACAGTTTCTAGAAATTGATAAGCAAAGAAAGCGAAACAAAGAAAAAAGAGAAAAATACACACAAAACTTTGAAGGCTTGGAAAGTGATGAAAACGATGGATTTTTGGGCTCAAAAACTGGAGTGAAAAGAACATATTTAGTTGAAGTCATAGGGCTCGGAATAAGCTTCGATTTGATTTACAATATATGTTGTTTCGATAACTGGATCAGAAGTTACAACCGTTTTATTGAAACACTATCAAAATTCTCTAATTCGACCACAAATTCTTCTCTTTTTTTTTTTTTTTTTGATTTCAGGATTTCGTCTCTTTTTTTTTTTTTTAATTGAGATCTCAAATAATAACTGAAAATACAAAGGCTAACTAGAAGACACCAAGAAATAAATTTGGTTTCAAAAGCAAACAAACAATCTGAATTGGTTATGACTAGAACAGATNAGAGAAATCTGATAAGTTCGAATAAGTTCTCAAAGAACCAAAGAGAAATTTCTCTTAATTTTAATGAATAGTAATCTGATCTTTTTATTTAGCTAATGGCTATTTATATACATAAGAGTCACGTAAATTTGCTATAAAAACCCTAAGAAGCTGCCTAAAACAAGAAAAGGAAACTAAAATATCCTAATTAGAATTGTGATACCCAAGATTCTCACATACATAATAAGCCAATAATAAATATATTCATATTGCATAATAGACATATCAAGCAACTAGTATCACTTTCATGGTAAATTACTCATTCTGATTGTTAAATGATCTGTATTATTCTACTAATATTTGTGGAAGGGCTCCCATGCAGTGTAAAGGCTCAGTACCCTCAGAGAGAGAGAGTTTGGTGTGTGAAAGGGACAAAGAATACATTTATGAATAGTAATACTATACGAACATGCATTAAAATCATATCTGTTGATAACTTGGTCAAATAGTAGTTTTTCGATAAAATGCAATTTTCACGCTTTTAGGAGCCAAATTGACTATGCGTTTAAAACTTCAAATAGCTTTTATTTAAACTATAGAAACCATTTTTAGAATTTTCCAAAATGTTGGTTTCAGTTAAGCACGAGGTGGCAGTTACTGTACTGAACTGTGTTTAATTACACTAAGCTAGCTTAGATTAAGCTTAATCACATAATGTCATCTTTGTACACTCTAATAATTAGGCATTGATACTTTGTTTGCATTATTAATTGGAGTCTAATTGATTTATTTTTATGTTTAATGATTGGTTATGGGGCTAGGTTTCACTAGATTACAATAAGATTGGCCATATGGAATTATAGGTCAAAGTATGACTAGTTTTCACCTCTTAAGCTAGGTTTCACCATTTTGGTCTACACTTGGGTGTATAGGATGGACCAGCAACGTGGTGAGTATGCTAAGGATGTTTTAGAGCTGGACACATGGAAAGTAAGGTGCAAAATTCCCAAAATACCCCTTACAACTTAAGTTATGCCATTTCTTAGTTATTAAGTATCACTTTTGGACCAAATCTGGTCACTTTCTTCTCCTTTCTCTCCAGCCACGACCTGAAACTCTCCCACTCATTTTTAGACTTCTCGCAGCTTCTATTAACCATTTCCAAGAGTTTCCAAGTAGTAGAACTCAATTTGGAGCTCAAGAAAGCAAGATAGATCCAAACTAGTCAAGGTAATTCTACTAATTCTCCTTCCTAGGTTTTGTTTTATTATTTCAATTCTTTACTTGATACCACTTAAATAATGATTCCTCTAGATCCTCTTTGAGGTGTATATGTGGGAATTGGCTTGTGAATTGTTATTGCAGATCTTAAACCATGATTTTAATCATGTGGGAATGTCCTAAAAATAGGAGAGGTGCTGTCCAAATATTTTTAAAACCAAATGGTACTATTTAGAAGCAAATGGACTAGTTTTTATGAAAGTATGTGCCATTTCAGTTCATTTTGGGATTAGATTTCCTGATTTTGCGAAAGTTATGGTTTATGCTTGTGGTTGCTTTCTTTAAGCATTTTACATTATAGTAATCATTCTAGTAACAAAATTGATATCAGGTCTTCCACACACCTAATCACTGAGGATACTGACCCTTTTCACTATCTTTTCTGTCGGACATAAGGTAAGTAACGTCACACCTGCAATGTAAGAAATTCTGTGTTTCTGTGAATATGTGAAATATGTGGATATGGAATTTGTGGATATGTGTACATATGCATTTATCATTCAGCTTGTATGAGACATGAACATGTGGTGTATTTATATTGCCTGACGAGTATTGGTGAATAGGGTGTGGCGGGCCAGCGCCCAGATATGTGATATGGTTCCTTCGGGGACACTCTGGTTCCTTCGGGAACACTTTGGTCCTTTCGGGGACAATATGGTTCCTTCGGGAACACTCTGACGGCGGTATGGGGTGGACCTCTGCTGTACACAGAGGGGATTTTCTGGGGCTCGAGACCTCCATATTGCTCATGATACGTTATATGCTCTCTGAGTGGCTCAGTATGCGATTCACGGTCTTGTCAGGCAATACAATATACACAGGGATCCCAATCATATGATTATCTGTTTTCTGTCATGTGCACTCTGCATCTACATACGTTACTTACTGAGTTTTATACTCATTAATATTCTTACATTGCAGAAGGTACGGATGATATGTGAGTTAGAGGAGGAGCGCTGACTTTCTGACCGCGGCTTGTGTATATGAGCATTTTGACGCTGTGGTTTTCTGATAGACGATTTTGTACCTATTTTGTGTGTGTGTGTACATTATGTATATTTTTATGAGAGGTCCACTTCGTGAGTACCTATATATGTATAAATTAGACTACGTATAATTATGAGTGGAATTTCCCGTTTTATCCCATAAAGTTTAAAATGTTTTAAATTTTCACCATTTTATCAGTTCTAAGTCGAGTGGCGTCTCCCGATCTCACTAAATATTTTTACGAATATCCTTACGTACGCATGTGGGATCGAGGGATGTCACAAGAATTCTGAAAATTGAACTCCTACACTTACCCTAAAACAAATGCCTACTCCTTAATAAAAAAAGAAAGTATCTTAATTGGCATGCAAGCCTTACAATTCAACAATGAAACTAATAATAACTAAATAAGAAATGTAATTTATTTAGTTGCGGCTACTTATTCTCCTTGCTGTGTCAAATTCGGGTAAGTCACCAAAATCAGAAAACTAAGCTTTAATTCATGCACCCTTGAGCAATCCTATTTTGAGAGTCTTTTCTAGATTATTCCAAAGCTTGAATCATTAAAATCCAACCTTATGGACCATATGGAACATTAACCTTGGGCCTCCAAGAATTTATCTCAATCCAAATGCTTTGAATCAGCCTACTTAATGTACTTTGGAATTTCTTAGCATGTGGTCTTGTAACTGGACCAATGACAACTTGAATAAGATATGCATTCCATGTTCTCATGCTTGCCCTATCCTTATCAGGTAATAGTTACGTTTCGGCATTACTATTTGGCTCATTCTAGGGCTTTAACTTTCTGGTTCCTTTTCTGTTTTTGTGATGCCTCAAACTTGGTTAACCTTTGTACTCTTATTTATTTTTATTTAATTTAATAAAATTACCAGAGGAATGTTTCCTCTAGGTAACATTAAAAAAAAGTATTTTCATGTGTTGTGAATTAAGTTTTCCATATTTGTAATCTGATTTCTTAAACTTATAGTGTGTATTTTATTGATTCTATTATTTATTACACTTATCTGATGGTTGGTTATGATGGCACACAAGTGTAAAAGTCGTTTAAACTTTGTGAAAATTTAAAGCAATACAAGTGTACTTAGGTTGTTCCAAATAATCCTCTTTGATATATATATTTGTGAGAATTAGATTGTTAATTATTATTATAGGTTTAGAACCATGATTTTAATCATGTAGGAATGTCCTAAAAATAGGGGAGGTGCTGTCCAAATGTTTTTAAAATGAAATGGCACCATTTAGGAGCGAATGGACTAGGTTTTACAAAATTATGTGGCATTTTGGACCATTTTATGCTAATGAACTAGCATTCATATTTTAATACTTTTGAACAGTTTTTCAATGCTAGTTGTTGATTTCTAAGTACCTTAAGTGATTTTTATGCTTCTGAGTCATTTTAAGATCAAGTTTCCAAATTTAGTGGAAGTTGTTATTTCGGTCTTGTTCAAGTATCTCAATGCATTCTTTTCCTGTAAAAATGTGCATCTTGAATAGTAGTAATTTATAATAGGTGATTAGCATACCAATCTCTAGAGGATATTGACTCTTTCTACTATCAATTCCTATTCAGGACACGAGGTAAGTAAAGACTTATAAGTACATCACAAGAACTATATGGAAGATGTTGTTATGTGAAACTTACTTGTTCCTGAAAGTTATAAAATAACATGTGCATGACACGTCTTGCATGCAAATGGAAAATTTTATTATAAGAGTATTTGAAAGTAAGTACCATTGTACTAATTTTATAAGATAAGTTTTAATTGTAATTGCTAATCTGTCAGAGCTGGATAGGTAAGTCTGTTGATGCAGACTCTCTCGTTGAAGCGGGATTTGCAGATCTTATGATGTGTCTCGTTCAAGCGGGACAGTATTAGCGCGGTGTGGGATGCCTCTTTGATGAGGGCAAGAGTTTTCAAAAACCTCACACGATGGTCACATCTTATTTTTACTCTTGGCTAGAGTTTCTGCCCAATGTTATCACAGCCTTTCGACTTACGGGACAAGCAATATGCTGAGGAGCCCAACTAAGAATAATTTTTAAGGAAAATGTATGGACTCAAATGTTTAAGAAAGAAAAAGGTACAATGGGAACTTTATGAGAGTTTAAAGCATTCATAAGCATGCATAGTTTTTACTTACTGAGCTTTATGTCACGACCCTAGCCTTAAATTAGACAATCGTGCGGCACTTAGTACAGTCCGTCGCACTAAGTCAGCCTACCAACACTCAAGAAAGGGACTTAGAGTAAGCTTTTGAGATAAAGTGGTAAAGATGAGAAAGTTTAGGTGAATAAAGGCTTTGTATTACTCTTAGAATACTTAGAACTCTCACAAATGGGACTTGTGTACAAATGAACCCAAGGGGTCCTTTATATAGGCAAAGCCTAAACAAATCAAAGGTTTGAATCATACCAAGTGGTATGATCTTACAAAGGATCTAGATTATTCCCATCTAAAGTTATAATATCTACAAAGATATTTACTTAAAGAATTTTAGAACAAACATGGTCTAGATCCTTCTTATAGATTCACGCACCATCTTGGCTCTTCTAAGTCATTATAGGAGCTTCTAGGACCATCTAACTCATTTAGTACCATCCGGCGTTGTCTAGAGCCTTCTAGGAATTAATAGCACCATCTAGAGTCTTCTAGCATGGCCAAGACCTCTCTTGATCATTCTAGAAGTTTCCACCATGTTCTAGGGTCTTCCTCAATCTTCTTGGGTAAGCAGTATATATATAGAGGACCTTAGAGCCATGAGCAATAGCATTTGGATTTTTGGGAGCCAAATGTGCGGGGCATAACACCCTTCCCCACTCAAGTTTTGGATGTCCCCATTATGCCATCGACTTTGAACCGTTCGATATGGTTATTGAATTGCCACAAGGCATCTTCATGCTCCCAGCTAGCCTCAGCCTCGGGCAAATTCTTCCATTTCACTAAGTATTCCCTATAATTAGGAACAACACGTCGGTGGATCAAGCGATCAGCCAAAATGCACTCCACCTCTTTATCAAAAGAGGTTACTACCACAATGGGAGCCCTTTTGGATTCGCCCCTTGAAGGATCTCCCTCATCTCCATTGTAGGGTTTTAGCATGCTAACATGGAAAACAGGGAAAATCTTTAACTTGGCAGGGAGTTAAAGCTTATAAGAGACCTTACCTACATGCTTGAGTACCGGAAATAGACCCTCGTATTTGCGTACCAACCCTTTATGCATCTTCTTTAAGGTTTTGAACTGTTGGGGCAGCAACTTGACAAGAACTAAATTCCTCTCTTGGTACTCAACATGCCTCCTCTTTTTGTCGGCCCACTTTTTCATTCTCTTAGAAGTTTTATTCAAGTAGGCCCTAGTCAACTCTGCTTGTTCATGTTATGCCTTAGCAAACTTGAAGGCTGCAGGACTCTTCCCACCATAACTTGTCGCTAAGGCATGTGGGGTCATAGGTTGTTGACCTATGACTTTCTCGAAGGGACTCTTACCTATAGACTCGCTCCTCTGGAGGTTAAAAGAGAATTGGGCTACATCAAGTAATTTTGCCCAATCTTTTTGATTGGCACTCACAAAGTGCCTCAAGTATAACTCCAGTAAGGCATTCACCCTTTCCGTCTGGCCATCACTTTGGGGGTGAAAGCTAGTAGAAAAGTTCAAGTCTGAACCTATCAACTTGAACAATTCTGTCCAAAACCTTCCAGTGAATCAGGGATCACGATCACTTACGATGTTGATGGGACTCCCCAAAGTCTCACGACATGCCTCATAAAGAGCTGTGCGGTCTCATCTGCGGGACAATTAGGTGAAGCAGGTATAAAGGTAGCATACTTGCTGAAGCAATCAACCACTACTATAATACTGCCAAAGCCCTCTGACTTAGGCAGGCTAGTAATAAAATCCATGGAAACACTCTCCCACAGCCTCTCAGGAATGGGAGGAGGTTCCAAAAATCTGCCTGGTGATTGTTGTTCCACCTTGTCTTGTTGGCACATAAGACAAGTTCGTACATAGGCCTCGACATCATCCCTCAGTTGAGGCCAATAGTAGATAGATTTGATAAGAGCAAGAGTGCGTTTCTGACCTGGATGACCAGCCCATAAGGAATTGTGGTACTCTTTGATAAGCTCTTTTCTTAAGTTCCCTCACTTAGGCACATAGAGTCTATTGCCTTTGGTATAGAGAAGTTCGTTGCTCAGCCAAAAACGTCTCGTCTTTCCTTCCATTACTAGGGGCAGCAGGCTCTTTACAAGAACATCGTGTTCCAGTCCTTCCTTGATTTTCTCTCTCAAGGTACTATCTGTAACACCCCCCTCCATCCCACACACGTACGTAAGGATATTTGTAAAAATATTTAGTGAGATCGGGAGACGCCACTCGACTTTGAACTGATAAAATGG
>JXTB01000147.1:335890-363439 GCA_002914805.1 Parasponia andersonii
GTGTGTTGTAAATATTACTACTGATGGCAAGATAAACAGATATGGAGTTTTTAGTTGAGATAGGGGGCGTAACACCTTTGTCTTAATATTTCCAAAGCTAATGAACGAGTTTCATCTATCCAAGAACGTTTGGCCAGTGAGGGAATTTCTGATTCACTATTGTTCCAAGAAATTGATGCTCTTAATTCTCTGGATTCTTTGTTGTCTCAAGAAGAAACTTATTTTCGTGAGCAAAGCCAGGCCAAATGGCTTAAGGAGGGAGATAGGAATACTTCTTTTTTTTTCACAATGTGTTGAAACGTCGTCGTTCCAACAAGCTTCTAAGTCACATGAAGATTGATGATAGTATTGTAAATGATGCTAATTTGATTTCCGCACACATACAGTCGTTTTACAAAGACTTATTTACGGCCTCTCATAGTTGTGCTGCTGATTTTTCGAGTATAAAGGGGGTTATTCCATCCTTTGTTTCTTCTTTAGACAACTCTAAACTTTGTCATGCACCTTCTCTTGAGGTGATTTGGTTGGCAATATTTTCTATGGATGCTTCTAGTGCTCTGGGTCTGGATGGATCTTCTGGGAAGTTCTTTTGTGCCTGTTGGGATATTGTGAATACGAATGTGGTTTGTGCTGTCTAAGAATTTTTTTGTTCTGGTACTATTTCTCCTGGACTTAATTCCAATTTTTTGGTCCTAATCCCAAAGGTTGAGCATGCTATTTCTATTGATCAATATCGACCTATAGTTCTTGGGAATTTTCTTTATAAGTTGATCACTAAAATTCTGGCCGATCGCCTGGGTTCTATTTGCTCGCGAATTATTTCCCTGAATTAATTTGGATTTGTTCCGGGCAGAAATATTAGAGATTGTATTGTTAGCACTTCAGAATGTTACGGTGGTAATTTTGCCATGAAATTGGACATTAGGAAAGCTTTTGATACTTTGAGATGGGATTTTATTAGGGCTGTTCTTTTGTCTTTTGGTTTTGGTGATCTTTTTGTTCAATGGCTGGATAATATTTTCCATTCGGCTCGTTTATCCGTTTTAATTAATGGGACTCCTCATGGTTATTTTTCTTGCTCGTGAGGTGTTCTTCAAGGAGACCCTTTTTCTCCTCTGTTGTTTGTTTTAGCCGAAGATTATCTCAGTCATTATCTTATCCAATTAGTGCAAACCGGTGATCTTATCCCAATGACTTCCATGAGAAAGGAGAAAGCACTAGTTCATTTTTTATTTGCTGATGATGTTCTTTTGTTTGCCCGCGCTTCCAAGTCTAATATTAAAGTTATCATTCAGACTCTCAAGCATTATAAGGAACTTTCTGGTCAACAGGTGAATTTTAGTAAATCCTTTCTTTATTTTGGTGGTGCTGTTTCTACCAGTCGAATTTTAGACTTTCTGTCAATCACTAGCATGAGGAAAGGTGGCTCTACTCTTTCGTATCTTGGAGTTTCTCTTTTTGTGGGTACCCCAAAGCAATCGAGTTTATAACCGATTCTTGATAAAATCAATGCTAATCTTGAATATTGGAGAGGTCTTTCTCTATCTATGGCAGGAAGAGTAAGTTTAATTAATTCCATCGTTATGGGTCAGTTGGTTTATTCTTTTCAAGTTTATAAGTGGCCTGCTAATCTTTTGTGGAAGTTGACTTCATCTATTAGAAATTTCCTATGGTTTGGTTCATCCAAGACGTCTAAGTTAGTTACCGTCTCTTGGAGAATGTGTTGTAAGTCTAAGGAAGATGGTGGTCTAGGTCTTCGTGATCCAAGCATCCTTAATGCAGCCCTTTTAAAGAAACTTGCTTGGAGCCTAATGAACTCTACTTCTTTTGTTTACCATTTCTTAAGGGACAGGTTTTTTCTACTGGCTTTACTCAATGACTGTTTTGGAAATCTTCTGTTTGGTGTGGATTGCGGTCTCAAATTCAGCTACTTGTCGATGAATCCATTTGGGTAGTAGGTAGACATTCTAAAGTTAGATTCTGGAAGGACAATTGGCTGGGCACTCCTCTGGTTGATATGATTGATTATACTTGTCCCTTGGATCCTAGGTTTGAAGTAGTTGTTGGTGATGTTACTTCTGATTATGAGTGGTCTTTACCAAATTCTTTTATCTCCAATTTTCCATAGATTGCGGAGGAAATTAAGAATACAGTCATTGGAGGTGTTGATACTTTATCCTAGTGTCATTCGGTTTCCTATGAAGTTACTTGTGTAGATAGCTACAAGTCCATAGCAGGCCCTATTTCAAAGGAAAGGTGGGGGAATAAGTTTTGGGCACATTATATTCCCCCCTTTCGTTCATTGGTAGTTTGGAGATTATTTTAGAATAAACTCCCAAAACAGCATAACCTAATTCGAAGAGGCCTTCTTTTGCCTTCATGTTGTCGATTTTGTTATAGTCATGAAGAAGATGCTGATCATCTTTTTCTTCATGTGCTTTTGCTCGTTCAATTTGGGGCGCCATTTTGTCAGCTTTTCGACGAAGGATTTGTTTGGATGGTTCCATAGTGGATCTATGGTTAGATGCTTTGGATGCTAATTTTAGCACTCAAGTTTCTCAACTTTGGAGATCAGCACTTGTGACTGCTATTTGGGTGATTTGGACTTGTCTAATAAATGTTTCTTTGATAATGAAATTGTTTCTGTTAATTCTGCTATAACTTTCATATGGCATTCAGTGGGGGAGGCCAAGGGGATTGGCTTTGGCACCATACGAAACACTTTGGATGAGCTTCAAATTTTACTTTGTCTTCATGTTCAGGCTAAACCGTCACGGGCTCCAAGAATTATGGAAGTACATTGGCAATTCCCTCCTGTAAGTTGGTTGAAGGTGAATATAGATGGGTCTGCTTTTGGTAGTCTAGGTTTGGCAGGGTGTGGAGGTATTTTTAGAACATGCAGAGGTTTCTATAAAGGAGCATTTGCTATTCCTCTTGGTAAAGCTTTTGCATTTGAGGTGGAGCTCGCAGGTGCAATTCATACTATCTCTTATGCCTACGACTTTGGCTGGACAAATTTATAGCTAGAATGTGATTCTACATATCTAGTCACCTTTTTAAGGAAACGGTCGCCTTCTGTTCCTTGGCGCTAGAAACCATCTTGGTTACGATTGTAACGCCCTCTTTATCCTCCTACTACTAGTGGAAATTTATTAACTTTCTATTTACAAGGCATTACTTTTGGAAGATAATCCTATAATTATTTTTCCAAAATACGGGCCAATTCGAACTTTTTGTTTTCTTTAAAACTCTATGGATAACTGACTTTACTTATATACATGATCAGTATATACATATATTACAAAACAAAACATAGTAAATAGGTATTAAAAAAAATGAACTAAAAATAACTTTATTGAGAGACTGCAAAACATCCCAAAATACACAAACTAAGCCCCCCACAAGTGGTCAAAATATCCATATGTACAACACCAATGTTGGGCCTCTACTTCAACTCACAAGCTCATGTTGTCATCTCAATCATTACCTACAACACAAGACTATAATGAGCTACAGCTCAGTAAGTAAAGTAATGAATGACATATTGCTCAATGACATGAATTAAATGTATGATCGTGCTTGCTTAAATATTTTGGTATAAATAATTTCCTTTAGACCCTTCCCAGTCTTGTGCCCACTGTCCAGTTCAGCACTGTGCCTGCAGGGCTTCCTGAATTAATGATATCCCATGGGTTCTCCTCCCGTCGGCTCTTACCACAGTGGGGCTCATAACTAACCTTATTCCATCGTTACCCCGTCGAGCTCAAGAGATAAGGCGGCCCGAGACTGTAGTTTAGTCTATTATATAAATTGGAGGAGGAATATTGTGGCAAACCTTGTGACTAATCCTGTCACACTTGCCCCTCTCCTGGGGTTGCCACTCTGAAACTGTAAATATTTATCCGGCTTCCCCGTAACAGTGACAGAAAACCTTCTGAAAGTTACCTAGTCTTAACTTCTCTATGATAAAATAGATTTACACAAAATACTAAGACATTTCATAAATCATATTACCCTTCTTATACTTTTTCATAAAACATGCATGCTTATATGGTGTACATAATAATACCACACCAAAATTTACAAGCATATATATGCTGAAATCGAAATGCCAATGGTCATACTCATAACCTGAATAGAAATGAATTATGGAAAGGGTTAGTATCCTCTAGAGATTAGTGTGCTATTCACCTATCATAGTTTACTGTTATTCAAGATGCACATTTTGCCAAAAGAATGCATCAAGATACTCGAACAATACCGAAATTAGAATTTTCACGAAATTAGGAAACTTGATTTTGAAATGACTCAGAAGCATATAAATCACTTAAGGTACTTGGCAGTCAATAAGTAGCATTGAAAAACTGTTCAAAGGTATTAAAATATGAATGCTAGTTCATTAGCACAAAAATGATTCAAAATGACACATAATTTTGTAAAACTAGTCCATTTTCTCCTAAATGGTGCCATTTCGTTTTAAAAATATTTTGACAGCATCACCCCTATTTTTAGGATATTCCCACATGATTAAAATCATGGTTTTAAACCTGCAATAGCAATTAGAAATCCAAATTCCCACATATACACATCAAGAGGATCACTTAGAACAATCTAAGTGCACTTGAACTCTTTTTCGGTTTCAACAAGTTTAAAACTACTTTTACACTTGTGTGTCATCACAAGCAGNTGTAAATATTTATCCTGCTTCCCCGTAACAGTGACACAAAACCTTCTGAAAGTTACCTGGTCTTAACTTCTCTATGATAAAATAGTTTTACACAAAATACTAAGGCATTTCATAAATCATATTACCCTTCTTAAACTTTTTCATAAAATATGCATGGTTATATGGTGTACATAATAATACCACACCAAAATTTACAAGCATATATATGCTGAAATCGAAATGCCAATGGTCATACTCATAACCAGAATAAATGCAAAACATGGAAACATAATAGATACTTATATAGCACATAATTCTTGTGTTGCAGTTGAGTACTTTACTTACCTCATGTCCTGAATAGAAATGAATTATGGAAAGGGTCAATATCCTCTAGAGATTGGTGGCTATTCACCTGTCACAGTTTATAGGTATTCAAAATGCACATTTTGCCAAAAGAATGCATCAAGATACTCGAAAAATACCGAAATCAGAATTTTCACGAAATTGGGAAACTTGATCCTAAAATGACTCAAAAGTATATAAATTACTTAAGGTACTTGGTAGTCAATAAGTAGCATTGAAAAACTGTTCAAAGGTATTAAAATATGAATGCTAGTTCATAAGCATAAAAATGATCCAAAATGGCACATAATTTTGTAAAACTAGTCCATTTTCTCCTAAATGGTGCCATTTCAATTTAAAAATATTTGGACAGCATCTCCCCTATTTTTAGGACATTCACACATGATTAAAATCATGGTTTTAAACCTATAATAGCAATTAGAAATCAAAATTCCCACATATACACATCAAGACGATCACTTAGAACAATCTAAGTGCACTTGAAGTCTTTTTCGGTTTCAACAAGTTTAAAACCACTGTTACACTTGTGTGTCATCACAAGCAGCCACCAAATGAGTGTAATAGACAATAGGATCAATAAGATATATAATCCAATTTAAGAAATCAGATTACAAACATAGAAAACTTAATCTATTACACATAAAAACACTTAACTCCATAAATTGCAACTTTGGGGCTTTAGGTTTAACTTTAATCCTCCACTTCAATTTTCTATTTCCAACAATATATAAGGGTTCCTAGGACCATTATTCATCAAATAATAACTTAGGTTTAAGAGTTGAAATAAAGGAAATTCACTACAAATTCAAAATCCAACATAAACCTCACCTTAACTAGTTTGAGTTTTTTGCTAGTGTTCTTGCCTTCTATCTCCACCAACTGATTTCCAAGGCTTATAAATAGATTTTTGGGCTTAATAAAACATGAATAAACCTTTGTTTAAGTGGAAACAAGTAGAGAATTGAAATTAAAGGACAAGACCTAGAAAGAAGAACTTAATAGAATTACCTTGACTAGTTTTGGTGTATCTTGCTTTCTAAGGCTCCAATTTGAGTTCAACCACTTGGAAACTCTTGGAAATGTTTGAGAGAAGTTGAGAGAAGTCAGAAAAAGCATTGAAGAGTTTCAGGTTGTGGCTGGAGAGAAAGGGAATGCAAATGACCAGATTTGGTCTAAAAGTGATACTTAATGACTAAGAAATGGCATAACTTAAATTCTAAGGGGTATTTTGGGTATTTTGCACATCACTTTCCATGTGTCCAGGTCTAGAACATCTTTAGCATAGTCTCCACGTTGTTGGTCACTCCTATACACCCAAGTGTAGCCAAAGTTTGTGAATCCTACCTTAGAAAGTGAAAACTAGTCATACTTTGACTTATGATCCTATATGGCCAATCTTATTGTAATTTGGTGGAACCTGGCCCCTTAACCAATCATTAAACATAAAAAGAAAGTCAATTAAACTCCAATTAACAAAGCAAACATAGTATTAGCACTCAATTATTAGAATGCACAAAAATGACATTACGCGATTAAGCTTAATCTAAGCTAGCTTAGTGCAACTAAATACGAATTAGTGTCCAGAATGCCACCTCGTGCTTACCTGGAGCCGATAAATAAAATGCTATAAATAAGTCATAGACATTGAATTCAGCCTATTTGACGTGTTAAACACGTAGTGAATGTGGATCCGAAGTACGTGAAAATTGCATTTTACCGAAAAATTATTATTTGACCAAGTTATCAACAAGTACGATCTTAATACATGTGCACATAGTATTAGTTTCATAATTATATTTTTTTGTTCTTTTAGCACACCAAGCTCTCTCTCTGAGGTTATTGAACCTTTACACTGCATCCGGACTGTGGTGTCCAAGATTCTCACATGCATATTAAGCCAATAATAAATATGTTCAAATTGCATATTAGGCATCTAGAAGTCGTTAATACTAGTTTTGTAGTAACATNCAGGGGAGCCAGTGACCGAAGCCCCGGTGAACGACGGTCGTAACTATAACGGTCCTAAGGTAGCGAAATTCCTTGTCAGGTAAGTTTCGACCTGCATGAAAGGCATAATGATCTAGGCACTATCTCGGAGAGAGGCTCGGTGAAATAGACATGTCTGTGAAGATGCGGACTACCTGCACCTGGACAGAAAGACCCTATGAAGCTTCACTGTTCCCTGGGATTGGCTTTGGGCCTTTCCTGCGCAGCTTAGGTGGAAGGCGAAGGAAACTCTTGGAAATGTTTGAGAGAAGTTGAGAGAAGTCAGAAAAAGCATTGGAGAGTTCCAGGTCGTGGCTGGAGAGAAAGGAAATGCAAATGACAAGATTTGGTCTAAAAGTGATACTTAATGACTAAGAAATGACATAACTTAAATTCTAAGGGGTATTTTGGGTATTGTTCACATCACTTTCCATGTTTCCAGCTCTAGAACATCCTTAGCATAGTCACCACATTGCTGGTCACTCCTATACGCCCAAGTGTAGCCAAAGTTGGTGAATCCTACCTTAGAAAGTGAAAACTAGTCATACTTTGACTTATGATCCTATATGGCCAATCTTATTGTAATTTGGTGGAACCTAGCCCCTTAACCAATCATTAAACATAAAAAGAAAGTCAAATAAACTCCAATTAACAATGCAAACATAGTATTAGCACTCAATTATTAGAATGCACAAAAATGACATTACGCGATTAAGCTTAATCTAAGCTAGCTTAGTACAACTAAATACGAACTAGTGTCCTGAATGCCATCTCATGCTTACCTGGAGCTGATAAATAAAATGCTATAAATAAGTCCTAGACATTGAATTAAGCCTATTTGACGTGCTAAACACACAATGAATTTGGCTCCGAAGTACGTGAAAATTGCATTTTACCGAAAAATTACTATTTGACCAAGTTATCAACAAGCACGATCTTAATACATGTGCACATAGTATTAGTTTCATAATTATAATTTTTTTTGTTCTTTTAGCACACCGACCTCTCTCTCTGAGGGTATTGAACCTTTACGCTGCATCGGGACACTTCGATAATTAGTAGTGTAATAACATGTATGTAAAAGCACATAATATAAGGAATGAGCATATTTTTATGAAACTAGTATTAATGACTTCTAGAAGACTAATATGCAATTAGAACATGTTTATTATTGGCTCTCTTAATTATGTGAGGATCTGGATGTCACAAAGATGCATTGAAAGGATCTTAAAGATGAATTTTCACGTTTCTCATATCTTTAAGGAAGGTAATGCAGTTGTTGACATTTTGGCTTCTAGAGCTAGAAGTTTTCAGGCTCCAACATGGTAGCATTCTTCTCCTTCATTTATTCATGATGCTTTTTCCAAGGATTACATGGGTCGTAGCACTTTTCATTTTTCATATTTGGCCATCTTTTGTAATAAGATGTGTAATGAGGCATTATATGGAGGTTAAGGTAATAGTTATGTTTTGGCATTACTATTTGGCTCCTTCCAGGGCTTTAAGTTTCTAGTTTCTTTTCTGTTTTTGTGATGTTTCAAACTTGGTTTACCTTTGTACTCTTATTTATTTTTATTTAATTTAATAAAATTATCGGAGGAATGTTTTCTCTAGGTAACATTCAAAAAAAAATGTAATTTAAATACTATTGCTGATGGCAAAATAGACTGGTGAAAACTCGTGTTGTTTGTATAATTTGTAAAGTCACTTGTAACAAGTAATGCCTCGCAGCTGCTTTGTCTAAAAGTTTTGGAAAGTTCAAATTTACCCATCTTTTTATAAAATAAAGATAATGTTTGAGAAAGAAGAATACTTCATGATTTAACTATATATGACAATTTTCCCAAGATTCTTATATGCATAATGATGAGGACATGGCAAGCACGAGAGTATGGAATGCGGATCCTATCCAAGTTCCCATTAGTCCAGTTATAAGAGCATGTGCCAAAAATTCCAAAATGCATTAAGTGAACTGATTTAAGGGATTTAGGTTCAGGCATGCATGTGAAGGCCCATTGATGGAGATGAACGAATTTCTGAGGCCTTAAAAAGCTTGATTCAAGATCAAGAAAGTCCATAGGTGCATATGGAAGGGAAATCTGATATGTAAAGGCTTGAATGCCAAGTCATAGCTTACTTTCCTATTTTAGTTATTAGTTTGCCAAAATGATTTATTTGCTTGTTTCTTTTCTTTAGTGGTGTGTAATAGGCTGAAAAATTAAGTGATTAAAATCAGATTTCCTACCATGTAATTAGGGACGAATTTAGGTTAGCTATTAGGGTTATTTTCCTACTTTCCTTTTCTTATTTTGGGTAAGTTACCTTAGGCATTTTTAGGGTGCTTTTTAGACTTAAAATTTCGTGGCCCTTGGCCTATATATTGTATACTTTTCATTCAATAAGAGCAGATTACTATTCATTAAAATTAAGAGCAATTTCTCTTTAGTTGTTTGAGAATTTATTCGAACTTATTCGATTTCTCTATGGCGTTCATCCCTTGATTTATCAATCGAGTTTTCCATCCTTGATTGTGGCGTCTTCCTTTATACCTAGGTTTACATCTCTTTATAGTGTTGGGTTGAGGTTTTCCATCCGAATCTGATTGTAGAACGGTCCTAGGCATCATCCTTGTTTCGGGTTTTATCATAAGTTGGCGGGATTTGTATCATTGGGTATCAAGAGCCAGGTTCTAGCCTCAGGTTTAATCTATCCTTTATCTTTTCCTTTTTTTTTTTCTTTTTTACTGTCAAAACCAGCCTTTATTCTTTCTTCTTTCTTTCATCTAAATCGTCCAAAAAAAATACATAAACTCGATCTGTTCTAGTCGTAACCAATTCAGATTGCTTGTTTGCTATTGAATCCGAATTTATTTCTTGGTGTCTTTTAGTTAGCCTTTGTGTTTTCAGCTATTATTTGGGTTCTCAATTAAAAAGAAAAAAGAAAAAAAAAAAGAAACAGAATCCCGAAATTAAAAACAAAACAAAATAAAAGAAAAATCTGTGGTTGACTTAGAGAATTTTGATAGTGCTTTAGCAAAACGGTTGTAACTTCTGATCCAGTTATTGAAACAATACATATTATATATCAAATCAAATCTTATTTTGAGCCCTATGACTTTCACCCAATTGTATACTGTTCACCCTAGTCTTTGAGCCTAAAATCCATCGTTTTCATCACTTTCCTAGCATTCAAAGTTTTGTGTGCATATTTTTTTTCTTTGTTTCGCTGTCTTTGCTTATCAATTTCTAGAAACTGTTATTCAAGGTTATTATATTAAATCCTAACTTGGTTGGTGAGTTTTTGTGTGGATTGTTGCTAAGAACTTCTGATTATTTGTTTGAATTAGTTTAATAAGAACTTTTGAGAAATTATGAGTGGAAAAAGGCAAGAGTAGTGAGCACATTAGAGGGTAAAAGCCAATCTGATATATTCGAGTGAAATTGAGTCATTCATAACTGAGTGAAACATGTGAGAGAGTGTGTGAGGTCCGTTTTTTTTTTTCTAACTTTATTTTGCAGCAAACAAGTCAGACAACAAGGACAGAAACAATTCTAGAGATACATCGGGAGTGGGTGATCCAAAACTTCTATGGAAGCCTTAATTGGTGAGTTGAGAAGAGTAATGAGAGCAGAGATGGAGCAAGTTCATGAACGGATAGACAATTATAGAGAACGGACATGTGGAGCAGCCACAAATCGCTCCTAATATGCTTAGAAGAGAGAGAGTCCAACATAGGGAAGCGAGGGCTGAAGATGAAGAGAATTATAGAGATACTTTTGGAGATGAAGATAATCGAGATTCGATTATTGGTAAAACAAGATATGGTGGGCAGTCTAAAGGAGCTAGGAATCGAGATGATAATTCACTGGGTAGTATTAAGATGAAGATTCCATCATTTCAAGACAAGAACGATCCAAAAGCTTACCTCGAGTGGGAAAAGAAGGTTGAATTAGTATTTGATTGCCACAATTACTCTGAGATTAAGTAGGTAAAGCTTGCTGCCATTGAATTTTCTGATTATACAATTATGTGGTGGGATCAATTAGTAATGAATAGGAGAAGAAATAGGGAGCGTCCAGTAGAGATGTGGGAGGAGATGAAAACAGTGATGAGAAAGAGATTTGTACCGAGCTACTACTACCGGGAATTGTATAACAAGTTGCAATGCCTTAGGCAAGGTAGCCGGAGTGTAGAGGAATATTATAAGAAGATGGAGGTTGCTATGATTCGAGTGAATGAAGAGGAGGATTGGGAGGCTACAATATCCAGATTCTTGGTTGGTTTGAATCGAGAAATTGCTAATATGGTGGAATTGCAACATTACGTGGAGTTGTAAGATATGGTCCACATGGCTATAAAAATTGAGAATCAACTCAAAAGGAGGGGTAGCACACATCCAAGCCAAAAGCCAAGTACATCCGCTTGGAAATCGAATCAATGGAAGAAGTATGAGAGGCAACCTACAATGAAGCCTAAAGCTGAGCAAAAGCAAAAAGTGACCAGCAATGTAAATCAAGGTAAATCTGATTCTTCTACTTCTAGGAATTATGATATCAAGTGCTTTAAATGTCAAGGAAGAGGTCACATAGGTAGCCAATGTCTAAACAAAAGAGTTATAGTATTACGAGATGACGGTGAAATTGAAACTGAAACGAAGACAACACCGATCTAATGCTACCATTGGAGGATGCCAATGAAGAGGAATACCCTGCCCAAGGAGATTTGTTGGTGGCAAGGAGAGCTTTGAGTCACAAGTCAAAGAAGATGAAGAAGTGCAACGAGAAAACAACTTTCACACTAGGTGCCACGTTCAAAACAAGGTATGTAGTATGATTATTGATGGTGGTAGTTGTATGATAAGGACATGACAAGCACGAATGCATGAAGTGCAGATCCTATTTAAGTTCTCATTGGTCCACTTACAAGAGCACGTGCAAAGAGATTCAAAAATGCATTAAGTGGGCCGATTCAAGACATTAGGGCTCTGGCAGCAATGTCATTTCTCTCGACATACTCCAAATTATAATCACCAATAATGACTGAATTTTTCCACTCTTCAAGTATCAAAGAAGCAAGTATACCACGAGATTTATGGCTCAAGACATCTGCTACTACATTTGCCATTTTAGGGTGATACTAAAGATTGAAATCATGGTCCTCCATATACATCATCCATCTCCTCTGTTTCAAATTCAAGTTACGTTAATTGAAGAGATATTTCAAACTCGGATTTCTAAGCCCATAAAAAGCTTAATTCAAGTGCAAGAAATTAATTAGCGCATAGAAATCTGATTTGTAAAGACTTGGACAGCAAGTCATAGTTTACATTCCTATTTTTGTTATTTTAGGTGCAAATTGGAAGTTACCCAAAATGATTTATTTGCTTATTTCTATTTATTTAGTGGCATGTAATAGGCTGAAAATTAAGGGAATAAAATCAGATTGATACCCTTTAATTGAGGCTGAATTTAGGTAGTTATTAGACGGATAGTTTCCAACTTTCCTTTTCTAGTTTGGGTAAGTTACCTTGGGCATTTTAGGGTATTTTTAGGATTCAAATTTCGTGGCCTAGTCCTATATAATGTACAATTTTCATTCAATAAGATCAGATGACAATTCATTAAAATTTGAGCAATTTCTCTTTGGTTCTTTGAGAACTTATTCGAACTTATCAGATTTCTCTGTGGCATTCATTCCTTGACTTATCAATCGAGTTCTTTATCCTTGATTGTGGCATCTTCCTTTATACCAAAGTTCACATCTCTTTATAGGTGTTGGGTTGAGGTTTTCCATCCGAATCTTATTGTAGAACGGTCTTAGGCATCATTCTTGTATCGGGTTTCGTCACAGGTTGGCGGGGTTCTTTTCATTTGGTGTCAAGAGCTGGATACTAGTCTTAGTTTTAATCTATCCTTTTTCTTTTCTTTCTAGTCAAAAGTAGCCTATATTCTTTCTTCTTTCTTTTATCTAAATCGTTCAAAAAAAAAAACATAAACTTAATTTGTTCTAGTCGTTGCAAATTCACACTCGTTGTTTGGTTTTGAATCTGAAATCTATTCTTTGTATTTTTTTTAATTAGCCTTTGTGTTTTCCATCATTATTTGTGTTCTCAATTTTTTTTTTTTAAAAAAGAGAATCTCGAAATCAAAAAAAAAAAGAGAAGAGAAGAATCGAGAAATTTCTGGTCGAATTAGAGAATTTTGAGTGTGCTTCAGAAAAACGGCCATAACTTTTGATCCGGTACGACACATATTATATATCAAATCGAAGGTTATTCCAAGCTCTATGACTTTGATGACTATGTTTTGTTCACCCTAGTTTTGAAGCCCAAAATTCATCATTTTCATCACTTTCCAAGCCTTTGAAGTTTTGTGTACGGTTTTTTCTCTTGTTTCTTTGTTTCGTGTAGTCGTTCAAAGTTTAGTTTCCGATTTGAACCTAGGATTTCTTTTTATTGAATTTTCGATTTCCTAAAAATTTTATTCTATATTGCTTCATTAAATTCAAATCTGGTCGGTGTGAATTGTTGCAAAGAAATTCTGCTAGTTGTTTGAATTAGTTTGATAAGAACTTTTGAGAAATTACGAGTAGAAAAAAGCAAGAGTGGTGAGCATAGAAGAGGGTAAAAGCCAATTTGATTAAGAGTGAGACACGAGTGAACTTGAGTGATTCATTATTCGAGTGAAACACGTGAGAGAGAGTGTGTGAGGTCCTTTTTTTTCTAACTTTATTTTGTAGCAAACATGTCAGACAATAAGGATAAAAACACCTCTAGAGAAACATCTGGAGTGGGTGATCCGAAACTTCTTATGAAAGCCTTAATTGGTGAGATGAGGAGAGCGATGAGGGTGGAGATGGAGCAAGTCCATGAGTGAATGGACAGAATAGAGAACGCACATGTGGAATAAACATAAATCGCTCCTAATGTGCATAGAAGAGAGAGATTCCATCCTAGAGAGAGATTTAAACCTAGAGAAGTGAGGGTTGAAGATGAAGAATACTATGGAGATACTTTTGGTGATGAAGATGATCGAGATTCAATTGTCGGCAATAGTAGACACGGTGGACAGTTTAGAGGAGCTAGGAATCAGGAAAATAATTCGTTGGGTAGCATTAAGATGAAGATTCCGTTGCTCTAAGGCAAAAATGATCCAAAAGCTTACCTTGAGTGGGAGAAAAAGGTTGAATTTGTATTCGATTGCCACAATTACTCTGAGAATAAGAATGTAAAGCTAGCTGCCATTGGATTTTCCAATTATGCAATTGTATGGTGGGATCAGTTAGTAATGAATTGGAGAAGAAATAGGGAGCGTCCAATAGAGACGTGGGAGGAGATGAAAACAGTGATGAGAAAGAAGTTTGTTCCAAGCTACTACTATCGGGAATTGTATAACAAATTGCAAAGTCTAAGGCAAGGTAACTGGAGTGTAGAGGAATATTATAAAGAAATAGAGGTTGCTATGATTCGAGCGAATGTATAGGAGGACTATGAGGCTACAATGTCCAGATTCTTAGTTGGTTTAAATCGAGAAATTGCTAATGTGGTAGAACTACAACATTACATGGAGTTGGAAGATATGGTCCACATGGCTATTCAAATTGAGAACCAACTCAAGAAGATGGCTAGTACACGTCCAAGCCAAAAGCCAAGTACTTCCACTTGGAAATTGAATCAATGGAAGAAGGATGAGAGGCAACCTACGATGAAGCCTAAAGCTGAGCAAAAGCAAGAAGTGACTAGCCATGGAAGTCAAGGTAAATACGATTCTTCTACTTCTAGGAATCGTGATATCAAGTGTTTTAAATGCCAAGGTAGGGGTCACATAGCTATTCAATGTCCAAACAAAAGACTTATGGTATTACGAGGCGACAGTGAGATTGAAACCGAAGATGAAGATGACACCGATCCTATGCCACCATTGGAGGATGCCGATGAAGAGGAATACCCTGCCTAAGGTGATTTGTTGGTGGTGAGGAGCTCTTAGTGCGCAAGCTAAAGATGAAGAAGAGGTGCAATGAGAAAATATCTTTCATACTAGGTGCCACGTTCAAAACAAGGTATGTAGTATGATTATTGATGGTGGTAGTTGTACTAATGTTGCTAGGACTACTATGGTGGAGAAATTAGGGTGGCCAACCTTGAAGCATCCACGGCCTTACAAGTTGTAATGGCTAAACGATAGTGGTTAACTGAAGGTAAAGAAAAAAGTGTTAGTTTCTTTTCTTATCAGGAAGTATGAAGATAAAGTCTTGTGTGATGTGGTTCCGATGCAAGCTGGACACTTGTTACTGGGTCGACCATGGCAATTTGATAGGGGAGTTAAACATGATGGCTTCACCAACAAGTACTCGTTTGTACTTAATCAAAGAACAATTACTTTTGTTCCTTTGATGCCAAAAGAAGTTCATGAATATCAAGTGAGGTTACAAAAAGAGAGTGATCAAAAGAGAAAGAGTGAAAAAAAGAGAGAGGCTGAAGAAAAAAAGAGAGAAAAGACAATGATAGATTCGGTCATTGAGAGAAAAACAGAGAGAAAACAAAATAATTTTTATGCAAAAGCCAAAGAAATTAACAGAGTGATGTTTTCGAACAAGCCAATGATTGTACTCTTGTACAAGGAGGCATTTTTAAACACTAACAATCTTGACCCTATTTTGCATAGTTCTGTTGTTTCTCTGTTGCAGGAATTAGAGGATGCCTTTCCCAATGAGGTGCCGCATGGTTTGCCTCCACTTAGGGGAATAGAACATCAAATTGATTTTGTACCCGGCACTTCTATTCCAAATTGACCAGCTTATAGGAGTTACCCTGAGGAGACAAAGGAGCTTCAATGGCAGGTTAGTGAGTTGATGGAAAAAGGGTATGTTAGAGAAAGCATGAGTCCATGTGCAGTTCCGGTAATTTCGGTTCCTAAGAAGGATGGATCATGGCGAATATGTGTTGATTGCCGCACAATTAATAATATAACTGTAAAGTATCATCATCCTATTCCTCGCTTAGATGATATGCTAGATGAATTACATGGTTCTTGTGTCTTTTCTAAAATTGATTTGAAAAGTGGATATCATCAAATTCGAATGAAAGAGGGTAATGAATGGAAAACTGTGTTCAAAACAAAATATGGTTTATATGAATGTTTAGTTATGCCTTTTTGATTAATTAATGCTCCTAGCACTTTTATGAGATTAATAAACCATGTTTTGCATACTTTTATTGGAAAGTTCATAGTTGTTTATTTTGATGATATTCTAGTTTATAGCAAAAACTTGGACGAACATATAGTACATTTGAAATCTGTTTTAGATGTACTTATAAATGAAGGGTTGTTTGATAATCTGAAGAAGTGTACCTTTTGCATCGATAAACTTATGTTTCTAGGATTTGTTGTGAGTGCACAAGGTATACAGGTTGATGAGGAGAAGGTACGTTCAATCCAAGAGTGGCCGAGTCCCACGACTGTAGGGAATGTGAGAAGTTTTCATGGACTTCCTAGTTTTTACTGGCAGTTTGTGAAAGACTTTAGCACATTGGCCACGCCAATTACCAAAGTAATCAAAAAGAACGTTGGTTTCAAGTAGGGAGATGAACAAGAGAAGGCGTTTCAAGTGATTTAGCAAAAACTGACCAACGCCCCTTTATTGTCTTTGCCTAACTTTAATAAAACATTTGAAATTGAATGTGATTGTTCAGGTATTGGTATAGGTGCAGTTTTAATGTAGGAGGGACAACCAATTGCTTACATTAGTGAGAAACTAAGTGGGGTAGCCTTAAACTACCCGAATTATGACAAGGAGTTGTATGCATTGGTTAGGGCTTTGGAGACCTGGTAGCACTACCTATGGCTTAAAGAATTTGTTATCCATACAGATCATGAGTCCTTGAAGCACCTGAGAGGCCAACATAAGCTGTGCAAGACACATGCCCGATGGGTTGAGTTCAGTGAGACGTTTCCGTACATTATTCGATACAAACAAGGTAAGGAAAATGTTGTCGCAGATGCACTTTCTCACAAGTACGTATTACTTTCTACGCTTGATGTTAAAATACTTGGTTTTGAGCATATTAAAGAATTATATCCTTTAGACCATGACTTTAGTGAAGAGTATGTATCTTGTGAAAAGATAGCTAATGGTAAGTACTTTATGCATGAGGATTTCTTGTTTCGAGAAAATAAATTGTGCATACCAAATTGTTCTGTACGAGATTTGCTAGTGAGAGAGTCACATGGGGGGGGGGGTTTAATGGGACATTTTGGAGTTGCAAAGACTTTAGCTGTTTTATAGGAACACTTCTATTGGCCACACATGAAATGAGATGTTAAGAGGGTTTGTGGTAGATATGTCACGTGTAGGCAAGTAAAATCCCGAGTGCAACCCCATGGTTTATACACCCTACTACCCATTCCTAGTAAGCCTTGGATTGATATTTCGATGGATTTTGTGTTAGGTTTGCCTAGGTCTAAACGGGGTAGAGATTCAATTTTTGTGGTGGTGGATAGATTTTCTAAGATGGCACATATAATTCCATGTCACAAAACTGATGATGCTTCCTATGTTGCTGATTTGTTCTTTAGAGAGATTGTAAGATTGCATGGAATGCCTAGAACAATTATTCTTGATAGAGATGCTAAGTTCTTGAATTACTTCTGGAAGACTTTATGGGCTAAGTTAGGAACTAAGTTGTTGTTTTAACCTACTTGTCATCCTTAAACCGATAGTCAAACTGAAGTAGTGAATAGGACTTTGTCTACTTTGTTGAGGGCTATTATTAAAAAGAATATCAAAACTTGGGAGGAGTGTTTACCGCAGGTTGAGTTTGCTTATAATTGTTCAGTTCATTCTGCTACTAAATTTTCACCATTTGAAATTGTTTATGGTTTTAATCCAATAACTCCTTTGGATTTATCACCATTACCTTTGTCTGAGCATGTGAATTTAGATAGGAAAAGAAAAGCTGAAATTGTAAAGCAGATTCATGAGAAAGCAAAGGTCAACATCGAACGACGAACAGAGTAATATGCTAAGCAAGCAAATAAAGGCTGACAATAGGTGGTCTTTGAACCTGGTGACTGGGTTTGGTTACACATGCGAAAGGAGTGGTTTCCAACTCAAAGGAAATCCAAGCTGCAACCTAGAGGAGATGGGCCTTTCCAAGTTTTGGAATGGATCAACGACAACACATATAAGCTTGACTTGCCTGGTGAGTATAATGTCAGTGCAACTTTCAATGTTTCTAATTTGAGTCCTTTTGTTACAGTTGATGAACTTGATTTGAGGACAAATCCTTTTCAAGAGGAGGGGAATGATAAGGACATGACAAACACGAATACATGGAGTGCAGATCCTATTCAAGTTCCCATTGGTCCACTTACAAGAGCACGTGCAAAGAGATTCAAAAATGCATTAAGTGGGCTGATTCAAGACATTAGGGCTCAGGCATGCACGTGGAGGCCCATTGATGGAGATGAATGGATTTCTAAGCCCATTACAAGCTTAATTCAAGTGCAAGAAAGTTAATTGGCACATAGAAATCTAATTTGTAAAGACTTGGACACCAAGTCATAGTTTACATTCCTATTTTTGTTATTTTAGGTGCAAATTAGTAGTTACCCAAAACGATTTACTTGCTTATTTCTATTTGTTTAGTTGCGTGTAATAGGCTGAAATTAAGGGAATAAAATCAGATTGATACCCTTTAATTGAGGCCGAATTTAGGTAGTTATTAGACGGATAGTTTCCAACTTTCCTTTTCTGGATTGGGTAAGTTGCCTTGGGCATTTTAGGGTCTTTTTAGGATTAAAATATCGTGGCCAAGTCCTATACACTTTTCATTCAATAAGATCAGATGACAATTCATTAAAATTTGAGAGCAATTTCTCTTTGGTTCTTTGAGAACTTATTTAAACTTATCAGATTTCTCTGTGGCGTTCATTCCTTGACTTATCAATCGAGTTCTTCATCCTTGATTGTGGCATCTTCCTTTAGACCAAGGTTCACATCTCTTTATAGGTGTTGGGTTGAGGTTTTCCATTCGAATCTTATTCTAGAATAGTCCTAGGCATCATCCTTGTATCGGGTTTCGTCACAAGTTGGCGGGGTTCGTACCATTGTACTAATGTTGCTAGCACTACTATGGTGGAGAAATTAGGGTTGCCAACCATGAAGCATCCCTGGCCTTACAAGTTGCAATGGTTAAATGATAGTGGTGAACTGAAGGTTAATAAACAAGTGTTAGTTTCTTTTCGTATTGGGAAATATAAAGATGAAGTTTTGTGCGACGTGGTTCTGATGCAGGCTGGACACTTGTTACTAGGTTGACATTGGCAATCTGATAGGCGTATTAAACATGATGGCTTCACCAACAAGTACTCGTTTATACTTAATCAAAGGAGAATCACTCTACTTCCTTTGACACCAAAAGTGGTTCATGAAGATCAAGTGAGGCTACAAAAAGAGAGTGATCAAAAGAGAAAGAGTGAAAAAGAGAGAGAGGGCGAAGAAAAAAAGAGAGAAAAGGCAATAATAGACAGAAAACAAAATAATTTTTATGCAAAAGCCAAAGAAATTAAGAGAGTGATGTTTTCAAACCAGCCGATGATTGTACTCTTGTACAAGGAGGAATTTTTAAACACTAACGGTCTTGACCCTGTTTTGCATAGTTCTGCTATTTCTCTCTTGCAGGAATTTGGTGATGTTTTCCCCAAGAAAATTCCTAGTGGATCACCACCAGTCCGAGGGATTAAGTATCGAATTGACTTCATGCACGGTGCCATCATTCCATATCATCCAGCCTATAGGAGTAACTCCGAGGAGACAAAGGAACTACAAAGATAGGTTGATGAAGAAAAGATTCGTGCTATCAAAGAATGGCCAAGTCCAACGAGCGTAAGTTTAGGTATTGGCGTAGTTCTTATGCAAGAAGGTAGACCAATTGCATATTTTAATGAGAAACTAAGTTAGGCTGCTTCAAACTACCCTACTTATGATAAAGAAATGTATGCATTGGTTCGAGATTCAGAAACATGGCAAAGTTACCTTTAGCCTAAAGAGTTTGTGATTTGCACCGATTATGATGAAGCACCTTAAAGGTCAGTACATGTTGAATAAGAGGCTTACACGATGGGTGGAATTTATTGAGACATTTGTATACGTCATCCGATATAAACAAAGTGAAGATTTGAGGACAAATCCTTTTCAAGAGGAGGGGAATGATGAGGACATGGCAAGTACGAGAGTATAGAATGCGGATCCTATCCAAGTTCCTATTGGTCCAGTTACAAGAGCACGTGCAAAAAATTCCAAAAATGCATTGAGTGGACTGATTCAAAAGATTTGGGTTCAAGCATGCACGTAGAGGCCCATTGATAGAGATGAATGAATTTCTAAGGCCTTAACAAGCTTGAGTCAGGATCAAGAATGTCCATAGGCACATATGGAAGGGAAATCTGATATGTAAAGACTTGAATGCCAAGTCATAGCTTACCTTCCTATTTTAGTTATTAGTTTCTCAAAACGATTTATTTGCTTGTTTACTTTTCTTTAGTAGTGTGTAATAGGCTGAAAAATTAAGGGATTAAAATCAGATTGCCTACCATGTAATTAGGGACGAATTTAGGTTAGCTATTAGGGTTATTTTCCTACTTTCGTTTTCTGATTTAGGGTAAGTTGCCTAAGGCATTTTTAGGGTGTTTTTTAGACTTAAAATTTTGTGGCCCTTGACCTATATATTGTAAGCTCCACTAATGCTCAGGTTTGGGTTCGCTTCCATGAGTTACCCTAGGTTTATTGGGATAGGCAAATTCTTTTAGATTGGCTAGAAGAGTCGGGGTTCCTATTAGATTTGATGAGATGACTCTTAAAGGTGAATTCGGTCATTTTGCAAGGATCCTCATTGATATTGACTTATCTCAACTGATTTCAGACTCTTTAATGGTGGAAGTAGGCAATGATTATCTTTTCGTCCCATTGGAGTATGAAAGACTACCTACTTTTTGCTCTTCTTGTAAGATTATTGGCCATGATGTTTCTTCTTGTAGACATGGACAAAAATCTACAACAGCAAAGGAATTGGACTCTAAGGTTGATCGAGGCCGTTATTTAACTTAAAAACAAGTTTATAGACCTGTTACAAAGTCCCCAATTAATCCTTAGGTTCCCGTTAAAAATGCATTTTTGATCCTCAAAAAGGATCTTAGAGAGGAGATTCAGAATCCAGGTGAGCCTTTGACAGGGAAAAAGAAGATATGGGAAGATGATGTAGAGGAAAATTTGGAGGTTGAGAATCAGGTCATTAGGAGAAATAGTGATGATGAAAGACTCTTGAACACTGAGGACCAGCATAATAACTCCACGATGCTTGTTGTTGAAAGAGACTTGGACCAAGGAAAGGAACAAGGACAACCATAAATTTTGTTAGATCATGGGAATGAGCATACTAATGTTTTTTCAGTTGATGATTTAAAGGAAAAGCGAGATCTTCCTACATAGCCAGTGACTCGTGCAAGTGATATTGTTTCATCCTCTTTTGAGGAATCTAACAATGATAGTCTAAATACTAGCGACCTCGCTCCTACTAAGGTCTATGCCACTAAAGAAGAAGTTTGGGAGGAAGTTCAGTCGAAAAGAAAGAAGAAAGCCCATGCAGCTCAGGTTTCTCACCCTGTTACACAGGCTTCCAAATCTCTCTTTCTATGAAGATTCTTTATTGGAATTGCCGGGGTGTTTCCAATCTGGCCACCCGACGAACATTGAAAGATTTATGTGCCCGGTATAGACCTAACTTCATCTGTTTAGCGAAACCAATGTGTATGTTTGACTCTATTCCTACTCGTTTTTGGAGGGCAATATGCCTTAATTTAGTGGCTTAGAATGTTACCTTACTGCCAACTTTTTGGGATTTTTGTTCGACTTCTATTTCCAACTTCCAGGTTATTGCTTCTCATCCTCAATATGTTTCTACTTCTTTTACGTTTAATGGTGGTTTGTTTTTCGTAAGTTTTATTTATGCAAGCTGTGATTATACTACTCGTCGTGATTTATGGGATTCTTTGTACTCTTTGCATGTGGCTGGTCTTTGGTTGGCTTTGGGAGACTTTAATTCTATTATGGAAGCCCATGAAACTACTGGTGTGCTCAAGCACCAATCTTGTGAAGACTTTTGTGCCGGAGTCACTATTTGCAATTTGATTGATCTTGATTCACAAGGCCCTTTTTATACTTGGCAAGGCTTTCGAAGGGGAAAGATTGTGATGTCTCGCCTTGATAGAAATCCATTCATCTCCATCAATGGGCCTCCACTTAATGCAGAGTATCTTGAATAATGGCAACAAGTTTCTTATATTTGTTTGCCTCGTACTCATTCAGATCATCATCTGTTGTTATTATCTTTATCAAAGTTCTTTCCACTGACCCTAGACCTTTTCGTTTTCAAGGTATGTGGCTGTCCCATCCAACTTTCAAAAAGCTTGTTAGTATAGTTTGGTCTCGCCCCTACTTCGGTTCTCCATATACTCTATTGGCTAAAAAACTTAAGGAATTGAAACAAGATTTGAATGTATGGAACTGGCAAGTTTTCGGTGATCTTCGGGATAATATTTCCAAAGCTTCCGAAAGGGTCTCCTCTATTCAAAAAACATCTAGCAAATGAGGGACTTTCAGATTTCCTCTTGTTTCAGGAAATTGAAGCTGTTACTTCTTTGGACTCTTTGTTGTCTCAGGAAGAAACCTATTTTCATGAGCAGAGCTGGGTTAAATGGCTTAAGGAAGGCAATAGGAATTCCTCCTTTTTTCATAATATGGTCAAACGTCGGTGATCTAAGAAGGTAATAAGACATATGAAGATTGGTGATGATATTATTGATGATGCTAATCTGATTTCCGCTCATATTCAATCTTTCTATAAAGATTTGTTTATTGAACCCCACCATTGTGTTATTGACCACTCGGTCATAGAGGGGGTTATTCCGAAACTGGTTTCTTCTTCTGATAATCTTGATCTATGTCGCATCCCTTCTACTGAGGAAATTAGATTGAATATTTTTCTTATAGACACTTCTAGTGCACCAGGCCCTGATGGTTACTCTGGGAAATTCTTTCGTCATTGTTGGGATATAGTAGGTACGGATGTTGTTTTGGCTGTACAACAATTTTTTAAAACTAGTTTGCTTTCTCCTGGGCTTAATTCGAATTTTCTAGTGTTGATCCCTAAAGTGGATCATGCTCTCTCTATTGATCAATATCTGCCGATTGTCTTGGGAAATTTTCTCTATAAAGTGGTCACTAAAATTTTAGCTGATCGTCTGGGTCATATTTGCTCTAGTATTATTTCTCCGAATCAATTTTGATTTGTTCCGGACAGAAATATTAGAGACTGTATTGTTGGAGCTTCGGAATGCTACAACTGCTTAGACAAAAATAGTTACGGAGGTAATTTTGCAATGAAATTGGACATTAGAAAAGATTTTGATATTTTGAGATGGGATTTTATTAAGGCTGTCCTCTTGTCTTTTGGTTTTGATGTTACTTTCATGAATTGGGTGGATAACATTTTTCACTCAGCTCCGCTATCCATTTTGATTAATGGAACTCCTGATGGTTATTTTTCATGTTCCCGAGGTGTTCGTCAAGGAGATCCTCTTTCCCTTCTCTTGTTTGTTTTAGCAGAGGATGATCTTAGTCACTACTTCATGCAATTAATTAAAAGGGATGCTCTTATTCCAATGACTTCCACAAGAAAAAAGAAGGCACCAGTTCATTTTTTATTCACTGATGATATTCTCTTGTTTGCTCGCACTTCAAATTCCAATATTAAAACCATTATCCATGCCCTCCATCATTATGAAACTATTTCAGGCCAATAGGTGAATTATGGCAAATCTTTCATTCATTTTGGTTGAGTTGTTCCTGCTAATCGACTTTCTGAATTTTTGCACACTACTTGTATGAGAAAGGGGGGCACAGTGCTTTCTTATCTTGGGGTTTCTCTCTTTGTTGGTACTCCAAAGCATCACACCTTTCAGCCGATTCTTGATAAGATCAATGCAAACTTTGAATACTGGAAAGGTCTCACTCTGTCTATGGCAAGAAGGGTTAGTTTGATTAATTCTGTCATCATGGGTCAGTTGATTTACTCTTTTCAAGTTTATAAATGGCCCATGACCCTTCTGAAAGATCTGATTTCTTCCATTAGAAATTTCCTCTGGTCTGGATCTTCCAAGATTTCTAGGCCAGTCATTGCATTGTGGAGAATGTGTTGTAAGTCTAAAGATGATGGTGGTTTAGGTCTTCGGGATCCTAGAATTCTTAATGCAGCACTTTGAAAGAAACTTTCTTGGAGCTTAATGACTTCAGATTCATTTGTCTTTCACTTTTTAAGGGGCAGATTCTTTCTAAAGGCTTCTCTCGACATAGGTTTTGGAAATCTTCCATTTGGTGTGGGCTAAGAGATCATATTCAGCCTCTTGTTAATGAATCAATTTGGGCAGTGGGTAGAAATTCTAAAGTGCATTTTTGGACAAGAAATTGGTTGGGCTCTCCTTTAACTAGTTTGATTACCTATACTGACAATTTGGAGCCTAGATTTGATGCAGCTATTGGTGATGCTACATCGGATTTTGATTGGTCTCTTCCAGCTTCTTTTGTCTCCAATTTCCCATAATTTGCAGATGAAATCAGAAATACAGTTATTGGTGATTCTGACACTTTGATTTTGCGTCATTTGGTTTTTGGGCCTCTTGTGCTAATAGTGATAAATCCTTGGCTAGCATCGCTTCAAAAGAAAGATGGGGTAGAAAGTTCTGGGCTTCTTTTGTCCCTCCTTCTCATTCTTTGGTGTTTTGGAGGTTGCTCTAAAATAAGCTTCTGACTGAGAAGAATTTGATTTGTAGAGGATTACTTATGCCTTCATGCTATCATTTTTGTTTTTGTTATGAAGAAGATGTTGATCACCTTTTCCTTACTTGTAAATTTGCCCTTTCCATTTGGGGTGCTGTCTCAATAGCTTTTCAGAGAAGAATTCGCTTGGATGGTTTTATAATTGATCTATGGCTAGATGCAATGGAAGCTACTTTCAATGCCCAAGTATCACAACTATGGCACTCAGCAATTGTGATTGCTATTTGGGTGATTTAGATGTCACGTAATAAAAGGTTGTTTGATAATGAAACTATCTCTAGTAACTTAACCATTGCTTTAATATGGTGCACAGTTGGCGAGTCCAATAAGATTGGCTTAGGAACAATGAGAAATATCATAGAAGAGTTATAGATTTTGAAATGTCTTCATGTTCAGATATGGCCTCCAAAGGCGCCGAGAGTCTTGGAAGTTCAATGGCATGTTCCCCCAGTTGGCTAGTTGAAGGATAATATAGATGGGGCTGCCTTTGGTAGTCCAGGCTTGGCAGGTTGTGGAGGCATTTTTCGTACCTCTAGAGGCTTTTTTAAAGGAGCTTTCGCTATCCTTCTAGGCAAGGGTTATGCTTTTGAGGAGGAACTAGCAGGTGCAATTCATGCAATTTCTTAGTCATGGGCCTTTGGTTGGAAGCATCTATGGCATGAGAGTGATTCTTCATATTTGGTTACTCTTTTAAGGGCATATTCCCCTTCTGTTCCTTGGCGCTGGAAGCCATCTTGGTTACGTTACATTGACAGGATTTCAAAGATGAATTTTTATGTTTCTCATATCTTTCGAGAAGGTAATCCAGTTACTAAATCTTGGCTTCTAGAGCGATAAGTATTCAGGCTCCAACTTGGTGGCATAACACTCCTTCATTTATTCATGAGGCCTTCTCCAAGGACTGCTCAGGGCAGAGCACTTTTCGTTTTTCTTAGTTGCCCACATTATGTAATACAATGTGCTCTTTTTTTGCTTTATGTGGTTTCTCCCATTGGGTTTTACGTGGAAAGGTTTTTAATGAGGCATTGTAGGGAGGTTAAGACAATGGATATGTTTCAGCATAGTTATTTGGCTCCTTCCAGGGCTTTTAGCTTTGTTTTTTTTACTTTCTTTCCCATTTAAGGGGTGTTTCACACTTGGTTACCTTTTGTACCTTTCTTCTTTTTATTTTAATATTAATAACTTACCAGAGGTACGTTTCCTCTAGGTAACATTTAGCAAAAAAAATTGTACATTTTTCATTCAATAAGAGTAGATTACTATTCATTAAAATTAAGAGCAATTTCTCTTTGGTTCTTTGAGAACTTATTCGAACTTATCAGATTTCTCTGTGGCATTCATCCCTTGACTTATCAATCGAGTTTTCCATCCTTGATTGTGGCATCTTCCTTTATACAAAGGTTTACATCTCTTTATAGGTGTTGGGTTGAGGTTTTGCATCTGAATTTGATTGTAGAATGGTCCTAAGCATCATCCTTGTTTCGGGTTTCGTCACAAGTTGGCAGGGTTCGTATCACATAATAAGCCAATAATAAATATGTTCATATTGCGTAATAGACATATCATGAAACTAGTATCAATTTTATGGAAAATTCTTAAGCTAGTTATTAAATACATTCAATATGTATTATCGTACTAATGTTTGTTGAAGTGCTCCCATGCAGTGTAAATACTCAGTACCTTCAGAGAGAGAACTTGGTGTATGAAAAGAACAGAAAATACATTCATGAATAATAATGTTTGTTTAGTTATTGTTGTAAGAATCGAAAAGTATAAAAGGGGTTTTAAACTTTATCTAAACCAAAAAGAATTCAAGTGTTCCCAGGATATACTAAATGATCCTCTCTGAGTTATATATGTTGGAATTGGATTGTAAAATGTTACTACAGGTTTAAAATCATGATTTCAATCATGTAGGATTGTCCTAAAAGTTGGGGAGATGCTGTCCAAATTATTTTAAAATGCAAATAGTACCAATTGGAAACAAATGGACCAGTTTTTATGAAAGTATGCACCATTTTGATTCATTTTGTGATTAGATTTCCCGATTTTGTGAAATTTCTAATTTTAGTCCTATAGTCATTTTCTTTAAGTCTTTTACATTGTAGTAATCGTCTTAGTAATAAAATTAATATCAGGTCTTCCACACACCTTACCAAAGAGTATACTGACCCTTTTCAGTATTTTTTCTGTCGGACACACGGTAAGTAAAGATTTATTTTAATTGCATCACAAGAACAACAGTAGATACAAGATGTTTACTCACATGCTTAAATGGTTATTGTTAAATTCATAAAAGACATATGCATGGCATGATCATTTCAGCATGATTTTTAAAGAAGTGAAGTTTTCCATGCATTGGATTTATAGTAATACCATTGTACTAATTTTTACTTTGACCAAAGGGATCTTCTTGCTTCTAAGCTCCTTCTCTTTTCTATCCAAAATCTCCACTGGTTCTTCTTCATAACTCACATCTTGGCTCAACTCCAATGGCTCGTAACTCTAAACATGTGAAGGGTTTGGAACATATCTTCTTAACATAGAGACGTGAAAAACATTGTGCACGTTTGACAATAAGGGTGGTAATGCAAGTCTATAGGAAACATCTCCAACTTTGTCAAGTATCTCAAATGGGCCTA
>JXTB01000147.1:419367-433715 GCA_002914805.1 Parasponia andersonii
ATAGAACTTTCACTAAAGGAATCTTTTTATTTCTCAATTCTTTCTCCTTTTTGTCTAGAATCTGAACGGGACGTTCCTTATAGTTTAATTTTGGATCTAGTTCAGGTGGCTCCTGGTTAAGAACATGAGATGGATCTGATGTATACTTTCTCAGCATGGAAACATGGAAGACGTTGTGTACACCTGATAATTCTGGGGGTAGGGCAAGCCTATAAGCGACAATCCCAACATTCTCAAGGATCTCATAAGGACCTATAAACATTGGGCTCAACTTTCCTTTCTTTCCAAATCTCATTACACCTTTCATAGGGGCTACTTTGAGAAATACTTTATCACCAACAGAAAGGTGTAAGGGTCGACGTTCTAGATCTGCATAAAACTTCTGTCTACTTTGAGCTGCTATCATACGTTTTCTGATTTTTTCTACTGCCTCAGCTGTATCTCTAAAAATATCAGGACCCAAATAACGTCGCTCTCCAACCTCATCCCAGTGAACTGGAGATCTACACTTTCTGCCATACAACATCTCATAAGGTGCAACACCAATCGTTGCTTGAAAGCTGTTATTATAAGAGAACTCAATTAGTGGTAGGTAATGGTTCCATGACTCTTGGAAATCCATAACACAAGCTCTGAGCATATCTTCTAATATCTGAATAGTCCTCTCAGCCTGACCATCGGCCTGAAGATGGAATGCAGTACTAAATTTCAATTTAGTACCCAAAGCTCGTTGTATACTCTCCCAGAATTTTGAGGTAAATCTGGCATCTCTATCTGAGATTATGGAAACTGGAATACCATGAAGCCTAACAATCTCCTTAATGTACAATGCTGCAAGTTTATCCATAGAGTAGGTCATAGAAATTGGAATAAAATGAGCTACCTAAGTGTGTCTGTCAACTATAACCCAAACTGCATCCTGACGAGATATCGTCTTTGGTAACCCAACTACAAAATCCATGGCGATCTCCTCCCATTTCCACTCAGGTAATGGAAGTGGTTGCAGCTCTCCTGCTAGTCTTTTGTGTGTAACCTTAATATGCTGACATTTTAGACAGTGTTCGACAAACTTGAAAATATCCTTCTTCATTCCTGTCTACCAGTAAAGACTCTTCAAATCGTTGTACATTTTAGTAGTACCTGGGTGGACTTAATATGGAGTATTATGTGCTTCTACTAGAATTTCTTCCTTAATACTTCTATCATCTGGTACACAAAGTCTACCCTGGAATCTGATGACTCCTTCAATAGAAATACTAAAATCTGACTTTTTCCTGACTCCACTGATTCTTTATATCCAACCAATTCAGGACCTTCATTCTGGCCTTGTTTAATTCTGTCTAATAAAGTGGACTGTAATGTCATAGCAGATAATTTACCAATGATCAACTCAATGCATGATCTGCATAAATCTTCCTGCAAGGGTTTCTTCAATTCATGTAAAGCTGCCAAACTACCAGATGATTTCCTACTGAGTGCATCCGCCATAACATTTGCTTTTCCTGGATGATAACTGATGTCGCAATCATAGTCTTTTACTAATTCTAACCAACGTCTTTGTCTCATGTTCAGTTCTTTCTGAGTGAACAAATACTTCAAACTTTTGTGATCAGTAAAGATTTCACAATATACACCATACAGATAATGTCGCCAAATCTTCAATGCAAATACTACTGTTGCCAATTCTAAATCATGAGTAGGGTAGTTACGTTCATAATCCTTTAGCTGTCTTGAAGCATAAGCAATAACTTTTCCACTTTGCATGAGAATGTATCCCAGACCTTGTTTCGAAGCATCACTATATATAATGAATCCCTCAGTGCCTAAAGGTATGGTCAAGACTGGTGCAGAAATTAATCTCTGCTTCAATTCTTGAAAACTCCTTTGACACTCCTCTATCCATATGAACTTATTGCTCTTCCTGATCAACTGTGTAAGTGGCATAGCTATCTTAGAAAATCCCTCAACAAACCAACTGTAATAACCAGCCAAACCCAAAAAACTTCTGACGTCAATAACATTGGTAGGTCTAGACCAGTTATTAACTGCTTCAACCTTGGTAGAGTCAACAGAAATCCTATAATGAGAAACAATGTGACCAAGGAACGACACTTTTCCTAACCAGACCTCGTAGTTCTTGAATTTAGCATATAATTCTTTCTCTTTCAATATCTGAAGAGTGATTCTCAAATGTTTTATATGCTCTTCTCTAGATCGTGAGTATACTAAAATGTCGTCGATGAACACAATAACAAACTTATCAAGGAATTCCTTAAATATTCTGTTCATTAGGTCCATAAATGCAGCTGGAGCAATGGTCAGGCCAAATGACATTACCAAAAATTCATAATGGCCATAACGAGTCCTAAAAGCAGTCTTCAGAATATCTTCTTCTCTGACTCTTAATTGATGGTAACCAGACCTCAAATCAATCTTAGAAAATACAGAAGCACCTGGAAATTGATCAAACAAATCATCGATACGAGGTAAGGGATACTTATTTTTAATAGTTACTTTGTTAAGTTCTCTGTAGTCAATACACAATCGCATAGTGCCATCTTTCTTTTTCACAAACAACACTGGTGCACCCCACGGTGAAAAACTGGGACATACGAATCCTTTGTCTAGCAATTCTTGTAACTGAGTCTTTAGCTCCTTTAATTCTACTGGGGCCATTCTATAGGGTGTTTTAAAAATAGGCGCAGTACCTGGTACCAAATCAATAGCAAAATCAATCTCTCTTACAGGTGGCAAACCTGGTAAATCTTCCTGAAACACTTCTAGAAAATCTTGCACAACTAGCACATCTTCTGGCCTCAACTTCTGCTCTACAGATGTATCAACAATACTGGCAAAATACCCTGTACCACCTATCCCTAAAAATTTCTGAGCTTTCATGGCTAAGATCAAAGGAAACATGGTTTTATACTTAGTACCCATAACTGTGAACTGATCAGTATTAGGAGGATGAAATGTTACCATTTTGTTTTTACAGTCAATCTTAGCAAAATACTTTGACAGCCAATCCATACCCAAAATAATTTCATAGTCATCCATTTCAAACACAATTAAGTCTGCAAATAACTCTTTATCATCCACCATAAAAGGTTAGAGGCTGGAGTATCCTGAATCTTTCCCCAGCACTTTCACTAGCATCTTGCCTATGTTGAGGTGGTAGTGGTGGAGGGTTAGGTTGATTTTCTTGTCTCATACGTTGCTCCAAAATATTTTGTATCAAAGAAGCCAACTGTTCAACCTAATTACAACCCTGTGAAGAAGATGCACCCCTCTCAAAATTATCTTGACCCCGAGTAGTCACCATACTGATATCCTTACACCCAGATTCCATAGTTCCAATTATAGCCAATAATATTCATCACCAGAATATGAATGCAATGAAAAAAATAAAACATTGAACAGATATCAAAATGCACATCAAACACTTACAGAGAAGTGAGGCTTTCTTTCCTTCCCGACGTGTGTATATAAGCGGTCTTCAGAATCATTTTAAAACATAAGCTCTGATACCAACTGTCACACCCCCCCCCATCCCACACACGTACGTAAGTGTATTTGTATAAATACTTAGTGAGATCGGGAGACACTACTCGACTTAGAACTGATAAAATCGGGGAAAATTAAAACTTTTTTGAAGGAAAAAGGAAATTTCCATTTATAATTATACATACTCTAATGTATAAATATATACACCCTCGGTACAGCCTCTCATGAAAGTTACATAATGTACACACATAAAATAGGTACAAAATCGTCTATCAGAATACCACAGTGTCAAAATGCTCATATACATAAGCCGCGGTCAGAAAGTCAGCGCTCTTCCTCTAACTCACATATCATCCGTACCTTCTGCAATGTAAGGTCGTCCGGTTGATCCCCCGAACGGTCTGCTCTAACAGATCATCGGGAGTAGTTATGATGGGTTCCGAGTCTTTTACTCAGTTCTGCAATCATTTCTTGTTTCAAGTTGGGGAGTGCACCTTCTAAGCTTTCCTGGTGTCTTCTGTCCAATAGTGCTCCGGCCCAGAAGGCCCTTGTCTGACTCTATTGCTCTCCCTGCATCTGTGATCTGGATAAGGTAGGGACTTCTCTCGGTGGTTGGCTCCCAGACTCTTGTTGGACCTCTTCGTCTCCCTTCGCCCACTCCTGGCTTCGCTTGCCATCAGCTCTTCGAGGCGGACACTATCTCTACACACTTCTGCGACTTCATTTTTTAAACCCAGAATGGCCTCATGGGCCATCTCTGCCTTCTAGTTGCTTCTACCAGGGCAGCAAGCATTTGGTCCAGCCATTGCTCTAGACCTGGTCGTGCTTCCCAGGAGCTCCCTTCGGCATCAGGACATGTGCTCCTGGTTGTCATTTTTGATGGTGCCATTCAATGTTGTATGGCCTTTGGTTCGGGGAGAGTGCGATCGTGAGACTCCTATTCTTTCTCTCACACTCAATGTTTTCTCACAGACGGTGCCAAACTATTGGTGCAGTTCTTACTAGTTATCTATGTATCTCTGAACTGCTGACGTTGTATCCACCAACTGTCCACGTATCCTTGCTATCCCAGTGTGCCTTTAGCTTTAGGTCGGGTCGGAGAAGTAGAGATGACCACTTGTAAAGACTCTCTGATGCTTAAATCAGTGGTTTATCCCTGAGGCTGAATAGCAAAGACTAAGTTTTTCTCTGTATGTATTTTTCTAAATATCTCCCCTTTTTTAGGGAGGAAACAGGGCTTATATATATAATCCTGGAACTGGGAGCCTTCTGGTTCTGAATCCTTGGATCGAGTACCTTTCTTCCATCATGACTTACTCCATAAATCATAGGCCATGGTTACCGTGACTTCCCTTGCATTATCATGGCCTGCTTTCCGCTATCCTCTACGACTCCAACCTATCGGGGGTGAGACTTTGACAAACCGCCGTTCTGTCAGGATGATTTGCCTAATGCGCGCACCTACCCAGGATCGTATTAAATGCTCTGTCTGGGTCTGGAGTAGTGACCTGCTTCCCATGGTCTTCTGGTAGAAGACACTCGAGGCTCTTGACCCCCAACTGTCGAGGTAAGAATTAGACTGGGCCGAACCCGTCCAGGGTCTGGGATGGATTCGGCCCTGGCCTCGGTCAGCCCATGGGCCTATGCGGTATCACGTGCTACTCGCGTGGCTTTTAATCGGTTACTCTGGAAACATGTCGGACAGTGCCCCCCTGTGACCTATCTGCCACTTAATCGTCCACATAGTAAATGATCTAGGAATGGGTCCCACAGTGGGTATAATGTATTATTGAATGATCGTATTTCACATCAGGGTTCTTGTTCGTCGAGTCCCCTTATGAAATGGTGGAAAGCTGTTTGGAAGGGTCGCATTCCTCCGAAAGTGTGGATTTTCTTGTGGTACGCTTATTATCATGCTCTTCCTTGCTGAGAAAATTTACTTAATCGTCAAAATTAAGATTGAGACCGGGTGTAGACTGTTAGCGAAAGAATGTATATAAAGAATAAACAAAGTCCCAGAATTTTAATAGAATAATAATTTAATAATAACAGTACTAAAAAAAATAAGACACTCAAATTGCAACGACGATGGACTCACTAACTTTTTTAGAAAGATCTTCTTGAGTTTTTACTTCAAATAGTAAAAGATATCCCAAACGGACTCATAGGAATAATAGCAAGATTTGGTTATACTTTCCAAATACAAAATATACTTTCCAAATTTTGAAAACGGTTTCCAAAAAATAGAACTATTTTCCCTAAGTATAAATATTCGTAAAATAATTTTTTTTAATTTTTCAAGAGAATAATACCTTCAAGTAACTAAAAGATTTCAAAAAGTTTTTTTAAGAATATATATATAACCGAAATTTTCTAAAATAAGTAAATTTATCAATATAAGCTAATTTCTAAATTTTGCTATTAAACCAAACATACATATAGCTTATATAGAAAAATCAAATAAAGTACGCTTGAAAAGCGAATTTTACCTTAAACAAAATAAAGGTAAAAACGTTTTAAGCAAAAATAAATAAATAAATAAATAAAATAGCCTTTTATAAGTAATCCTGGGGGAGGAGAAACATTTATATCTTAAACTAATAAAAACTTTGTAAATTTTCCAAATAAAGCATTAAAAACCTTTTAATGCAGCAAACGATATATTTATATAATATATATATATATATAAGAAAAAGGTAACAGATATATAAACAGCAAAATCTTTTAAACGTATAAAGTTTAAAACCTTAAACGTAAACCCTTAACAGAAAACGCTTATAAACAAAAGTATAAATGAGATCCACTTTAAAGCCTTAAACGAAATACAGATACAAAATCTTTATAATTTAATCAATTTAGAAAGCTTTAAAACGTTTCCAATTGAAGCCGTAAGCGTAAATAAGTTAAATAGATGAAAACAAATATGTATATATATATATATAGGAACATATACATAAACAGGAAACGAATGCGGACAGGAAACCACCTCAAAAAAAATTGGTTTAGCGTTAAAAAAAAAAAAATAGTGATAGCTAAAGCGATAGCTAATTCTAATTTTAACGCAAAGAAAACTATCAAATAACAAAATAACAACAATAGTCAAAAACAATAGAACACTCAAATTACAACAAAGAACAGAGATTTTTGTATCACACAATTTTCTTAAAATAAATTTACTTTCTTTCGGTCGGAGCTTGAGATTATTAGATGCCCGTCTTCTATGATACAACCGTTGATAAACGGCGATTGTCACACCATAAGGGTTACTCTGATGGACTGAAAAAAAGAATGCCCAAACTCTATTATATTGAGGCTTATATTCTAGAGAACTTAAAGAAAAGAAGAAATACAAGAGAAAGATTTCTTCTATGAAAGACTTCTTTTGAGCGTATTTTTATGAAGGAATGAGAGGTCAATTTATAGTTTTCATATAATAACTGCTACAAATTTGGAATTAACTAATATTTAATTCTAAATAAAATATTTTACACAAAAAGTTTAAGCTTAGAAACTATCAGTTTTCTAAGTAAATTAAATCTAAACTAGATTAAATTTTATAAATCATTCCAAAACTTCTTATAAAAAAAAAATTTAAGAGTGAAACTGATCTGTTTTCCTAAACAAATTTAATTTATACTAGATTGTATTTTATAACTCCAAAACAAATTTGGCTGATGGTCTGGCAGTTTCATTTTTCCAACATAAACAATGTCTGGAAAATATGAAATCTCTGTCTCATGCATTATTTGTTTGCGCAAGTAGTAAGGAGGTATGGAAGGAAGCTAGCCATTGGAAATCATTAAACCGTTTGCTGCTAACTCAATTCGAGACGTTCTCTTATCTATCTTTTGGGACTCTTAACATTCAGATTTTTGTAAAGTCCACAATGATCCTTTGGGCAATATGGAGTAGGCGAAACACAATTGTTCATGATGAGAGAAGATCATGGATATGAGTTTAGTTGCAGATAGTCCTTATGGTTTGTTGTCTTCCGTCCAACAACTGTTGTGCAATAATAACCAGTAAACAAATTCCAGCTCAGGGACGAAGAAGTGGCAACCTCTAGCTTCAAGGGATTTTACACTAAATAAGGATGCTGCTGTTCATAAAGGTGATGGCTGGATTTGGGTGGGTGGTTTTATTCGGGACTTACATGGAATGGTGATTATCTGTTTCACTAGGAATATTAAAGGCTCTTTCTTAGTTGATAACAGTGAGTTAATATCTATAAGAGAGGGTATTTCTTTTGTTATTCAGAATATTTTGAGGGTGACATCAATGGAATGTGATTCTTTGAGAGATGTTCCGAGTCTTAAGCTAGGGAGCCACTAGCTGATAATGCTTTTCTCGTTTTGGAGGCTAATAATTTGTGTTTTACGGCTTGTTGTAGAACGTGTCAACATGTTTCTAGATCTAAGAATATGGTAGCAGACATATTCTTTAAAGATTAACATTAAAGATTGATATTTGCAAGGTGCTTATGTTCGGCTTTTGGTTGTCATATTGTTGATTGACATTTGCAATACTTTTGACTCTATCAGTTGTTCTGGAGGTTCTTTGGTCCTTTGACTTTTCGACTAGTTTCACAAATTGGGTTTCGATTATTTTTAATTTGGCTCGCATTTATGTGCTTCTTGATGGGACTTCTCATGGCTTCTTTCCTTGCTCTTGAGGAGTCAGACAAGGTGATCCTCTTTTTCTGTTACTTTTTTGCATGGCTAAAGACTTTCTTAGTCATTACTTAGACCATTTAATCATTTCAAGAGTTATTGATTCTAATTTGTCACCTCGTGATAAGAGTGCTTTGACTCTTTTTTGAATGTGGATTATATGCTTATTTTTAGTAGTGCTTCTATAACATTCTCTAAATTTCACATACGTATACGTATGTAAGGATACTTGTATAAATATTTAGTGAGATCGGGAGATGTTACTCGACTTGGAACAGAGGAAATAGAGAAAAATTTAAAACTTTTTAAACTTTCAAGGAGAAAAAAAGAAATTCCACTCATAATTATACATACTCCAATGTATACATAAATATATCCTCGTAAAGTGGGCCTCTCATAAAATATACATAATATACACACTCAAAATAAGTACAAAATCCTTTGTCAGAAAACCACAACGTCAAAATGCTCATATACACAAGCCGCGGTCAGAAAGTAGGTGCTCCTCCTCCGATCTCAAATATTAGCAGTACCCTCTGCAAGGTAAAAATATGAGTGAGTGTGAAACTCAGTAAGTAATGTATGTAGATACAGTATACACATGACAGAGAATAGATAATCATGTGATTGAGATCCCTGTGTATATTGTATTGCCTGACAAGACCATAAATTGTGTACTGAGCCACTCAGAGAACGTATATCGTATCATGAGCTATATGGAGTTCTCGAGCTCCAGAGAACCTCCTCTATGTACAGCAGAGGTTTACCCCATACTGCCATCAGAGTATTCCCAAAGGAACTATAATGTCCTCGAAGGACCAGAGTGTTCTAAAAGGAACCATATTACATATTTGGGTACTAGCCCATCATAACTGATTCATCAATACTCGTTAGGCAATATATATATACCATGTGTTAATGTCTCATGCAAGACTGAATAACGAATACGTACATATACATATCCAAATATTTCATATTCATAGATTCCACAGATTCAGAGAAATAAAGAATTTTTTATATTGCAGGTGTAACGTTACTTACCTCGATTCTGATATTTTATATGTTTTTCTGTGAAATGTTCTTCGCCCAAACTACAGTGACGTGCCTATTGATTAAATGATAATAGACTCTTTTGGTCACTAAGTATATAATGTTACGTAAGTACAATAATTTCTAGTATAGTTTCAAGCATGGAAATTAAGCTACCAAATGACCAATCTTAAACAAAATAGGAAAAAGACTTACAAATAATTCCATTTAAATTATCCTCAAATGAAGAGAAAAGGAAACATGGCAACTAACCAAAGAGTACAATACTAAGTGTGTAATAAGAATTTTTAATAATTAAACCCTTAAGCAAGACACTACTTTTTTTTTCGATCAAATAAAGTCAATATCTAGAAAATAAAGGAAATGGGGATTTATTATCAATTATACATATATCGATATCTATTAAGTAATGAATTTAAGTTAATGCTATTAATAAATTTGGAAATTTAGAAACCAAAACTAGAATTCATGGGTCTAATCGTCACTAAAAAAAATTGAGAATCCTAGTTCACTAGGCATGTCAAATTCATGTATAACTAAGGAAGGGTCTTTGAGTTTCTACAACAGTAGCCATAAAACAAAGTAACTTTATCTAACTAAAAAAAACGACTATCAATCAGCATATAGGACGTAAATTTAATAAAAAATATTGAGATCAATAATTTCCATTTTCAATCATTTATTCATGTACAAATTGAATTAACAAACATATATAGTTGTATCATCCCAATAAGCCATCAAGTTTCTTTATACATAATTATACCTAACAATCGTTTCACATAAAGAGACTTATAAACTAAAATATTATAAATTCTCTCAAGAAATTATTAAAGCCACCAAATCACTCACGTGAGGTAAGGAGTTTTTTTCCCAAACTCCAAACACATAAGGCTTAATAATATTAAGAGTAAATAACTATACTTTTCAAACTCAGATAATCAAGACTCCGATATCAAACACATAAATATACAAACACTAAGAAGTCACTACAAGATTCTAATGATTAAAAGAATTAAAGTACCTTTATAAAGGTAGAGTCAGAAACGGTAAGAGATTTTAGAGAAGGGAGAATAAGGGAGCAGTGTAGATGTTTGATAAAGAAAGAAATAACACATTATAAACTAAACGAATGACGAAAGAGTTGTTATAAAACAAAGTTGCCGACTCAGTTAAGTCAGTCCCCCCCTCCCCCTTTTTTTTTGTATAATATAATATCACTTTAATATTAGAAGTAGAAATAAGGTCAGGTTTGTATAAAAAAAAAAATTTACTCACGTTTTACTTGAATAATACAAGGAAATGTTTAAACATAAAATCATATGTCGCACAAAATTTTTATCCATCGTAATAAAATTTCCTAAAAATACCAAATTCACAAATTAGAATAATGAACTTCATACACGTCAAATTTATACCAATAAGCGTATCTCGAACATTTCGTTGTCAAATTATTTAAATAAAATGTTAATAATCACAATAAAGTAAAAGGTCAAGTACTCAAAATTATAAGCACACAAATATACTAATGTGTAAACAAAATAATGCAATCATATTATTATTGGCTTTTTAATTATATGAAGAAGGATTGAGTGTCGTTTTGAAATTCAGGATATCACAATCCTCCCCTCAAAATAAAAATTTCGTCCTCGAAATTTACTTACCAAACAAATCTGGATGTTGATTTCTCATTTCATCTTCCCGCTCCCATGTTACTTCCTCGACAGAATGGTTACGCCACAAAACTTTTACTTGAGGAATTTTCTTGTTTCTCAATTCTTTTTCCGTTCTGTCTAAAATCTGAATAGGATGTTCTTTATAGCTAAATTTTTTATTCAACTTAAGTGGCTCCTAGCTAAGAATATGGGATAGATCTGATACATACTTTCTCAAAATAGAAACATGGAAAACATTGTGTACACCTGATAACTCTGGGGGTAGGGCAAGCCTATAAGTGACATTCCTAACTTTCTCAAGGATCTCATACGGACCTATGAATCTCGGACTTAACTTCTCTTTCTTTCCAAATATGATGACACCTTTCATAGGGGAAACCTTGAGAAATACCTTGTCACCAATAGAAAAATGTAAAGGTCGATGTTCTGGATATGCATAAAACTTCTTCTACTTTGAGCTACTATCATACATTTTTTGATCTTTTTTACTACCTCAATTGTATCTCTAATAATATTAGGACCTAAATATCGTCGTTCTCTAACTTCATCCCAGTGAACTAGAGATCTGAATTTCCTACCATACAATATCTGATAAGGTGCAACATCAATCGTCGTTTGAAAGTTATTATTATATGAGAATTCAACCAGTGGTAGGTAATGATTCCATGATCCCTAGAAATCCATGACACAAGCTCTAAGCATATCTTCTAAGATCTGAATAGTCCTCTCAGCTTGGCAAAACTCAGAACCTCCGTAACATTAGTACATCTAGACCAATTATTAACTGTCTCAACCTTGGTTGGATCAATAGAAATTCCATCTTAAGAGACAACGTGACCAAGGAACGATACTTTTGCTAACTAGAATTCACATTCCTTGAATTTAGCATATAATTATTTCTCTTTCAGTATTTGTAATGCGATTCTCAAATGTCCTCTATGCTCTTCTCTAGATCACGAATACACCAAAATATCATTAATGAGCACAATAACAAACTTGTCTAGCAATTCCTTGAATATTCTATTCATTAAATCTATAAATGTTGCTGGAGCATTAGTCAAACAAAATGCCATCACTAGAAACTCATAATGACCATACCAAGTTCTAAAGGCTTTCTTCGGAATATCTTTTTCCCTAACTCTCAACTGATAATAACTAGACCTCAAATCAATTTTTGAAAACACAGAAGTACCTTGTAGTTGATCAAACAAATCATCAATGCAGGGTAAGGGATACTTATTTTTAATTTTCACTCTATTAATATCTCTATATTTAAGACACAAATGCATAGTGTCGTCTTTCTTTTTCACAAACAAAACTGGTGCACCCCATGGTGAAAAACTGGGACGTACAAATCCTTTGTCTATCAATTCCTGTAACTGAGTCTTTAGCTTCTTTAATTCTATTGGGGCCATCCTATAGGGTGTCTTAGAAATAGGTGCAGTGACTGGTACCAGATCAATAGCAAAATCAATCTCTCTTATAGGTGGCAAACCTGGCAAATCCTCCTGAAACATATCAAGAAAGTCTTGCATAACTAACACATCTTCTAGTCTCAGTTTCTGCTCCATAGTTGTATCAATAATACTTGCCAAATATCCTGCACAATCTTTTTCTAATAATTTCTGAGCTTTCATAGCTAACATCAAAGGAAACTTTGCGTTACTTTGATTACCCACAAGTATAAATTGATCCGCATTTGGAGGATGAAATGTCACCATTTTATTCTTGCAGTCAATCTTAGCAAAATACTTTAACTGCTAATCCATACCCAAAATAATCTCATAATCATTCATATCAAGCACAATCAAGTCTGCAAATAATTCTCTATCATCCACTACAATAGGACAAGCTCTAAAAATTTTATCTGAATACATAATGTGATGCCCAAGATTCTCACATACATAATAAGCTAATAATAAACATATTCATATTGCATAATAGACATATCAAGCAACTAGTATCACTTTATGTATTCAGATAAAATTTTTAGAGCTTGTCCTATTGTAGTGGATGATAGAGAATTATTTGCAGACTTGATTGTGCTTGATATGAATGATTATGAGATTATTTTGGGTATGGATTAGCAGTCAATCTTAGCAAAATACTTTAACTGCTAATCCATACCCAAAATAATCTCATAATCATTCATATCAAGCACAATCAAGTCTGCAAATAATTCTCTATCATCCACTACAATAGGACAAGCTCTAAAAATTTTATCTGAATACATAACCTCTCTAGAAGGAAGTGTGGTACCAAATGGAGTACTCATTTGATCTATGGGACGACCCAATTTCCTCACAAATGTTAATGATGCATGAGAATGCGTGGATCCTGAATCTATTAATGCATGAGCTATAATACCAAAAATAAATATCTCACCTGTGATAATAGATGGATCTGCTTAAGTTTCATCTCTAAGAACTGTCTCAACCATAGTATACAGCCTTCCACCAGATTTCTTCTGATCATTTTTCATTTTAGAGTAGTTCTTAATAAAATGACCACTTTTACCACATTTGTAACATAACCCTGCACTCTTACGACACTCTCTAGAATGATTCTTTCCACATGATGGGCAAGATGGTATAGTAGTAGTGGTAGTCCAGTGGTCAGTTCTTAGATGCTTACCTTGATCAGGTCAAGTCTGTTCAATTGGAGCTCCCTTCATTTTCATGTCATGAGGACGTTGAACCTGAATCTGTCCTTCTCTATTTCCTTGAAAAGTAGGTCTAAAACCTCTTTGCATTTCTCTAGCCAGTCTTTCTCTCCTAATCTTTTCCTCATCCAAAACATCTTTCTCTACTTGCTCAGCATCCAATGCCTTGTCTGCTATCTGAGCAAATGGTACACCTCAAATTCCACCTGATTTCAAATCTCTAACAATAGTCTTCCTCAAACCTTGCATAAATTGATCTACCTTGAGTTCATTGGTTGCAACCATTTGAGGTACATATCGTGATAACTTGTCAAATTTGCGGATATATTCAGCAACAAACATCTCTCCATGATTCAGATTGGCAAACTCAACCCTTCTACTGGCTCTCATAGCATCGATAAAGTATTTTCCACAAAATAATTCTCTAAACCTCTCCTAAGTCATAGTAGTGACATCATGAATAGTACTCATGGTATCCCACCAGTACTCAACGTGATGTCTCAGCATAAAACTAGCACATGGGCCTTTATTTACATCACGAGCCTTGGCATAAGCCAGCATACGCTCACTGGTTCTAATCCATTGCTCTGCATAAATTGGATCAACCCCACCAGCAAAGGTTGGAGGCTGGAGTTTCCTGAATCTCTCACCAGCACTCTCACTGGTATCCTGTCTCTACTGAGGTGGCTATAGTGGAGGGTTGGGTTAATGTTCTTGTAATGCCCAAGATTCTCACATGCATAATAGGCCAATAATAAACATGTTCATATTGCATAATAGACATATCAA
>JXTB01000147.1:443085-465125 GCA_002914805.1 Parasponia andersonii
TAGACAAAAACATTATTCAGATCCTCAAAGAAGAAAACTAGAATTTAACATTGGAGATAAAGTGTTCTTGAAGGTTGCTCCCATGAAAGGAATCATGAGGTTTGGGAAGAAAGGGAAGCTAAGTCCCAGATATATAGGTCCTTTTGAGATACTCGAAAAAGTTAGAAATAATGCCTATAACTCGCTTTGCCGCCATCATTGTCGAATGTACATAATGTATTTCATGTCTCTATGTTAAGAAGGTACATTTCAAATCCTTCATATGTTCTGAATTTTGAGCAATTGGAGCTAAATCAAGATGTGAGTTATGAGGAACATCCAGTGAAGATTTTGGATACAAAAAAAAATGAACTTAAAAATAAGAAAATCCCTTTGGTCAAAGTATTGTGGAAGAACCATGAAGTGGAAGAGGCCACATGGGAAATAGAGGAAGAGATGAAAACTAAGTATTCACACCTATTTCGGTAAGCAAATTTTGAGGATGAAATTTTATAAGGAGGGGAGAATTGTGGTACCCAAGATTCTCACATGCATATTAGCCAATAATAAATATGTTCTAATTGCATATTAGGCATCTAGAAGTCGTTAAAACTAGTTTTGTAGTAACATACTCATTCATTATGTTATGTGCCATTTTGGATCATTTTAATGAACTAGCATTCATATTTTAAACACTTTTGAACAGTTTTTCAATGCTAGTTATTGACTACCAAGTACCTTAAGTGATTTATATGCTTCTGAGTCATTTTAAGATCAAGTTTCCTAATTTGGTGAAACTTGTTATTTCGATCTTGTTCAAGTATCTTAATGCATTCCTTTTTTGTAAAATGTGCATCTTGAATAATAATAATTTATGACAGGTGATTAGCATACCAATCTCTAGAGGATATTGACCCTTTCCACTATCAATTTCTATTCAGGATACGAGGTAAGTAAAGACTTACAACTGTGTCACAAGAATTACATGGAAAATGTCATTATGTGAAATTTTCTTATTCTTGAAAGTTACAAAATGGCATATGCATGGCACGTCTTGCATGCAAATTGAGAATTTCATTACAGAAAATTTAAAAGTGAGTACTGTTGTACTAATTTTATAAGATAAGTTTTAATGGCAATTGCTAGTCTGTCAGAGCTGGGTAGGTAAGTCTGTTGATGCAAACGCTCCTGTTGAAGCGGGACTTGCAGATCTTATGATGTGTCTCGTTGAAGCGGGACAATATTAGCGNACTTACGGGACTAGCAATGCACTAAGGGGCCTAACTATGAATAAGTTTTAAGGAAAATATATGGACTAAAATGTTTAAGAAAGAAAAGGGTACAATAGGAACTTTACAAGATTTTAAAGTATACATAAGCATGCATAGTTTTTACTTACTGAGCTTTAGCTCATTTTAGTCTTGTGATGCAGATGAGGAGACATATTTTGGTGTTGACTAGCTAGTTGCCTGACTTATCTTTTGTCGCCGTGATCATACAAATGTAGACAAGAATGACTTGTGGGCGACGTTTTTGAATTATGATATTTTGAGTGTGATGTAAATACTACTGTTGATGGCAAAATAGACTGGTGAAAACTTCTTTTGATTGTACATTTTGTAAAGACACTTTTAACAAGAAATGTCATGCAGTTGCTTTTGTTTAAAGGTTTTAGAAAGTTCAAAAATTTGCCCACCTTTTTATCTAAACAAAAGATAATATTTAAGAAAGAATAATACTTTATAGTTTGACTGTATATGATAATATAGTTAAGCTAGGGGGTGTTACAAAGGGAGCAGTATAGAAGTTTGATAAAGAAAGAAATAACACATTATAAACTAAACGGATGATGAAAGAGTTGTTATAAAACAAAGTTGCCAACTCAGTTAAGTCAGTCCCTTCCCCCCCTTTTTTTTTGCATAATATAATATCACTTTAATATTAGAAGTAGAAATAAGGTCAGGTTTATATAAAAAAATTTTTACTCACATTTTACTTGAATAATACAAGGAAATATTTAAACATAAAATCATATGTCGCAGAAAAGTTTTATCCATTGTAATAAAATTTCCTAAAAATACCAAATATACAAATTAGAATAATAAACTTCATATACGTCAAACTTATACTAGTTAGCGTGTCTCGAACATTTCTTTGTTAAATTACTTAAAAAAATGTTAACAATCATAATAAAGTAAAAGGTCAAGTACTCAAAATTATATGCACACAAATATACTAATATGTAAACAAAATAATACAATCATATTATTATTGACTTTTTAATTATGTGAAGGATTGGGTATCATTTTAAAATTCAGGATATCATAGTTTTCCCTAAGAATATAAGAGCTATTCACTTGATCTTTAAGTTATATAGGTCTCTTTCAAGACAAATGGTTAATTAAGAGAAGTTGTATATCTACTTTAGTAAGGATATCTCCTCTGCCAAAATTAGGGATTTACATTCTATTTATGGTATGAAGCAAGGTGGAGAATTGTTATAATACTTAGGGGTTCTTTTGTTCGTGGGTGTTCCTCGAAAAAGGTTGTCAATTCATTGGATAGGCAGTTTGTTGGCAAGATTTCATTATTAGATGTTTTATCTCTTTCTTTTGCTGGAAGAGTAACTTTGGTAAATTTGTGATTTATGGATCACTTTTTCATTTTTTTCAGATTTACAAATAGCCAAGTTCTTTGTTATGAAAAATAACAAAGACAGTTCATAATTTTATTTAGTTGGGTTCTATGCTAAAAAAGAAGCTTGTTTAAGTTTCTTGGAAGAAATATTATCTTCCTAAGAAAAAGGGCGGTTTAGGACTTCATGATTTATCTCTATTTAACAAAGCCCTATTTAAAAACTTTGTTTGGAGAATAATGACTGTTACTTCTGATTTATTTAACTATTTCCATGCTCAGTTCTTTAGAGGTAATGGTAATTTTCACTATCAGATAAAATCTTCTATTTGGACTGGAGTTCGTCCTATATGTAACGATTTGCATGAAGAGTTTCATTGGCTTGTTGGTAGGCATTCGAAGGTCAAGTTTTGAATTAATAATTGGTTAGGTTCCCCGTTGATTGACTTTCTTCTCCTATAGTTCTCGATCCTCTTTTGGAGAGTTTAATTGGTGATCTCTTGACAGACTTGGGCTGGTCCCTCCCTCCTGCTTTTAAACATAACTTTCCAGCCATTGCAGTTATAATTAAGTCAATTGTGTACTTAGATGATCTGGATACCTTATTTTGGATAAGTTCTCTACATAGTTTGGTTACCTGTTCTGATGCATATGTCTCCATTTCTGTTTTTGTAGATAGTTATTCTCAAGGATATTAGATTTGATCTTCTTTTATTTCTACTTTGAGGTTGGTATTACTTTGGAGAACTCTTCATGATCGGCTTCCCACTATGAATTAATTAATGAGACGGGATTTTAATCTCCCATCTTATTGTTGCTTTTCTTATTTTTCTATGGAGAATTTGTCACATTTGTTCCTCTATTGTCCTTTTGCCCATCAACTTTGGTCAGTTTTGTCATCCATCTTCTGTAGTCCTATTTCTCTAGAGGGCATTATGGTGGATCTTTAGGATAAAGCTCAGTAATATTCTCTGAGTCCACAACTTGGTTCTTTCTAGAAAGTTGGTTTGACTTTTATTTTTTGGATTATTTGTAATTTTCGAGGATAAGAAGCCTTCTATTACTTCTGCATTGGTGCTCTTATGGTGCTTTATTAGAGAGGTTGAATCTCTAGATTCAAGTAAAATATTTGATACAAACCCTGCCAACTTGTGACGAAACCCAAAATAAGGATGATTCGTAGGACCGTTCTACAATCAGATTTGGATGGAAAACCTCGACCCAACACCTATAAAAAGATGTGAACCTTGGTATAAAGAAAGACGCCACAATCAAGGATGCAAAACTCGATTTATAAGTCAAGGGATGAACGCCACAGATAAATCTGATAAGTTCAAATAAGTTCTCAAAGAACCAAAGAAAAATTACTCTTAATTTTAATCAATTGTAATCTGCTCTTTTTATTTAGCTAATCGCTATTTATATACATAAGGACCACAAAAATTGGCTGTAAAAACCCCAAGAAGCTGCCCAAAACAAGAAAAATGAAACTAAAATATCCTAATTAGAATTCTGAAAATTGAACTCCTACACTTACCCTAAAACAAATGCATGCTCCTCAATAAAAGAAAAGGAAAGTATCTTAATTAGCATGCAAGCCTCACAACTCAATAATGAAACTAATAATAACTAAATAAGAAACGTAATTTAGTTAGTTGTAACCATCTATTCTCCTTGATGTGTCAAATTCTGATAACTCACCAAAATCAGGAAACTAAGCTTTAATTCACGTATCCTTGAGCAATCCTATTTTGAGAGTCTTTTTTAGATTATTCCAAAGCTTGAATAATAGAAATCTAATCTTATGGACCAGGTGGAACATTAACCTTAGGCCTTTAAGAATTCACCACAGCCCAAATACTTTGAGTCAGCCCATTTAATGTACTTTGGAATTTCTTTACATGTGCTCTTGTAACTAGACTAATGAGAACTTAGATAAGATCTACATTCCATGCTCTCATGCTTGCCCTATCCTCATCATTCCCCTCCTCTTGAAAAGGATTTGTCCTCAAATCTTCGCATTGTTTATATCGGATGATGTATGCAAACGTCTCAATAAATTCCACCCATCATGCAAGCCTCTTATTCAACTTGTGCTGACCTTTAAGGTGCTTCAAGGACTCATGATTGGTGTGAATCACAAACTCTTTAGACCAAAGGTAATTTTTCCATGTTTCCGAATCTTGAACCAATACATACATTTCTTTATCATAACTAGGGTAGTTTAAAGATGCCCCACTTAGTTTCTCACTAAAATATGCTATTAGTCGTCCTTCTTGCATAGGAACTGCACCAATACTTAAACCTGAAGCATCATATTCAATCTCAAAAGTTAGGTAAAGCAAGTAAAGGTGCATGAGTTAATTCCTCCTCGAGTAATTGAAACAACTTCTCTTGCTCTTCTCCCCATTTGAACCCAATATTTTTCTTGATAACTTCAGCTATTGGTGTGGCTATGGTACTAAAATTTTTCATGAACCTTCAGTAAAGACTCAAAAGTCCTTGAAAATGTTGCACATTACTTATGCTTGTTGGACTTGGCCATTCTCAGATAGCACGAATCTTCTCTTCGTCAACCTGCATTTGTAGCTCCTTTGTCTCCTCGGAGTTACTCCTATAAACTGATCTGTTTGGAATGATGGCAACATGCACGAAGTCAATTTGATACTCAATCCCTTGGACTGGTGGTAATCCACTAGAAATTTCTTCGGGGAAAACATCACCAAATTCTTGCAAGAGATAAACAACAGAACTATGCAAAACAAAGTCAAGATCATTAGTGTTTAAAAACACCTCTTTGTACAAGAGTATAATCATCGGCTGGTTTGAAAACATTGCTCTCTTAATTTCTTTGGCTTTTGTATAAAAATTATTTTGTTTTCTCTCTGTTTTTCTCTCAAAGACTGAATCTATAATTTCCTTTTCTCTCTTTTTTTTCTTCGGCCTCTCTCTCTTTTTCACTCGTCCTCTTTTGATCACTCTCTTTTTGTAACCTCACTTGATCTTCATAAACTTCTTTTGGTGTCAAAGGAACTAGAGTGATTGTCCTTTGATTAAGTACAAATGAGTACTTGTTGGTGAAGCCATCATGTTTAATATACCTATCAAATTGCCATGGTCGACCTAATAACAAGTGTCCAGCTTGCATCGGAACCACATCGCACAAAACTTTATCTTCATATTTCCTGTTACGAAAAGAAACTAACATTTTTTTATTCACCTTCAGTTCACCACTATTATTTAACCACTGCAACTTGTAAGGCCGGGGATGCTTCATGGTTGGCAATCCTAATTTCTCCATTATAATAGTGCTAGCAACATTAGTACAACTACCACCATCAATAATCATACTACATACCTTATTTTAAACATGACACCTAGTATGAAAGATGTTTTCTCATTGCACCTCTTCATCTTCTTTAACTTGCGCACTCAAAGCTCTCCTTACCAGCAACAAATCTCCTTGGGCAGGGTATTCCTCTTCATCGGCATCCTCCAATAGTGGTATAAGATCAATGTTGTCTTCATCTTCGGTTTTAATTTCACCATCATCTCGCAATACCATAACTCTTTTGTTTAGACATTAGCTAGCTATGTGACCCTTTTTTGACATTTAAAGCACTTGATATCACGATTCCTAGAAGTAGAAGAATCAGATTTACCTTGATTTACATGGCTGGTCACTTCTTGCTTTTGCTCAGCTTTAGGCTTCGTCGTAGGTTGCCTCTCATCCTTGTTCCATTGATTCGATTTCCAAGCGGATATACTTAGCTTTTGGCTTGGATGTGTGCTACCCCTCCTCTTGAGTTGGTTCTCAATTTTTATAGCCATGTGGACCATATCTTCCAACTCCATGTAATGTTGTAGTTCCACCACATTAGCAATTTCTCGATTCATACCAACCAAGAATCTGGACATTGTAGCCTCCCGATCCTCCTCTATATTCGCTCGAATCATAGCAACCTCCATCTCCTTATAATAGTCCTCTACACTCCGGTTACCTTGCCTAAGGCTTTGCAACTTGTTATACAATTCCCAATAGTAGTAGCTCGGTACAAACCTCTTTCTCATCACTATTTTTATCTCTTCCCACATCTCTACTGGACGTTCCCTATTTCTTCTCCTATTTATTACTAACTGATCCCACTATATAATTGCATAATCAGAAAATTCAATGAAAGCAAGCTTTACCTTCTTAATCTCAGAGTAATTGTGGCAATCAAATACTAATTCAACCTTTTTCTCCCACTCCAGGTAAGCTTCTAGAACGTTCTTGCCTTGAAAGGATAGAATCTTCATCTTAATACTACCCAGTGAATTATCTTCTTGATTCCTAGCTCCTCTAAACTGCCCACAGTATCTCCTATTGCCAATTATTGAATCTCGGTCATCTTCATCACCAAAAGTATTTCTATAGTACTCTTCATCTTCAGCCCTCACTTCCTTATTCTGGAATCTCCATCTTCCAAGCATATTAGGAGCAATTTGTAGTTGTTCCACATGTGAGTTCTCTATTTTGTCCATCTGCTCATGAACCTGCTCCATCTCTGCTCTTATTACTCTTCTCATCTTGCCCATTAAGGCTTCCATGAGAAACTTCGGATCACCCACTTCAAATGTATCTCCAGAATTGTTTCTGTCCATGTTGTCTGACATTTTGCTGTAAAACAAAGTTTGAAAAGAAAGGACCTCACACACTCTCTCATGTGTTTCACTCAGTATTGACTCACTCAATTTCACTCGTGTTTCACTCGAATATATCAGATTGGGTTTTACCCTCTTATATGCTCACCACTCTTGCCTTTTTCCCCTCGTAATTTCTCAGAAGTTCTTATCAAACTAATTCAAATAAATAATTAGAATTTCTGAGTAACAATCCACACAAAATCTCACCAACCAAATGAAAATTTAATGTAATAACCTGGAATAATAATTTCTAGAAATTGATAAGCAAAGAAAGCGAAACAAAGAAAAAAGAGAAAAACGCAAACAAAAATTTGAAGGCTTGGAAAGTGATGAAAATGATGGATTTTGGGCCCAAAAACTAGGGTGAACAGTACATAGTTAGTTCAAGTCGTAGGACTCAGAATAAGCTTCGATTTGATATACAATATGTATTGTTTCGATAACCGGATCAAAAGTTACAACTGTTTTACTGAAGCACTATCAAAATTCTCTAATTCAACCACAGATTCTTCTTTTTTTTTCTTTTTTTTAATTGAGAACCCAAATAATAACTGTTAACTGAAAGACATCAAGAAATAAATTCGGATTCAAAAGAAAACAAGCAATCTGAATTGGCTACGACTAGAATAGATCGAGTTTATGTTTTTTTTTTTTTGGACGATTTAGATGAAAGAAAAAAGAAGGAATAAAGGCTAGTTTTGACAATAAAAAGGAAAAAAAGGATAGATTAAATCTGAGATTAGAATTTGGTTCTTGATACCAAATGATACGAACCCCGCCAACTTGTGACGAAATCTGAAATAAGGATGATACATAGGACCATTCTACAATCAGATTCGGATGAAAAACCTCGACCTAACACCTGTAAGAGATGTGAACCTTGGTATAAAGGAAGATGCCAAAATCAAGGATAGAAAACTCGATTGATAAGTCAAGCAATGAATGCCACAGAAAAATCTGATAAGTTGAAATAAGTTCTCAAAACACCAAAGAGAAATTGCTCTTAATTTTAATCAATTGTAATATGCTCTTTTTATTTAGCTAATGGCTATTTATATACATAAGAACTATGAAAATTGGTTGTAAAAACCCTAAGAAGCTACCCAAAATAAGAAAAGGAAACTAAAATATCCTAATTAGAATTCTGAAAATTGAACTCCAATACTTACCCTAAAACAAATGCCTACTCCTCAATAAAAGAAAAGGAAAGTATTTTAATTGATATGCAAGTCTTACAACTTAACAATGAAACTAATAATAACTAAATAAGAAATGTAATTTAGTTAGTTGCAGCCACCTATTCTCCTTGATATGTCAAATTCGGGTAAGCCAACAAAGTCAGGAAATTAAGTTTTAATTCACGCACCCTTGAGCAATCCTATTTTGAGAATCTTTTCTAGATTAAACCAAAGCTTGAATCATGGAAATTCAACCTTGTGGACCACATGGAACATTAACCTTAAGCCTCCAAGAATTCACCTCAGCCCAAACGCTTTGAATCAGCCCATTTAATGTACTTTGGAATTTCTTTGCATGTGCTCTTGTAACTAGACCAATGAAAACTTAGATAAGATCTGCATTCTATACTCTCATGCTTGCCCTGTCCTCATCAATATTTAATTCTATGATAGAGCTTATAATTTTGAGGGAACTTTGTATTAGGGGTAGGTCCCAAAAAGTGTCTAATATTATTAAAGTTGTTTGGAAACCTCCTTCCCATTCTTAGATTAAGATCAACACTAATGGTTCAACTTTTGGCACTTCGGTTCTCTCTAGGTGCTCAGGAGTGTTTAGGATACATTGTGAACTTGTTCGTAATTGTTTCTCTATTTTTTTAGGAGTAGTTTATACCTTTGAGGCTGACTGCTGACTTGACCGCAGCAATTCATGCGATTGACTTTACCTTGAAATATGGTTGGAAGCATCTTTGGTTGGAGAGTGATTTCGTTTATATGGTTTCTATCTTATTGTCTCATTTTTAAAAAATTCACTTTTATTGGAGATCAGCTTAGTCTAAGGCCTTGGGGTACATATCTCATATGAATCTCCTCCTAACCCATATCTATCGCGTTGTTAACTCTTTGGCTTCTCGAGCACCTTTCATAATCTGTCCTACTTGGTGGTGGATCACTCCTTCTTTTATTTCTTTTCTTGTTTATGACAATCGTATTGCGAAGCCTAATTATAGGTTTTGCTAATTTTTCGGCTCTTTTTGTTCATATTTTTAGTCCTTGAGAGTTCAGGTTCATGTCCCCCTCTGACGAGGTGTCTCTTCTTCTTCATTCTTTTTTATTTTAGTTTTCCTTGTTCCATCAAGGTTTGAACAAAAAAAATATAGTAGCACACAAGTTAGCAAATTATGATTTTTGTTCTCCCAGAGATATGTTCTTGGTTGATTGCTGTCCATTGTTTAAACATCTATTCGTCTGACAATTTTAATAAAGTTTTAGTTTTACCCACTTTGCGGGCTCTTTTGCTGCCAAAAAAAAAAGATGTAAAAACAAATTCAGGCCAAAAAAACTGGCATAATGCTCAAATTAATTGATTGGATGTAACCAATCCGACCAGACTTTAATTAAATTGGATTCAGATCCTCATATTGGATTGGATTATATGAGATTTTTCAAAATCGTCCTTTCAATTAGATCAGTTGAAACTTAGCCAAAATAGGGTCGTTTTAAACCGATGAACTGGCTCCTAGAAACTATCGGATCGTATGCCTTCTCTTTTCCCTGCAAGCTAGTGATCTATTAGTAGAATAAAACATTAGAATGGGCGGGCTTCTTAAATGGAAGTATTGTTGCCACTACCTCCCTGAAGCGTTTGACATAGAATATCAAATTTTCGCTACGGAAGTACTCCAACTAATTTGTGACGTTACAACGTTTATGATAAACTGTATATTCTATAAAAAAAACATTAATAATAATAATAACTAATGGATTTGAAAAAAGCCATATCATTGACTTTTTTTTTCTTTAATACGTTGTTCGCGAAATGACAATAAAATAAAATAAAAGGAAATCTCAAGGCCCAATAGTTCATATCATATGTATATATTAGTTTGGCCCGAGTTTTTGATTCCTGAAAAAAAAAAATAATATAAATAACGACTATACTAACTCTATTTTTAGGAACAATTTATTTAATGAAATGAAAATCTACAAAATGTCTAAAGTTCAGAACATAGAATCTACAAAAATACTGGACAAAACTAATACGACAAGAAAATTATTAGAAAAAGAAGGATTGAAAAAATTATTATACTGGATGGTAGGTATAGAATATGTATATGAAAATAATTAGTATAACTTATACAGTTGACATGTCCATTCTCCTCTATTTAGAATCTTAATATTCTCACCCTTTTAATTTAGTTATTTATAGTTCATCGTAATATTTATTGTTCTTGTCCCTTTATAAATAGCTTTAATAAACTCTTTATATATATAACCAGCAGTAATAATGATTAGTAGTTCTTATATCTTGTTCACTAATTTATTATTTGGTTTCTTTTCTGAATGTGGTTCTTTTTTAAACTGCATCTCTAGATTCAATTTTTTGTTAATTTTAAAAATAATTTTCGTAGCGAAAAATTGGCTCAGGAACATTCAAAAATTTTCTCAAAATAATTGACTATATGAGTGCATTATATTAATTCATAGCAAATAGAAATAAATAAAGAGAATAAATCTAATACTTCTTGTAGCTTATTAGTGGATCATAACTTTACTGTCTTCTAAAACATGATCTTCCAATCCAAACCTCAAGTACAATTGAATGAACATGTAAACATTACAAACAATTTCTTAAACTCACACTTTAGGAATCTACAATTTTCTCAACACATGAGATTGTAAGAGTTTATTCTATAGAAAATAAGAAGACTCTCTTTTTCTCTCTAAATTATGGAGACTCTGTAGAAAATAATACATAGCGTATTTTTCTAAAGTTTCCTCTATATATATATATTAAATTATTTAATAAATCAACTAATTAATCATATTAATTAATTTTTATATATATATAAAGTGTTCAGAAAAAAACATTGGTTTATTTATTTATTTATATATTTAATTAATTAATCAAATTAATTAATATATATATATCTGAATAAGAAAAATTTAGACAGTTTCCTAATTTCTATTTATCTAATTATCTAATAATTAGATATTTTTAAATTCAAAATTTAAATAAATTACGAAACTTATCTCTCCATTAATTTAATTTATTAATTAAAAATTAATCAATTAATTAATTAAGAACATATAGATAAACTATTTATCTAGACAAAGTGTGCAATAATAAAAATAATATAATATCTAGTACAATGTTTGTAAGAGGCGGAATTAGGGACCTATGGACCTGTAATTCAAGCTCCAATAAATTATGACAATTAATTAAACTCGTTAGTCAATTTTTCTAATTTACTAATTCCAGTATTACTCTACTAAAATCTGGACTTGCATTCTTGCATTTAGAAAATTAATTTACTCAGAAAACAGCGAGTAATCTTTCGATTTAATCATGACTTGTAGTTCACTCCTCCATAGACAATTCATAATTAGAGCTAGATTATATTCTGTTTACTTTTATAATTACATATTTATCCTTGTGTACCATTAATTCTCCAACGAACAATTAATTTATAAATCTATTATAAATTGGGTACTCCAATTGTTCAAGCCATAAATTAATACACAAGGGAATCATCTTTCTAGCTTTATAATGGAAGGAATAGATTCTATATCTGTAAGCTACATTCCCAATTATATTTTTTTCCTTATCCTATCTGGATTGATATGCCCTAACCTAAAGTACCAAAGCTATGAATCGTCGTCATGAGACTTTTTGCTTTTCAGCTTTGGGATGTTCTACTTTAAACATTTCGGTATTAAGCAATGATTATTCGTCCGGCCTTAACATGTAAAGTCCATTCTCTATTTTTACAGAACAAATATTTAAACTATTTCTAGAAATAATAATCTCATTATTAAGAAAAAAAAAACACCAAACATTTAAAAAAAACACTAAATATTTATTCAAATAGTCTTGAAATAGAAATCAAATTCCTACGAAAATTGGGAATAAAATAAACATTGTTCAATAAAAAAAATTTATTCCTAAAATGAAGACGGACGACTCCTACTACTTTTGTCATAACTTTGGCTCTATTGCCTACTCTCATCGTGAATTCCCCGTCAGCAAACTCCTTTGAAGAATTAAGTATCTGAAAAAAAGAACAAATATGATTAGTGGCCCCTGAATTAATTATCCAGTGAGATATATCAAATAAATCTTCTTCCACTAAACAAGCTTCTGGAATAAGTAAATCATATTATTTTTCTTCTTCTCTTTTAATTCCGAGAGAAACTTTTTACAGTTTCTCTTCCAATGACCTTCAACTCCACAGTGAAAACATTTTCCCTTAGGTTTTTTGTCCTTGGTGTTTGTGTTGCCCTTCTTGCTCTTTTTAGGATTACATCCAGAGCCACCCTTACTCTTCATCTTCTTGTTTTCATTAAAGGTAGAGAGATTTTCTTCTACAACATTTGCTTCAGTAATACTTACTGAGCAATCTTTACCTTTATCTTTCAATATTGATTTGAAGGTTTACAGTTCGTTGAGCAGTTAAATCATCATATAATTCAAATTGTTCATAACAGAATTGCCCTTGAATTGAAGAAAATCAGGTGAGAGTGATTCAAAAATCATACTCACTTGGGTGTAGTCATCGATCATAGCCATGTGAACTTCAACCTCTCCATTATCTTACAAGCAGTCTCCATCCTTTCGTGTGGTGCCCAAGATTCTCATATGCATATTAAGCCAATAATAAACAGGTTCTAATTACATATTAGGCATCTAGAAGTCATTAATACTAGTTTCATAGTAACATACTCATTCATTATGTTATGTGCATTTACATACATATTATTACACTAATGATTGTCGAAGTATCCCAATGCAGTGTAAAGGTTCAATACCCTCAGAGAGATAGAGAGAGCTCGGTGTGCTAAAAGAACAAAGAATATAATTATGAAAGTAATACTATGTTTGCATTGTTTATTAGAGTGTAATTGACTAATTTGTATGCTTAATGATTGGTTATGGAGCTAGGTTCCACCAAATTATAATAAGATTGGCCATATAGGATCATAAGTCAAAGTATGACTAGTTTTCACTTTCTAAGGTAGGATTCACCAATTTTGACTACACTTGGATGTATAGGAGTTACCACCAATGTGGTGACTATGATAAGGATATTTTAGAGCTGAACATATAGAAAGTAATGTGTAAAACACTCAAAATACCCCTTAGAATTTAAGTTATACCTTTTCTTAGCCATTAAGTGTTGATTTTGGGTCAAATCTGGTTATTTGCTTTCCCTTTCTCTCCAGTCATGACTTAAAACTCACCAATGCTTTTTTTGACTTCTCTCAATTTCCCTCAAAAATTTCCAAGAGCTTTCAAGTGGTAGAACTCAAATTGGAGCCCTAGAAAGCAAGATACACCAAAACTAGTCAAGGTAATTCTATTAAGTTCTTCTTTCTAGATCTTGATCTTTAATTTCAATTCTCTACTTGTTCCCACTTAAATAATGGTTCCTTCAGATCTTCTTGAGTCCCAAAATCTAATTTTAAGCATTGAGAATTAGTTTGGTGGAGGTAGAAAGCAAGAGCACCAACAAAAGCTCAAACTAATCAAGGTAAGGTTTATGTGGGAGTTTGAATTTGTAATGAAATTTTTTTATTTCAGCTCTTAAATCAAAGCTATTATTTGTTGAATAATAGTCCTAGGAATCCTTATATATCACTGGAAACATAAAAATTTAGGTGGAGGATTAAAGTTAAACCTAAGGCTCCAAAGATTGCTATTTATGGATTTAAGTATTTTCATGTGTGGTAGATTAGGTTTTCCATATTTGTAATCTAATTTCTTAAATTTATAGTGTATATTTTATTGATTCTATTAGTTAGTACACTTATTCGATGGCTGGTTGTGATGGCACATAAGTGTAAAAGTTGTTTAAACTTTGTAAAAATTGAAAGGAATTCAAGTGCATATGGTTGTTCCAAATGATCCTCTTTGATGTGTATATGTGGGAATTGGATTGTTAATTGTTATGGCAGGTTTAAAACCATAATTTTTATCATGTGAGAATATCCCTAAAATAGGGGAGGTACTGTCCAAATGTTTTTAAAATGAAATAGCACCATTTAGGAGCAAATAGACTTGTTTTTACAAAATTACATATCATTTTGGATCATTTTGTGTTAATGAACTAGCATTCATATTTTAAATACTTTTGAATAGTTTTTCAATGCTAGTTATTAACTTCCAAGTACCTTAAGTGATTTATAAGCTTCTGAGTCATTTTACGATCAAGTTTCCTAATTTGTTGAAAGTTATCATTTCGGTCTTGTTCAAGAATCTTAATACATTCTTTTTATAAAATGTGCATCTTGAATAATAGTAATTTATGATAGGTGATTAGCACACTAATCTCTAGAGGATATTGACTCTTTCTACTATCAATTCCTATTCAGGACACAAGGTAAGTAAAGACTTACAACTGCATCACAAGAACTACATGGAAGATGTATTTATGTGAAAGTTACTTATTCCTGAAAGTTATGAAATAGTATGTGCATGGCATATTTTGCATGCAAGTGGAGACTTTTATTATAAGAGTATTTGAAAGTGAGTACCATTGTATTAATTTTATAAGATATGTTTTAATGGCAATTGTTAGTCTGTCAGAGCTGGATAGGTAAGTTTGTTGATGCAGACTCTCCCGTTGAAGCGGGATTTGCAGATCTTATAATGTGTCTCGTTGAAGCGGGACAATATTAGTGCGGTGTGGGATGCCACTTTGATAAGGGAAGGATTTTTCAAAAAAAAAATCTCACACGACGGTCGCACCTTATTTTCACTCTTAACCAGAGTTTCTGCCCAATGTTATCACGGCCTATCGACTTACAGGATAAGCAATGTGCTAAAGGGCCCAACTAAGAATAATTTTTAAGGAAAATGCATGGATTCAAATGTTTAAGAAAGAAAAGGGTACAATGGGAACTTTATGAGATTTTAAAGCATTCATAAGCATGCATAGTTTTTACTTACTGGGCTTTAGCTTATTTTAGTCTTGTGATGCAGATGAGGAGACACATTTTGGTATTGACTAGCTGGATGCTTGGTTTGTCGTTTTTCGCTATGATCATTCAGATATAGACGAGTTTGACCTATGGGCAACATTTTTGTTTTGAGATATTTTGGTATAATGTAAATACTACTGCTGATGGCAAAATAGACTGGTGAAAACCTCTTTTGATTTTACATTTTGTAAAGACACGTTTAACAAGAAATGCCATGCAGTTGCATTTGTTTNATGGATTCAAATGTTTAAGAAAGAAAAGGGTACAATGGGAACTTTATGAGATTTTAAAGCATTCATAAGCATGCATAGTTTTTACTTACTGGGCTTTAGCTTATTTTAGTCTTGTGATGCAGATGAGGAGACACATTTTGGTATTGACTAGCTGGATGCTTGGTTTGTCGTTTTTCGCTATGATCATTTAGATATAGACGAGTTTGACCTATGGGCAACATTTTTGTTTTGAGATATTTTGGTATAATGTAAATACTACTGCTGATGGCAAAATAGACTGGTGAAAACCTCTTTTGATTTTACATTTTGTAAAGACACGTTTAACAAGAAATGCCATGCAGTTGCATTTGTTTAAAGGTTTTAGAAAGTTCAAAATTGCCAACCTTCTTATCAAAAAAAAAGATATGGAAGAACAAACAATTTGACTGTATATGACAATATGGTTAAACTAAGGGGTGTCATAGTGTTGGTATCAGAGCGGAGGTTTAATCATTTCTAAAGACTGCCCACATATGTATGATCATGTAACAAGAAGCTCAGTCAACCAATAAGTTTTAATTTTCTGTGTTAGCATTAAATTTGATGCCATATGTTATGTCTTTACTATTGGCTGTTATGCATAGATGTAAGTGAAATGGCAACTATATAGGGAGTCATGCCAAGGGCTAAGGGTCAAACTAGTGAGCAAAGGGATGATAGGACCAGCACTACTGAAAATGAGATCAACAAGGATGTTGTTATAGGAAGGTTGACAGAGTTGGTCGAGACACAAGCAAGACAGTTAGAAAGGCTAATAGAAAGAGAGGAAAGGCTGCCCACATATGTATGATCATGTGACAAGAAGCTCAGTCAACTAGTAAGTTTTAATTTTCTGTGTTAGAATTAAATTTGATGCCATATATTATGTCTTTACTATTGGCTATTATGCATGGATGTAAGTGAAATGGCAACTATATAGGGAGTCATGCCAAGGGCTAAGGGTCAAACTAGTGAGCGAAGGGATGATAGGACCAGTACTACTAAAAATGAGATCAACAAGGATGTTATTATAGGAAGGTTGACAGAGTTGGTTGAGACACAAGTAAGACAGTTAGAAAGGCTAATAGAAAGAGAGGAAAGGTGTAAAGGTCAAGCACTACCATAGGCCATAGTTAGACAAGAAAATTATGAACCCACTTGTGAGAGGTTTAGAAAGAATATGCCTTCAGCTTTGAAGGGTGAAACTGATCCACTGCTGGCAGAAGAATGGGTTAGGAGTATTAAGGGTATTTTCGATTACATTAGAATCCCTGATGAGGAAAAAGTTTCATGTGCCACTTTTATGTTCTAGATGGATGCTAGATACTAGTGGGATTCTATGAAGTCCATCACTAATACTACCAGGCTTACTTGGAGCAGTTTAAGGAAATATTCTACAAAAAATATTTTAGCAATGCACATAGGATGTTGAAGCTACTGAGTTTGTTAATCTGAAACAGGGAGGTATGTCTGTTAGTGACTACATAAATTAATTTGAAGAGTTATCTCGATTTGCTCCACACATGGTGAGTTCAAATGAGCTAAAAGTAAACCAGTTCCTCCAAGACCTCAAGGCAAAAATTTATAGGGATGTTAAAATATCTACTCATAAAGATATACCATATGCTGAGGTTGCAGACAAAGCTTTTGAAGCTAAAGAAGCCGAACTATAAGTTATAAGAGCTCAAGAAATTCGTAATAATATAAATATGGCAAGGAGAAATACAACTTTTGGAAGAAGATCTCAACTAGGGGCTACTGGAAATAAAAGAAAATGGCAACAGAATCAAGGAGAAATACAAGAGCCCCAAAAACGCAAAGTTATAGGCCAGCAGATATAATCAACTACGACCCAGAGGACCGTTTGCCCTAAATGCAGGAAGACTCATCATGGAGAATGTCTATGGGGTTCTGGTGCTTGCTTCTTATGTGGAAAATCTGGACACTATGCAAAGAATTATCCGAATACTACAGATGACCAGAAGAAAGTCCCAGCTCGTGTGTATACAATAACCAAAGAAAATGCCGAGGCGAACCCATCTATTGTAGTAAGTGAGATTCTTATCTTTAGTATTCCTATTCACGCATTAATAGATTCAGGGGCTACACATTCATTTGCATCACCTGCATTTGTGAGGAAATTGGACAAAATACCAGAGTACTTGAATTTCAAATATTGTGTAACCATTCCATCAGGAGAAGTTTTATGTTCTGATCAAGTTCTCAAGGCATGTATAATCTAAAGAGCTAATAAAGACTTGAGTGTAGAATTGATAGTATTGGATATGCAAGATTTTGAAATTATCTTAGGTATGGATTGGTTATCAAAACACCATGCTACTATTGATTGCTATTTGAAGAGGGTAGTGTTTCAGCCACCAAGTACAGAGAAGTTCACTTTTGTTGGTACTAGTGGAAACTCGATGATTCCAATAATCTCCTCAATAAAAGCAAGGAAGTTACTAGAAAAGGGATGCATGGGTTACTTGGCCAACATAATGGATAGTAAAGAAGAGTTAAAAGTGAAGCCTGAAGAAGTGCCGGTAGTTAGTGAATTTCTAGATATATTTCCTGAAGATTTGTCTTAGTGACCACCTGATAGAGAGATAGCGTTTGTTATTGACTTATTGCCTAGTACGGCTCCTATTTCGAAAGAACCTTAAAGAATGGCTCCGGCAGAGTTAAAGAAACTAAAAGTACACTTACAAGAGTTATTAGACAAAGGTTTTATTCGCCCAAGCATTTCACCATGGGGTGCTCCGGTTTTGTTTGTAAAGAAGAAAGATGGGACTATGAGGCTTTGCATTGATTATAGGGAGCTGAATAAGATCACAATCAAAAACAAGTATCCGCTTCCCAGGATTAATGATTTGTTTGATCAACTACAAGGAGCTTCTATGTTTTCAAAGATTGACTTAAGATCAGGTTACCACTAGTTGAAAATTAAGGAGGAAGACATTCCAAAAATAGCTTTCAGAACCAGATATGGACACTATGAGTTTTTAGTGATGCCCTTTGGATTAACTAATACCCCAGCTACTTTCATGGATATGATGAATCGAGTGTTTAAGGATTTCCCAGATAAATTCGTTATAGCTTTCATCGATGATATTTTGATTTACTCACGCTCAAGAGACGAGCATATGGAACATTTGAAGACCGTGTTGAGAATTCTTAGGGAAAAGTAGTTGTATGCTAAGTTTAAGAAGTGTGAATTCTGGTTAGAGAAAGTTATCTTTCTTGGTCATGTGATTTTTGAAAACGGTATTTCTGTGGATCCAACAAAAGTTAAAGCTGTGAATAATTAGTTGAGACCTATAAATATTTCTGAGATTCGTAGCTTCTTGGGGTTAGCTGGTTATTATAGACACTTTGGTGAAGGTTTCTCAAAGCTGGCTTTTCCATTGACTCATTTAACAAGAAAGAATGTGAAGTTTCACTGGAACGAAAATTGTGAAAGGAGTTTTGAGGAATTGAAGCATTATTTGATAACAGCCCCTGTACTTTCAATACCATCCGGATCAGGAGGATTTTTTATTTATAGTGATGCCTCAAAAAATGGTCTAGGATGTCTTCTAATGCAAAATGGCAAAATCATTGCTTATGCCTCTAGACAATTGAAGGAATATGAAAAGAAGTATCCTACTCATGATTTAGAGTTTGCAGTAGTTGTCTTTGCACTGAAAATTTGGAAACACTATCTCTATGGGTAGAAGTGTGAGATCTACACAGATCACAAAAGTCTAAAGTACTTCTTTACCTAAAAAGAACTGAATATGAGACAAAAAAAGATGGCTTGAACTGGTGAAAGATTATGACTGTGAGATTCACTATCATCCTAGAAAAGCTAATGTGGTTGCTGATACTCTAAGTAGGAAATCATTGGCTACTGTGACTGTTAAGCATGTTGATATGAAACATCTTTTAATAGATTTACATAAGTTAGAGTTAGAGATTGTGCCTACAGGTTTAACAGAAAGAGTGGCAGCTCTTACTCTTCAACCAACAATTTTAGAGAAAATGAAACAAGGCCAAAATACGAATCCCTATATGATGAATTTAAAGAATAAGATAGAATCCAGAAAGGAGATGGCCTTCCAGATTTTTGGTGATGGTGTAATCAGATATGGAAATAGATTGTGTGTACCTGGTGGAATTGTTAGGAATGAGATATTGACGGAAGCTCATACCACTCCCTACTCTGTGCATCCTGGTACTACAAAGATGTATAGAGACTTAAGAGTGTATTACTAGTGGCCTGGTATGAAGAAAGATATGGTTAAGTTTGTAGAACAGTGTCTCATGTGCCAACAAGTCAAAGCTGAACATCAAAGACCTATTGGGAACTTTATAAGATTTTAAAGCATTTATAAGCATGCATAGTTTTTACTTTCTGAGCTTTAGCTCATTTTAGTCTTGTGATGCAGATAAGGAAGCATATTTTGGTATTGATTAGCTGGTTGTCTGGTTTGTCTTTTGTCACCATGATCATACAAATGTAGAGAGCTTGAACTGTGAGCGACATTTTTGTTTTGATATATTTTGGTGTAATGTAAATACTACTACTGATGGCAAAATAAACTGGTGAAAACCTCTTTTGATTGTACATTTTGTAAAGAACTTTTAACAAGAAATGCCATGCAGTTACTTTTGTTTAAAGGTTTTAGAACGTTCAAAATTGTCCACCTTTTTATCAAAACAAAAGATATGGAAGAACAAAGAATAATACTTCATAGTTTGACTGTATATAATAATATGGTTAAACTAAGGGGTGTCACATTTCGTGCTTAGCTCTAAGCACATCTGTCATACCTGCTAATATGTAGCAACGAGCTTTATTATTGGCTTGAGTCCATTTTTCATAGGTTTCTCATGCAGTGCGAGTAACATTAGCAGCAGGTTGTGGAGGACATTTCTCCATAAGCATAAACTTGTAACATTTACTAACAAACATGATATTCATATTACTTTTCCACTTGATAAAATTATCTCTAGTTAATTTTTCATTTACGAGTAAAGCAATAATGAGATTCGAGGCTAACATATTTACTGAAATTAAATAAATAAAATAACATTCAATATATTTGAAAATAAATATCGTAAAGAATTCGAAATAGTAAACACGATGCTTGATGGAAGTAAGTAAACACATAAACTTAATTACTAATTATACGGTAATTCAATTTTCTCTAATTAGGTGTCGTCGTAGAATAGGTCACATAATTATTAATTGAATTGAGGCATTCTCAATTAATATATAAAACATCAAAATATCTCATATTTTCTTTTATTTATTAACTACCATTTTATGGTCAAGATACTATTAACAGTTTAATTGTATCCTCATAACTATGACCCATTATTTTAGATTTTAGCAATTTAACTCAAAATTGCTGCCATAGGGTAGGTCTATTTTGAAGTACATTATAAAATCCTATGTCTTGGAAAATAAGTCTTGCTATTAATTTAAATAGACATTCTCCGTAGGGAGGACAAAACCTAAGCATTTCTAGGTGCTAATTAAATTTCACGGTGCTTGATTAATAATGGAGATCGTGGAATATATTATTATATACCATTCTCCCACTCATTATTTGAAAATCTTATGTATTTTTACTAATAAACATCTAAAATTTTATTTAACCTAGTTAATTATATCTAATATAATTTTCTAGGTTAAACTATTAGTCTAATCTTATTGGTCCTAAATAAATTACTAGATTTTCTAAAAACTCTAAATTTAATATTATAGGAATAATTTGGCTAATCTAATTCATCTAATTAATAAAGATAGCCTAAATTAAATAAGTGCGATAATACGAAAATTTAATTATTAAACTTAAATCACATTATTCAATTTTTTTATTCCTATTTAATTATTTAATCTAATTAAATTGATCATATTCTAACTAAACTATTTTAGCATGAATATAATATGTGTGCATGACATTCATAAATGACTGTGTGTATGTATAATGAATGACATGTTATAATGCATAGTCATGTTATACATTCATATATAATATAACAATAAAATAATAATGGTATTTGGCCGGGTCCCTTAAGAAATTACAACCCAATAAAATAATAAAATTATAAAGAATCAAAGGCACGCAGGCCTGAATGCTGTTCGTTGATCTTCTTGGGCCTCTTTTCTTCTCTTCTGATATTTTTACAAATCAAATTTATAACAGGTAATATTTCTATAAATACATTTATGAAACTAACCTAGTCCGTATAATTATCTATATAATCATTTGGGCTTAGGCCTGGGTCTAGGCCATTTGTTATATTTTTTTTAATAAACCAAAACGAAAACTATATATATTAC
>JXTB01000147.1:466039-481849 GCA_002914805.1 Parasponia andersonii
AGGAATTACACTCTTGAATTTATAGAATTAATTTACTCAGAAAACAGAGAGCAGTCTATCGATTTAATCATTACATGTAGTTCAATCCTCCATATACAATTCATAATTGGAGCTAGATAATATTTTATTTACCTCTTTAATTATATCTTTATCCTTGTGTACCGTTGATTCTCCAATGAACAATTAATTTATAAATCTATTATAAATTGAGTGCTCAAATTATTCAAGTCCTGAATCAATACTCAAGGGAATCATCTTTCTAGCTTTCTAATAGAAGGAATTGATTCCATATCTGTAAGTTATATTCTCAGCTACTCATCTCATCATGCTCTCAAGATACAAGTATTTTGATCTGTTTAAAAAACAAACCTTTAACAATTATATTAAAGAATATAATATTATAAATAGGAGACTATAACTACTCAGGATTAAGATTGATCTACATATGATTATCTAGTGACATTATTTGAACTCTCACCAGTTAACGGAATTTATATGAGATTCAAATCATGTCTAGTCCATTACTATATAATCAAACTATATAAAGTACTTCCATTATGATGTCAATATATCAATAATCTGGATAAGGCTATTATATTCTCAATATAAATAGGTCGTATTAATGATATTGAATTAAAGATTTCATACTTTAATTAATTATTACTGACTACGTTTAGTTTATTATTCATAAATTTAATCCTTATGTATATAATACTTATATATTAAATTTATGGTCACATACATAAACTAAAGAGTTTTTGATATTTAAAGATATACAAATTATGCACAAATTCAAATAGAAAAATGTCATTTTATTAATTCAGCAAATATCCAAAATATACATACTTTTAGGGCTTAAATCCTAATATTTTTGTCATATAGCACTTAATATGTTTTAGTTTATAACAGTTAGTCAACAAACTCATTCGTCATTTGACAAAATTGAGTCAATTGGCAAACCTCAACTACCTGTTAATTAAAAGAAAAAGCCTCAATTGGTTATTTCATAAAACTTTACTAGTCCATAAACAAACCTTAACTAGTTGGAAAATATTTAGAGATAAATTTGGAACTTTATAATAAAAATTGATATAAAAAGAAAAAAAAAATTAAAGAGAAATTGTAGAAGTTAAAAACTTAACTCTTAGGAACTGCTAGTAAGCCCAATTTCCTCTATGACTTATCCTCTTCCTACTCCTCTAATCATAACCCTAGAAACATTCGGCTTGAGCTTTGTGCTAGTCCTCCAACAATTTTTACAATCCGCCTCAACCCAATCTTACTAGTATGAGTAATTTGGGCTCAAATGACTTTTTTTAAACTATTTTTTATGATAAGTTTTTGTTGGATAAGTCGTCAAACTTTTGATCTTTTTATGACATCATGTGATCGGTTATATTTACTAATATTAAAGCTGTCAAAATGGGTTGGGCCAAATGGGTTGGCCCGCGACCCATCACTATGGCCTGCGGGCTAGCTCGGCCTGTTCAAGATAGGCTCGGGCCCAGCCCTGGCATACTCTTAGTGCCAAAATGGGCCTATCAACCTTAGCCCATTGGCCTAGCTCAGCTCGATTTTTTTAAAAAATTAAAAAATTAAATAATATAATATATATATATATGGGCACCAATCCAGTAGGTATTTTTTTTTTTACCTATGCATAGGTATTAATTTGGCCAATGAAAATTTAGTATGCACATTTTTTTATTGTAAAAAGTAAGAGAGAGAAAGAGCATTAATGATGCACGTCTTTTCATGTACTTCATTATAGCCATTAGATTACCATTAAATGGTGATCCAACGACTAAAAAAAAATACCTACCCATAGGAAAAATAAAAAAATACCTATTGGATTGGCAACCTATATATATATATATATGTGTGTATATATATATATGTAATCATATATAAGTATAGTTATATATAGTTGCCAATCTTGTAGGTTTTTTTTTACCTACATATAGATATTTTTTTTCTAGCCATTGGATTATCATCTAATAATGATCTAACAATTATAATGATGTGTATCAAAAGACATACAACATTATTGTTATTTTTCTTTCTTACTTTTTAATATAAAAAATGTGCATAATAAATTTTAATTGGTCAAAACGATACCAATGTATAAGTAAAAAAAATACTTATTGTATTAATCCCCATTATATATATATTTAATAAGAATTATATAATATATATTATTTTTTTAATTATTAAACTGTTTAAAATTTTTTAAATTAAAAAAAAATAGACCAACTGCCGGCTGGCCTGCGTTGGCTAGCTCGCCAGAGGGCCTGCCAGGGCCCATCGGGCCAGGCTGAACCCTCTTCTCAACCATACAGGTTGGGCCAGAACAGACCCGACCTGTTCATGCCCGAAACTAGGTATGGGCGGGTTGGCCTATTCCATCCATTTTGATAGCTCTAGGTAATATCTAGAAAAACTGATAAGCACCTATTATTCAACCTGCCTGCCTCCTCCTTTTTTTTTATTAAGTTTTAAATTTTTTTTAATTGAACCTTTTTCTTTGAAATAAAGTCCTTATGCCTATGTCACTATACGGTGCCTTTATAGTTTCTTTTCTTTTTTAATGCATATGACCAATTCAGCAAGAACTTTTTTGTTTAAGGCATATGTACAATTCAGCTAGAACTTTTTTTTTTTTAGTGGAGACAGACAAATTTTTAATACAACAATGACACAAAAAAAATATTTATATTTTATATTAGTACTTCCAAATGATAATAAAATAACACATCATATGTCACGGTATCGTAGATGAAATTTTTATCTTTTTAAAATCTTTATTAACATAAAAAATTACATCTAATCAAATTTTTAACTAAAACAAAGAAGTGTAGAGGATAAAATATATGTAGGATTTATTTTTTATTTTGTTTATTTGTATTTTTTCACTAGTGTTGAGACTTTAGTCATTGGAAACAAAGGGATTCTTCTGCAGTTCTAATTATCCCCTCAAGATATAAAAAATTAAATAAAAAATGAAAGTTAAAAATTATGTCTTAAGTTGAAAATTAAAGTGACAATTCACGTCTTGTAGTAGGAACAAAATCAAAAATAAAAATTTCAATGAGGCTAAAATAGAAAATAAAATTTTATATTGTACTTAACTATAAAATGACAAACTATTAGGACAATGAAAATAAAATCTCACGTCTTACAGCAGGGACAAATTTTTTTTTTAAAAAAATCTCAATGGAGTCAAAATCAAAAATAAAATTTCATATTGAGATAGTACTAAATTATAAAATGCAAAATTTTATGGGTGCTTGGGACCGCACTGTTTGGGTCCGCCCGTGTACACACACTCTCTTCCTGTCAATATATGTTACGTATTTTGTTTTTTTTTTTTTTTTTCAGTAATTTGCCATATTTGGGTAAAAAAAATAGTCATTCATAGACTATTAATCTACCATAGTACTATTATGCTTTCTTAAATATATCTATTCCTGTACAAAAAACTGGATGCGCATTAGGTCAGAGTAGGTGTCGTTCAACATATTTGCTTAGTTGTTTTTTTTATTTTTTATTATTAATGTTCTGATAATTTTGTAACAATTTCTATAAAAAAAAAAAAAACAAAAGTAGAAGTTTTACTCTCTTATAAAAACACGTGTTAGGTGCTCTGAATGCATTAATTTTTTTTTTAGGGCAAGGCATTTATTGTTTCTTCAAACAAAAAAAGTAAAAAGAAAGAAAGATAATTATTGACTGCATTTCTTAATGAAATTTGTCGCTCCATTTTAATTGTTTTTAATATAAAATTCTTAGCAAATTTTTGAGTAAATACACGTATTAGTTCTCTCAAGAGAAAATTAATTTTTTACTCTTAAACTCTCAACATATAAGCAAATAATATAAAAGAAATTAGGTTGATTGTGATTTTATTTTATTTTACTTTGTTTTTGATGCATTGATTATGTTTTTAATTTCTAATAAGAACGTAAATTAAAAAAAAAAGGAATATTCATTTTCTTCTTTCAAATATCTTTCACATGATTCTTTCCACTGATAGGGCAATAATAAACCTGATATTGATTAAATCCTACATATTTTTTTATGAAAAAATAAATAAAATAACAAGAGTTCAAGTGAGTTTTTGAAATATATATATATATATATATATATATATATATATATATATACTTAAAAAAAAAGAGAAAGTGGACTAGTGTGTATGTATATATATTTGCGTCAGAAGTTACAAACAATTTATAAAAGGTCTAACTTTTATGACTAATCTAATTCTGATAAAATCATCTCGAAAAATAGTCTTAAAAATATTATTTGGATAAAAAGGAAAAAAATGAGAATTTTAAGCCAAATGACCGAATTTTAGTTTGCAAAATGGTCTTTTCTCAAACCTTATTAAAATAGCAGAATTTTAAAATTTTTTTAAAAAATGACCATTTTTCGTATTTAATACATCAAATGATATTGATTTATTTTTTAAAAAAATTCATTTACTTTTTCAAAAATTAATTTATATTATAACAAATTGATTTACTTTATAAAAAAATAGATCGACTAAAAAAAGATTATTTATTAAAATAAAATTGTAAAATATTTTTATTAAATAAGTGAAAAAAAACGGTCATTTTTAAAATTGTTTTGAAAACAAGAATTAAGTAGATAATTATTACTTTTTTTCAAACCACTATTAGAATGTACCATTTTTAGAAGGAAATTAGTCAAGAATTTATCAAGAATCCATTAAGAATCTGTCAAGATTACCACTAACGTCAAGAATCCGTCAAAATTGTTAAGAATTCGTCAAAAATTCATCAAGAATTCATTTAAAAAACTGACATAACGATAGATTTAAGTAATACGGAAAAAAAAGTAGCATTCACTTAATTTATTATGAAAACAAAAAGAATATTATTTATAAATACTCAAAAGAAAAAAACTTTTAGACACGTCCATTTCTCTTTGCCCATGTTGTTGTTGGGAAGTTTGTAAATGGAGTCATATAGGCCGAAAGGAGTATTCTAGAATAACTTTTCAAACTGACTTTTATGGGACTACCGTAATATTGGTCCGGTGTTCACATGTACTTATAAAAGTAGTTCTAGAAAAGTCATTTTAGCCAAAATTACTCCTTGTCGGGTCCAAATCCCTTTGGAAGTTCGGGAGGCTAAGTTGGGGGTTAAACAGACAATTATTACTTTTTTTAAAATATTTAACTAAATTTATCACTACTATTAAATTCTATCATTTTTGGGAAGAAATAAATTAAGAATTTATCAAAAATTTATTAAGAATCCATCAAGAATCTGTCAAGTGGTAAATCAAGAATCTGTCAAGATTACCACTGACGTTAAATATCTGTCACGAATTCATCAAGATCATCAATAATTTATCAAGAATTTATTTTGAAAAGTAGTATGGTTGTAAAGTTAATTAATAAGGAAGAAAAAGTGGTATTCACCTAATTTATTCCTAAGCTAGGTCTCATTAGCTATGGCCCAACAACCCATTGTAGTGGACCTAATCCATTTTCAAGTTTCACCGGGTGAGACTGGGTTAGGCCTCATAAATAACACCCGAAACTGCTGAGTTGAGTGGGCCTTACATACACTTTCTATACCACATAGGATGGGCTTTTAAGCCATACGGCCAAATTTTGGATCACTGTTTAAAAGATGGCCGTTTTTTAAACACCGTGAATTTTGAAAATTATTTAAAAAAAAAAAAACCATTTTTCATATTTAATAGATTAAAATATATTGATTTATTCTCTATAAAATCGATTTTTTTCTTAGAAAAAAAAAAATCAACTGAAAAAAGTTCATCTGTCAAAATAAAATTATAAAAATGGACATTTCTTATACATACTCTATACATAAGACGAACTGTAGCTGCCTGTAGATAGCTTTGCCTTGGAGTTGGAGAAAACATGGCAGAAAAATGGAAGCACACGGCTCTCCTTGTCATAGACATGCAGGTTTCCCTCTCTCTCTCTCAAAGTCTCGTTCTCTGACTCTGTTGAGTCTTGATTATCCGAGACGGGGTCGTCTCATGTCTGCTTTTCTGGTTTCGCAGAAAGATTTCGTACATGAAGATGGTCTGATGCGGGTAAATGGAGGCAAAGCCATAGTCCCCAATGTAATCCAGGCGGTCCAACTAGCCCGGCTGCGTGGCATTCTCGTAATTTGGGTACTCAACTCTTTCCTTCTTTCTTTTTTTTTTTGGTTTTTTTTTTGTTTTTTTTTTTGGTTTTTTTTTTTCACAACTCTGATCAATTCACTTATTAAGACCCAGAATCAATTTTCACTGGAAAGGTCTAGAATAGATAATTATGTCCATGAATCACATATATGTCATATATGTTTGTGTCTGTATATATTGTTCGTTTAAAGGTGTAGCATAGATACATATGGCCATAAACCGTATGTCATTTGTGTTTGTGTACGTGTATAGATATAGTTATGTTGATATATAATTGTGTACGTGAGGCCATGATCCATATATATGTCAAAATAAACGTGTAGATAGATAATTGTATACATGAGGTCATGATCCATATGTATGTCATATGCGTTTTGTGTGTGTAAATATTGTTAAAGGAAGTACAATTATTCCCAGTGAACTGTTGATAAATTTTGTTAAGGTGGTTCGCGAGCACGACCGGCTAGGTAGAGATGTTGAACTATTTCGCAGGCATTTGTATGGTGATGGTAAATTGGGTCCAATTGTTAAGGGAGGTTTGGGTGCAGAATTGGTTGAAGGGCTGGTGGTTAAAGAAGGTGACTATAAGTTGGTGAAGACCCGTTTTAGTGCTTTCTTTAATACCCACCTTCATTCATTTCTTCGAGATGCTGGGATTGAGAGTTTGGTCATCACTGGTATGTCAATATTCTATGCTAAAAGACTTATTTGTTTTGTTTTCTTATTTGGGGATTTATAGATAAGAGTCTAATAGAGTACTTTTGAGTCAAAGGGTTGTGTGATTTTGTGAGCTTCCATTTTTAGGTGTTCAGACTCCCAACTGTATAAGGCAGACAGTTTTTGATGCTGTGGCACTGGATTACCCGTCTGTTACGGTTATTGTTGATGCTACGGCTGCTGCTACACCTGAGATACATGCCGGTAAGCATTTTTAGGTTGTTGAAAACTAGTGTTTGATTGTTATTTGTTCCATTCTTTTACTGTAAAATAGATGAAATTAACATTAGTTGTAAGCAAAGAAGATGGTCTTCAAAGTCGAGAATGGTACAATCCTACGAGGAAATAAGGACTGTGGATTAGGTTATAAACAACAAATAGTGAAAACTTTGTGAAGATAGAGGGAATACTCGATTTAGTCCATTTAAAATCATAATTCGTGAGGGTTTCTTGTTGCTCTAGGTCTAGTTTTCTTTTGTCAAGAAATGGCAACACTAAAATACTGGAAGGAAAATAGCCGATTCCTGACTCATCCTCCTTCCTTTCTTAAGAGATTTCCTTTCAAAGTTTTGTTATGCAAGAAGCTGCTAATATGATAATGTTAGCTGAAATCTACGGCCCTCTAACTTCTCTAGATGAAAGACAGGAGAGAAAAAAGATATACTATGAGAAAAACAGGGAAGGGACTTGACCAAACTTGAAGAATTATCAACTTAATTTGTCTTTCCATTTCAAACAAGTTCATGAGTCTTACAAGTTACACCCTATGATTGAACTAAGATTTCATGTTCAAACTTTTACTTATTTGCTGATTTCATTTATTATCAAGAAAGAAATCGTAGGAATCTTGGTAGGGTAATCTAGTACCTATAGCGCATTTTTGGTGTTTTTATTACTGTGTTCTGTTATTAAATAGATCAGTGCGAGCAGTGATGAGTTTGGCTTGTGTTTTTTAAATAGACTGCTAAATAATACCGTAGCTGACATGGAAATCCAATATATAAATATATATATATATATATATATATTTTCCTGAACCAGCGAACATATTTGACATGAAGAATGTTGGAGTTGCAGCACCAACCCTACAAGAATGGTTTGAGCATGATGCTTGATGGTCTAGTGATCAACTTTGGATTGGCTCACCTTGCTGTAACAGATTAGTTTCCTTTCTGTTTTGTAAGTTAGTTAAAAGAAGAAGCTTCCTTTAACTTCTTCTATTGTATTATTGATTTAAATAGTGAATGAAAGGTCTTAGCTCATTACGGAGCTTTCTTACAATTCTTTAGGCTTATGTTTGGTAGGAGGGAAAAGAAAGAGTTGAAAGGAAAAGGGAAAGAAAAAGTGAAAGAAAAATGAAAAAAGAGGTTATTTGGTAGGAAGGAAAATATAAGGGAATGAAAACAGGAGGGAAAAATAATAGTGGGGTCTAAAAAATAATCTTCCCCAAAAATGGAAAGAAAAGTGGAGAGAAAAATTGTTTGCTAAATAAGTGGGATTGAATTTACTTTACTAAAATATAAACTAATTTTAAAATAACAATAAAAGGTAAAATCCTCATTTTAATATGAACTAGTTTTCTTTCTTTAATACAATATGTCAATTCTCACATTGGACATATTCGTACAATTATCTTACATTTCAATGCTTCTAGGTCTAGTTAAGAGTAAGCTGAAACTTTCTTACTTTTTAGTTGATTGGTGAATTTCAGTACGGCGGTGTCTTTAGTTGAGTACCACAAAGTTTACTTGCCGCGGCATCCAACGGTGTCTTTGGGATATGCTTAATGGTCCCAAATCCAACCCCTAAACAGAACCTAAACAAGGCCCAAAATGTTTCGCATAATTCTTTGACTCAAAACAGTATTATCATAAATACATATATATATATATAGGAGAATTTTAAGAATAGATGCTTACTTTATTTATTAATTATTATTTTATTTTATTTTTTTTGAGGAAAAGGAGATTTTTATTAACTGGAAATCATATAATCTTTTACAGCCAATGAAACGCACGGATATGAGAGTGATCAGGAGAGTGAATAGATGAAATAGCAGAAGAAGATTCATTCTCAACTTCTGAAACAAAGAAGCCATTTTGTAGAGCCAATCTAATTTCCTCTCGGATAGCTAGGCACTCGGCAGTACACACACGAAAGTAACCTTTGAGAATAGAGGACAGAGCTCCACAAACAAAACCATTGATATCTCGGATTACTGCACCAATTCCAACACAACTAGCCCCCAAAATAACTGCAGCATCAACATTCAGCTTTAATTATTTTGAGCCCCTAGTTCGGACATCAAAGGAGGTTTCTACTTCCTTCAACCGATTAATGCTTTTTAACTCCAACAACTAGATTTCCAGATCCTCAATCCACTTTGAGGAACCACATTTCCTACAGGTTTTCCATTCACCATAAAAGTGAAACTGGCCGAGGAGATATAGTCAATTACCACCATTATCCAACTTTCCTCAAATCCCATCCTTTTCGACATTTTCTCTACAAAACTCCGTTGGGCCTTATCATAAGCCATACTCGTATCGAGTTTTAAGGCCACCCAACCCTTCAATCCACCTGTCTTTCTTCTCATTGAGTGCATTGCTTCAAAAGCCGAAATAATATTGCCAATGATTAAGCGACCCGGAACGAAAGAACTCAGGGATTCATCAATGATGTTAGGAAGGATATGCTTTAGTCTATTTGCAACGGTTTTATTTATTATCTTATACACAACATTGCACAGTGTTGTGCGGTCTAAAATCCTAAGATCGCATAAGGGTTATGTGCGACCTCTTCCGTGAAGGTTATATGCGACCTCTTCCGTGATGGTTATATGAGACCTCTTCCACAGGTTTTGTACGACCTTCTCCGTGCAGTTTGCATTGTCAAACAGGAAACCTATAAGAAGAGAGAAACAAGTAATTGCTATAAAGGAAACCTACAAGAAGAGGGAAATAAGTAAATGCTATGAAAGAAACCTACAAGGAAAGGGAAACTGAAGTATCCTATTTGTGATCAACTAGTTATCCGTTTTGAATGATTATCCAATTACATTATCCAGTTGTATAGTTACCCGTTTATACAATTAGAATCCTAGGGACATAAGGTTACCTTTACCTATATAAAAGGGGCTCTATGTTCCAAAGAGTAATTCCAAGTTTGAGTAATTCAAAAGTTAGAATATTCCAAGCTTTGGGTAGTCTAAATTTTAGTATTTTCAATAGCTTTTCAGTTTTTCCAGTTGCCAGACGAGATTGTAACCTTGAGTGTTCGTTGTTCTTCATAAAATAGTGAGAAAATAGTGGACGTAGGCTCATCTTTTTCGGGGTTGAACCACTATAAAATACTCTCTCATTTTTTACTTTGATTATTGATTCAATTCACACAAGCCACATCTCTTGATTTTTTCTAAATTTATTGTTGATAAAACCTCCATCAACAATTGGCGCTAGAAGGAGGGCTATTCCGGCAGAAAAATTCGTCAAATTCCACCTTTTCAATAATGGCAAACACTAGAAACACTGCCAGAGTTACCGGAACTAGCCAAAACCAACCTCAAAGTACCGCTGCTACACAGGCAGACCCTGCTCCGGATCAGCCTACTATGACGGCAACAGAGAACCTTTCCCAGAGACAGGATCGTATGGAGGAAACGCTCGTGAACCTTCAGCAAGTCACTAACCAGATCAATGACACTCTGCGACGGCTTGCTGAAGGGCAGATGGTGACCCCACCACAACATGAACGTCCCAAAGAACGTCCTGCTCAATTACCTGAGAAGGGAATACAGATCCTCGAGACGAGAAGATGCGACCGGCCAAGAACTCGGCAGGAGCGTCATGAAGATCGCAACTCCAAAGGGAAAGGCAAGGTTGCAAACTTGCCACCAGAATCTGGCACGGAGAGTTCAAGTACGAACCGTGATCGTACACAACCTTCTCGTAAATCCACTAATAATCAGGATCGCTTGAGTAGTGAACAAGGACGATCATCGAGAAGCGTATTCGAAAGAATCAGCAGGGAGTCAAGACAAGATCCTGCAGACCTAAGACAGTATTTGGAGCGACGATATGATCATGATCTATCTGTATCACATCATAGCGACCACAGCCGGTCTCGTCACACTATGTCACAGGATTCCTCTCACAGGTCGCAGAAGACTCTACCTGATCAACCTGCCATGAAACAGGATAACGAACGAAGATCGCTTTTACCGCCAGCAAGGAATGATGCTTTCCCTCTGAACGTCGATGTTCACAATTTAAGGGTCGTATTAGATGCACTTGCTGACTGGGATGATGAGCTCGCTGATGGGTTTCGTCAGTCACCATTCAGTGAGGAGGTTCGAGTTGCAGCCCTTCCCACTGGATTCAGACTTCCTACCATCAACACTTTTGATGGGAAAACTGATCCACAGGACCATATGGATTACTTCAGTGATTTGATGGAACTACATCGTGTCAGTGATCATACACGTTGCAGATGTTTTGCTGTAACTCTCTCGGGAGCAGCAAAGAAGTGGTTCCGAGGAATCAAATCCGGCTCAATCTCGTCCTAGCAACAGCTTCAGACAGCGTTCTTAAGGCAGTTTCAAGCCGCAAAGAATTTCACTGTCCCACTTGTTAGTTTGTCTACGATCTGGCAAGGCCCAGAGGAGACTCTACGGTCTTATCTCAATCGATTCACTTCAGAGCTAGCGAAGGTCAACAACCCACTTGAAGGAGGAGTTCTTACTCTTATGACGGCTGGGGAGCGACCAAAAACAAAACTCTGAGAGGAATTACTGGAGCGAGAGTGTAAAACTCTCGAAGACTTTTACCGAAGAGTTGGTCGGCATTTGAGGGTAGAATCTTCACGAGAGAATCTTCAAAAGACTGAAGGAAGGAAAGATGCGACTAAAGATGCAGTCATTACCCACAATAACGGTAATAACAAGAACAAAAGGAATAATAAACAGCCGACGGAGAATTAGCTTAGACCCAAAAAACAAGAGATTTTAAGAACTCCCATGCGGTTCAACAATTACACCGAGTTAAACGCTCCCATAGATCATATCTATGAGGTCACAAATCAGAAGGAGCGATTCCAACAACCAGAACCAATGAAGAGGGACAGTGTAAAGTGCGACCCTAACAAGTTTTGCCGATATCACAATGATATTGGGCATGACACTAATAGTTGCTTTGCCCTGAAAGATGAAATCGAAAGGCTAATTAGAGAGGGACGATTGCGGCAATATACCAGGCAGAGCGATGAAAGGCGAGAAGAAGACCAACAGTGACCTCCAGAAATTCAGCGTGAGGTGCGAACTATTTTTGGAGGGCCGCATGTTGGAGGAGATTCTAAGCGAGCACAGGATAGATACGCACGAGAAGCTCGACAGCAACCATTAACCAACATCATGCACCTTGATCAGCGACCACGCAAGCTTCAACGAGTACCAGAGATGGATATTACCTTCACAGAGCAAGATGCAAGGGAAGTCCATTATCCGCATAATGACGCGTTGGTCATAAAAATTAACTGTGGAAGCACACAGTTGTGGCGAGTATTGGTCGACAACGGAAGTGCTGTGGACATCCTATACTTTGATGCCTTCAAAAAAATGGGGTTGAACGAGAGCGACCTGAAGCCTGCCGCCACTCCTCTCTATGGTTTTACTGGCGACAGCCTGATGCCTATGGGCATGATTGAACTGATGGCCAGTATTGGGACCTTCCCAAGGGTTTCATCAATAATGACCCAGTTTTTGGTATTAGATTGCCCATCTGCCTTTAACGCTGTGCTAGGAAGACCAACATTAAGAGAACTTCGAGCTGTCACCTCGATCTATCATCTAACGATGAAGTTCCCGACCCAACATGGTGTAGGCGAGGTGCGAGGAAATCAGTATGATGCGAGGACTTGCTATAACAACTCGCTGAAACTCGCAGCAAAAGATGCGACGTCCCGCACAATGATGGTCCATCTGCCAGAAGAAGTGATCGAAGCGTCAGTCGTGGCAGCAGATGAAGCGTCAGTCATGGTAGCGGATGAAGCGTCAGTCGTGGCCACAGATGAAGCGTCAGTCGTGGCAGCGAGCAAAGCTCCAGTCGGATCGTCAGATAAAGCGCCAGTCGGATCGTCAGATAAAGCGTCAATCGAAACGACCAGTGAAGACTTCGATCCTTGAGAAATCGACGAAGTCAGAACTGGACCCGTTGGAGACCTGGAAGATATATCATTCGATCTGTCTTCCAGGACTTTGAAGATTGGAACGGAGGTCTCAGGAACCTGTGCGAGCTTCATTGGTCGCTTTTCTGAAATCTAATCTTTGAGATTAATCCGAATATCGTGTCACTAGAGCTCGATCTCTTAGAAGAAAGGCGCGAGCAGAGCCAGCTTCAGATTGCATCATATCAACAGTTCACTGCTCGATGTTATAACCCTAAAGTCGAATGAAGATTTATTGGTACTTGTCCTTCAACAAGACCTCGTTCTTCGGGACTTTTGAGAATGTTATTGCTATTATTCGACCGGAGATATAAAAGCTAGCTCGAACTGGTGGACAAAATATTGGGCTTGCCTGGAGTGTAGGATAGCTTCGTCGCTTTTATCAGATAACTTTCATGAATATCTTCATGTGATCGTCATTCGTTGATCGTCATTCGTTATTCGTCATTCGTTGATCGTCATTCGTTATTCGTCATTCGTTGATCGTTATTCGTTATTCGTCATTAGTTGATCGTCATTCGTTGATCGTCATTCGTTGATCATCATTCGTTGTTCGTTATTCGTCGATCGTCATTCGTCAATAATATTCCTTCAGCTATTACTTCGACTCGGTTATCTTCNATATATTGCTATGATTTATTTTGACATGGAACTTTTGAAATACAGTTAGAGTTTGCATCACTTGTATTAACTGTTTTCTTAAGCGACCTAACCCATCCTAACGCTTAAAACTCGTTTTAAGTTAGTCGGATTTAAATCGCTAAAAGCGTACTGATCGATCACTTGTGATTGACTACTTGGTTAAAATTACTATCATTTCTTATCGCTATTTTGCAGGAGCAAATAAGGAAGGAAGAATATTTATTAAACAGAAGTGTATCCATACAGAGACGGGACAAAGCCCGCATTGTTTAAAAAAAAAAAAACAAAAAAAAAACAAAAACCACTTCATGAGGAAGGGCTCGCGCCGTCATCACCAGCTTTGTTTGTATCCTCCTTCCAGCTCTGCACGAGCTCGACCACATCCTCGCCAAGGATGGAGAAGTCAAAGTCCGGATGCTCGCAGAATATGTTAAAGATGATGGTTGACGAGGCGATATCGCTAGCCTTATCTTCGAGTTCTTTGACCTCGGTCGCTTTGAACTCTTTGATGGCTTTGTGAACCGCTCGGTGGTCGCTTCTCTCATACGGTCCGGATACTCAGAAATGACCTTCTCGAGCTCTTTGACTTTCTCCTCGAGATTATCCTTGGCGAGTTTCTCCTTGTTTAGGTCCTCGAGCATCTGCTGCTTCTCAGAGTGGAAGTTTGCTTTCTCCTCCTCCTAAGCCTTTTCCGAGTTCTCGAATGCTTGAATTACTTCATCGACCTTCTCAGCTTTCTCCAAGCATTCGAGAACTGGATCGTGCATCAGGACAGCAGCAGCTGCAGTCTAAAAAAAAAAAATAAAGTATTATGAAAATCTCCAAGTCAACATCAAAAGTGAGAATTAAGAAGCTTACATTGGCCAGCATCCTCATCACAGATCCAAAAGCGACCTTGGCGGAACGTCGCTTCATTCGCTCCCAATCTTCTTCAGACGTGAAGCGGTCGATGAAGGCTGCGCTCATACCAGCCTTCTCTGGTAGCTGGTTAAGGAGTGCGAAGAGCTCATCGCCTTTATCCGACAAGTTCGGTTCCGAAGAGGTAGCAGCCTCGGTAGGGGGTTCTGAGGTGCTCGCTGGCTGAGAGGGTTGAGGAGGGGGCGAGCTCGTTGGGACGTCCTCGATGGCGACTTTCCTTTTCTTCGAGCAGTCGACCTTCTCCTTCCCTTTCGATGGTGGCGTACTCTCGGGTGTTTTGCTTTTTGCTACTGACACCAGAGTTGATGGAGGAGCTCGCAGACCGCTTCCAATGACCATTTCTGTACAGAATGATAGTGAGCGAGGAAAGAAATATAATACAAAGGTAATTAAAATGAGCGTGCAATTACCTTCTTCCTGAGGAGCTGGTTGAGCTGATGGGGACACGATCTCTGGAGATGAGGGCTCTGAGTGAGGTGGTGTGGTCGGTGCCTTTCTTTTTCTGATCCTGGAGGACGAGGCACCCAAGTCCATCTTCTTCCTGGGCTTCTTCTTCGAGCTCGCTGGTCTAGAGGAGATAACCGGGGGGTCTGGGAACGCGGCACCCTTTGGAATCAGACCGCAAGTGACCAGGTTCTTCGATGTGCCTAGAACCTTCCAGTTAAATTCTTCAACTGGAAGGTCGTTGATCTGATATACTCTTGCGAGCTGATCCCTAGAGAGTCCGGGTCGATCCCTATTATCTGCGATGACATTGGAATGCGATCAGTATAAAGAATGAATATGCAAACAAGACAGTAAATTGGAAGACTACCTACCAGGATTTTGGAAGAAGCCATTGGCTGCATAGTCAAAATGGAAAAATGGATTTTTCCATTTTCCCATGTTGTTGCGAACCCCGTAGATCGTTTTTATGGCTTGATTCGACCACTTGCTCGCATAGAAGAAGCCGAGATCTGACGGATTTGATTTCACTTGGTAGAACCAAGCGAATTCCTCAGGAGAAGGGGTTTCTAAACCTAATTTATGATACAAAATATATAAACCTACCATATACCTATAAGTATTAGGGGTCAATTGAAAAGGGACGACCCCATAGTAATCTATGATCGATTTTATGTACGG
>JXTB01000147.1:482350-517654 GCA_002914805.1 Parasponia andersonii
CAAGAATGAAAGAAATAAGAGAAGACATACTGACCTTTCTTCAGAAGAGAAAGGTTTGAGTCAATTCGAAACTTCGTCAAAGAAGAAGCGGTGGTTGGAGCGACCTAGGAGATAAAACGGCGCTAGGGTTTTGAGGATTTCTGAAGTTTTCTGAGAGAAACAGTAAAATGAAACAGGATGGGATGGTTTCTGATATTTATAACCAAGGTACCGTTAGATCGCAGCCGTAGATCAGGGAATTTGAATTTTAAATCTGAAGGCTGAAGATTGCGCGGGATTTGATTCTATCCGAAAAGTCAGGATTGTTTAAAATTTGAAAAGATTTGATTTTAAAAGTGACGGTTGATATCAATCAGGCTTCCTCGAATTTCGCTCTTAGCTGCACGTGTTCCATTCTGACAGAAAAGGATACGCGTGACCTTGAGAGATGACATTTGGAATCTGGCGGCTCTTCGACGACTCAGACCCCGAGTTTAAGTTATGACATCGCATAATTAAGGTCGCACGCTAATTGGAAGCTCCATTTTGTCCTAAAGAACTAATGGAGCTAGGGGGCAATTGTTGTGCGGTCTAAAATCCTAAGGTCGCATAAGGGTTATATGCGACCTCTTCCGTGAAGGTTATATGCGACCTCTTCCATGATGGTTATATGCGACCTCTTCCATAGGTTTTGTGCGACCTTCTCCGTGCAGTTTGCATTGTCAAACAGGAAACCTATAAGAAGAGGAAAACAAGTAATTGCTATAAAGGAAACCTACAAGAAGAGGGAAATAAGTAAATGCTATGAAAGAAACCTACAAGGAAAGGAAAACTGAAGTATCCTATTTGTGATCAACTAGTTATCCGTTTTGAATGATTATCCAATTATATTATCCAATTGTATAGTTACCCGTTTATACAATTAGAATCCTAGGGACATAAGGTTACCTTTACCTATATAAAGGGGGCTCTATGTTCAAAAGAGTAATTCCAAGTTTGAGTAATTCAAAAGTTAGAGTATTCCAAGCTTTGGGTAGTCTAAGTTTTAGTATTTTCAATAGCTTTTCAGTCTTTCCAGTTTTGAGACGAGATTGTAACCTTGAGTGTTCGTTGTTCTTTATAAAATAGTAAGAAAACAGTGGACGTAGGCTCACCTTTTTCGGGGCTGAACCACTATAAAATCCTCTCTCCTTTTTTGCTTTGATTATTGATTCAATTCATACAAGCCACATCTCTTAATTTTTTCTAAATTTATTATTGATAAAACTTCCATCAACACACAGACTAATGGAGCAAAAATCTGGTATTTTCCTAGGAGAAGAAATCTTTGGAATCAAAACTACATTTGCGTTGTTTAAAGAGGAAGCAGATTGCTCACCTTTCAGAATCCTTCTGCGCACACTAGTCACCGAACTGCCAACAATATCCCAATATTTTTTGATAAAAAAGGGCTTGAAAGTCAGGTCCTGGCATTTAGTAGGTCCCAAACTAAAAACCGCCTTCTTTATTTCTATTACGACCCGATTTTTCAGAAATCTACCACGACAATTATTTGTAAATTTTATGAATTCTCTACTTATTTTATATTATTAATGAGATTTATTTTTTACGAATATTATGGCACACATAAAATTTATAAGGCTTAATTCTATGAATTATTGGTAAAATCAGAATAAAATGATAGCTCGAGGAGTTATAGACCTTAAATTGGTGGAGTTCAGGTTTTAAGTAATGATTAATTGGCAAGCTCTAGTTTTGAAAGTAATAAATTATCTAATTCGTTAGATGTTTTGAAATGAAAAAAGATAAATTTGTAATGTTGGTTTTTGAAAAAATGGTATTTGGACATAATAGGGTCCATTAAACAATGTACCTTAACCTAAGGGTACTTTTGCCTTTTTTTAAGACATTAGAATTTTGATGATTCAATGTTGTAGTTATAATCTTGGTCTTGTGATTCAAATTTAGTAAAGTTAGGATATACAATGAATGAACTGTAAAATTTAAAGACATATAGGTGAAATTGCAGAAAAAGTTGAAACTGTGATTTTATTTTTATGGAAGACTGAACCTTAGCATTATTATTTAAGAAATATTACATATATGTAAGTTTGGACCATTAGGGAGTTATGATAGTGGATAAAAAAAAAGTGTTAAACAAGTTGGAGAAAAGAAAAGAATGTTGGATTTACATAATAGATTAATAAACTAAATATAATCCCAGAATCTATCATGCCAAATTTTCAGGAAAAGATTTGTTGAGAGAAACCCGTGACTAACCTAAATCTATAGAGTTTGATAACAAAGGATGCGATCACGTAAGCGGAAGCGATTAACTGATTAGAGCCTGAGGGTAGAAGGTCTTCCACAGCCAAAATACTCTATTTATGTTCAATGGGTACTCTCTCTATTGATGGAGGTAGAGGAGAAGAGCACACGATCTATTTTGGCTTGGGGACGAAAACCCTATAGTTATGTCTTTATATACTAGTCATTAATAGAGACTCCATCAATCCTTATTGGACTAGGATTAGGTAACCACACATTACAGAGTCCACACTTAATAGGTAATTTCTTGAGCCCAAAATTAGATCACTTAATTGGCTCCACTTAATTAGAGAGCCCTAATATTATATAATTATTATAAAAAACTATGGCCCACATACTAGGTTACACGAGTAACCCAACAATCTCCCACATGGGCTGCATGAGTTTTTTCTTTAGACAATTATATAATAAAAACTTGAATGCGCACTTTATTGCTGTCTGTTAAGAAATTACTCCTTAAGACAATCTGCATCATTTTGTATATCAACATGAAACCAAGGCGGCCTTCATTGCACTTAGGTAGGCAACTAAACCCATCAATGATTACCAAATCAATATATGCAATGACACAGATCAAGTATGGATGTGTGGCATGGAAATTACACGAAAAGTGATCTTACATGCCTATTTCCATTTGGTCCTTCTTTGTGATTCCAACGAATCAACCTTAATCTTTCTCTTTATGCAAAACCGCAACTTAATGCAAATCAACAGATAGAAAGAAAATTAAATATAAATTCATAGTAGAAAAAAAAACCATCACTTAATTGATATTAAATAATAAATGTGTCTGTCACAAGAGAACTCGTAAAATCTAACTCCTACTAATTCTAAAAATCTTTAAATAGTACAACACCCATATAAGCAGTATGCTCATGAAACACCTTAAGCATTAAACCTTTGGTGAGCAGATTCGCCAACATGGAGTTAGTTCTGATATGTTTTATAGACACTAAACTACTCTGAACTCTTTCCTTAACAACTAGAAACTTAATGTCTATATGTTTAGACTTTGACAAGCTTCTGTTGTTATTGGAATATAAAACAACGGCTCTATTATCACAATAAATCTTCAATGGCTTATCAATGCCATCGACAATTCGCAGCCCGATGATAAAATTCCGCAGCCATATTCCTTGATTCGATGCCTCATGACAAGCTATAAACTCTTCCTCCATAGTGGATGAAGCTATGAGCATCAGCTTAACACTCTTCCATGATACAACTCCTCCAGTAAGCAGGTAAATATAGCCTGAAGTGGATCTCTTACTATCTAGGCATCCAGCATAATCAGAGTCAGAATATCCCACGATCTCCAAATGATCAGATCTCTAATAAGTGAGCATGTAATTTTTTGTTCTCTGTAAATAACGTAAAACCCTCTTTGCTACTGTCCAGTGATCCATACCAGGATTGCTTAAATATCTGCCTAACACTCTAACTATGTACGCTATATCCGGATGCGTACACACCTAAGCATACATCAGACTCCCTACTGCAGATGCATAAGGAATCTTCTGCATTTCTTTAGCTTCAAACTCATTCTCGGGGCATTGAATGAGACTGAATTTATCACCCTTAACAATGGGTGCATCTCCTGGGGCACATTTACTCATGCCAAATCTATCAAGCACCTTTTCGATATAGCTCTTTTGTGATAACCCAAGTATACCTTGAGAGCGATCTCGGTGTATTTTAATCCCTAATACAAAAGAGGCATCCCTAAGATCTTTCATCTCAAATTTGTTTGACAGAAATGTCTTGGTTTCGTGCAATAAGCCTATATCATTGCTTGCCAAAAGTATGTCATCGACATACAAAACCAGGAAGATATATTTGCTCACATTGAACTTGTGATAAATACATTCATTTACCGAATTTTCCTCAAAACTGAACGAGGAAATAACTTGATGGAACTAATGATACCATTGACGGGTTGCTTGTTTGAGACCATAGATGGATTTTTTTAGTTTACAGACTATAGACTTTGGATCTCCAGTTACCAAGTTTTCTAGCTGTACCATATAAATCGTTTCTTCAATATCACCATTGAGAAATGCATTCTTTACATCCATCTGATGTAGCTCCAGATCAAAATGAGCTACTAGTGCCATAATTATTCTAAAAGTATCTTTCGAAGAAACTGGAGAAAAAGTCTCCTTATAATCAATGCCTTCTTTCTGAGTGAAACCCTTGGCAACTAGACGAGCCTTATATCTCTTGATATTGCCTTTAGAATCCCTTTTGGTTTTAAAAATCCATTTACAACCAATAGGTTTCTTTTCTGCTGGCAATTCTATGAGTTCACAAACGTCGTTGTCTTTCATGGATTTCATCTCATCCTTCATGGCATCAATCAACTGTTGGGATTTTGAACTTTGTTTGGCTTGAGTGAAATTGATTGGATCATTTTCCACTCCTATATCAAACTCATGTTCTAGGAGATAGACGATATAATCATCCGGAATCGCATTTCTCCTTTCCCTAGTAGATCTCCTTAGTGACACTACCTCTTGAGGTTGTTGAGGTTGCTCTTCACGAGCAACTTCCACATGTAGGATAGGGAGTTGCGGAATATTGTCTTGAATTTCTGGATTCGCTACTTGAATAATGTCAGGTAAAGGAGCCTGATCACCTTCAATAGCAACTGTAGGAAGAGAAACGAATTTCTCCTCAAAGACAATATCTCTCACCTTATCTTCGTCCCCAAACTCAATATTCTCAAGGAATCTCGTATTACCCGTCTCGAAAAAAGACTTGTTAGAGGGATCATAGAATTTGAAACCTCTGGATCTTTCAGCGTAGCCAACAAAATAGCAGCTTAGTGTTCTTGAGTCCAGTTTCTTCTCATGTGGCCTGTATGGCCTTGTCTCAACTGGACAACCCCAAATATGCAAGTGCCTAATACTAGGCTTCTTACCTGTCCATAGTTCATATGGGGTTTTAGCTACTGATTTGCTGGGTACTCTGTTGAGTATATAAACTGCAGTCTTAAGTGCTTCTCCCCAGAGTGATTCAGGTAAGGAGGAATGACTTATCATACTCCTCACTATGTCCTTAAGTGTTCGGTTTCGTCGCTCAATAACACCATTCATGCTAGGTTTTCTCGGCATTTTATATTGTGGGATGATTCCACATTCCTCTAGGTATTGGGCAAAGGGTCCTGGACATTGTTCATTGGATCCATCATACCTACCGTAGTATTCACCACCACGATCGGATTTAATGGCTTTAATTTTCTTGTCGAGTTGATTTTCAACTTCGGCTTTGAAAGCTTTAAATGCATCCAGGGATTGTAACTTCTCATGAATTAAATATAGGTACCCATAGCAAGAGAAATCATCTATGAACATGATGAAATACTGTTGGCCATTCCATAAAGCCGTAGGGAATGGACCGTAGATATCAGTATGTATCAGTTCTAAGACACCGGAACTCCTATTAGCACCTAATTTACGTATATTTGTCTGTTTGCCTTTAATGCACTTAACACAAACTGTGAAGTCTGTGAGGTCATATGGGTCAAGAATTCTATCTGACACAAGACGATGTATTCTCTATTTAGAGATGTGTCCTAATTGCTTATGCCATAACATAGAGAAATTCTCTGTGGTTTTGCATTTTGTACCTCGTTTCTCGACATGCAAAGTTTCATTAATTGAGGTAACAATGTTGACTTTATATAGTTTATCAATTAAAGTACCAGTCACAAGAATATTAGAATTCTGAAAAAGACTAAATTTATTATTTCTAAATGAACAAGAATAACCTGATTTGTCCAAAACTGAAATGGAAATTAAATTCCGTCTAAATGACGGTACAACAAATGTCTCATTCAAATCCAAAAATAGACCATAACCTAATTGCAACCTAAATAGACCTATTGCCTCCACTGTAGTTGTGTCACCGTTGCCCATATAGATGTATCTTTTAGCATCACTTGGTAGACGGCTCCTCAGACAACCCTGCATAGACATACTTATGTGAGTAGTGGCACCGGTATCCACCTACCTAGTATGACTGGGTACAAAAGCAAAATTAATCTCAGAATAGACAAAATTAAGAAGCTTACCCTTCTTAATACGCCATGCGGCGTACTTGGGACATTCCTTCTTCACATGACCTGCCCTCTTGCAGAAGAAACAAGCTGATTCCTCATCTTGTTTCTTTTGCACTTTAGTATGTGAAGTCCCAGATGCAGCTCCTTTATCCTTAGTCCTTATTTTTTTCTTTTCTTGAGAGGTCGTTGCTAAGTGAGCACTCTCTGGTTTATCTCACTTCAATCTATCATCTTCTTGCACACACTAAGATATGAGCTCATTAAGAGTCCATTTTTCTTTCTAGGTGTTATAGCTCACTTTAAATTGATTGAATTATGGCGGAAGAGATAGTAGTACTAATTGCACGAGTAAGTCATCCGACAGCTCTAACTTAAGTGCCTTTAGTTTTGAAGCCAGATTAGATATCTCCATGATATACTCCCTGATGTTCCCTTTACCTTTATAATGCATAGCAAGTAAATTGCTCAGCATGGTACTAGTTTCTGCTTTTTCATTCTTTTGGAAACGTTCTGCAATTGCGTCAAAGAATGCCTTAGCATTATCAACCTCTGGCACAGCACCCTTAATGGTCTCAGGTATGGAATGTTTCATGATCATAAGGCTCATGCGATTAGAACGCTCCCACTGCTCAAAGTTCTTAACATCTATATCAGAACTTTCATCTGTAAGAGTAGCAGGTTGTTCTTTCCTGAGTGCAAGGTCCAGATCCATGTAACCGAGCACAATCATAACGTGCTCTTTCCACTTCTTGAAGTTTGTGCCGTTAAGCACAGGAATTAAAATCAAATTAGCAGATATACTTGAAGTAGAAACTGAACAGAGAACAAAAGCAAAAATAATATCTCATACTAATAACATGTCATAAACTTAGCATACAAATAAGATATACTAGCATGACATAAATATGTAAGGTGGGCTCCGATCACAAGATACCTGGAACAACATCAATAAGCTCTCCTTTGGGCCGACTTATCAACTTATAAGTGGTACTCTTCAGTGCAGTAATCAAATATTGACAGTAAATTCTGTCAGACAATATATCTTCCTTTGGGCTGATTTATTATCCACATGGAAACTTAATAACTATCATATATCTATTACCGCAGGTGTATTCATTATTTGGCCAAATGATCACCTTTTTTTTGGCCGGTAATTATTCGCATGAACAATAAATACACAAACATTCAAAATATTTCAAAATAAATAAATTTACGTAATAGAGGTTAGTTTGGCAACATATTGTTTCAACTCATTTATTTCAAAATATTTAAACTAATAGTGCAAAGAAAATAATAACCAAAGTACCCAGAATATTAAACTGAAAATTTCAATGCACAAATCTTTATGGATGACTGATTGAGTTTTAAGCACTTTTATCAACTCTTTGAAGCCAAATAGAGTTTTTAACGAATAAAGTGTGGGTCGTACTGAAGCTGGGTTGAGAAAACAAAACTGATTGGTTAAGTTTCAGGTTAGAACTCCTTGAATTGAGTCGTTTCGACTTAATTCTACCCAAAACTGAGACCGTATACCTCAATTAGGTCAAAAATGACCTAAAACTTTATTATTATTTTTTTATTTAAACCAGGTGGTGGTGCTGTGACGCCAATTGTGTGGTGCCGCGGCACCACCGTGTCCTTATATGGTGCTGCAGTGCCACTTTCGTGGCGCCACGGTGCCACTGCATCTTAAGTATTGCGCTGCAGCACCATTGATGACACCGTGGCGCCAGCTTCTCTATTCTTGGCGCCACAGCGCCAAGTTGCAAACTTAGTGTAAATTACCCGATTTTAAAATTGGGTAACTCAAACCTGATGTGATTTTTTGCCTTAATGTGCAAACTTTATAACCCAAAACTCAGAATTCAACCCTCAAAAACTGAATATCTCAACAAAATCATGAAAATTTCATCAATCATACATGTTATATCTAAACCCTAAAAAGCTATATAGGCAAAGATATCACAAAATAGAGACATGCATGATTATTCTAAGCAATTTAACATGATTTCCTGCTCTGATACCACTTGTTGGATTTACATAATAGATTAATAAACCAAATATAATCCCAGAATCTATCATGCCAAATTGTCAGGAAAAGATTTGTTGAGAGAAACCCATGACTAACCTGAATCTATTGAGTTTGACAACAAAGGATACGATCACGTAAGCAGAAGCGATTAACTGATTAGAGCCTAAGAGTAGATAGTCGTCCACAGCCAGAATACTCTATGTATGCTCAATGGGTACTCTCTCTATTGATAGAGGTAGAGGAGAAGAGCACACGATCTATTTTGGCTTGGGGACGAAAACCCTATAGTTATGTCTTTATATACTAGTCATCAATAGAGGCCCCATCAATCCTTATTGGACTAGGATTAGGTAATCACACATTACAGAGTCCACGCTTAATAGGTAATTTCCTGAGCCTAAAATTAGATCACTTAATTGACCCCACTTAATTAGACAGCCCTAATATTATATAATTATTATAAAAAACTATGGCCGACATACTAGGTTACACGAGTAACCCAACAAAGAAAAGATAATAAGCTAGGTAACAAAAGTTAGCGGGCAAGTTTTAAGATAATGACCACTTCAGCATTTAGAAGCTACAAACAGGCAACTGCTAACCACCAAACTATCTTGTATATCACTTGAGGTTTATGATCAACACCTGGTCATTTTCTCATTTGCATGCATTTGCGCTTCAAAGTTTAAAACTACTCTCATCGTTCTTTCTTTGCCTTCTCTCAACCAAAACACAAACCAGCCACTAGAACTTGATCTTCTTTTATCTAATCTTTAAGATTTTCATATAAAAGAAATCATTAGAGCAAGTAGTTTATCATATATGAGAACTAGAGTCATCCAAAAAGTATAGTCAAGATATACAAGCATAGTTTTCAAGTGATCCAAGGTGCGTTCTTGAATTATTTTTAAGAGTTTAAGTTTGAATATTAATCTTAAAAATTGTAACCAAGTTACTTATGGGTTTTACAACTAAATTAGTTTATTATTTATAATTTTCATTTAGAATTATTTCAAACAAGCCATTAAATAAATAAAGTGAATTTAATTCCTAATACGTTACTAGATTAAGTAATTTCCTTAACTTAAAATGAGGAATAATCTATATTGATATTTGATTGTGAGATAAGGTTTCAATCTTTTATCAGGACTCTAATAGTTCCAATTCAATCATGTGATTAAAACCAAGAGAGTGAAATCTCTTAGCTTAAAAGAGATTAAAGTTTGAATTAAGTTTATAATATAGTACGCAATTCACTCAAATGCTTGAGTTTTACCAATCACCTCTTATTAAACCATAGATTGTTTGTAAGCTCAATGGTTTCTTGAAATTAATACTTGATACTATATTTTGTATACAATAAAAGGTGGGTACAAAGAGCTCTAGAAGAAAAAGGGAATACTAGTGTGGAATACCAAATACTGTAAATACAGTTATTTGTCTACAACATTTCAATGTTAATTGCTATCATTGTTTAATTGTGTTAATAACTATGCCTAAATATGTATGAATACCTATGCACAAATTCACAAGTTTACACATTGAAATCTTAGAATGAGCAGTACCAAAGTATTGGATCACAATTAGGTATAGACTACAACACTGAATTTATTAAGTCTTTACTACGAATCGAATACGATATCAGAGTTATTGGGTCATTAGTATGAGTTGAATATAATGCCAAAGTTATAGGGTCGTTAATATGATTAGAGTACGATGCCAAAGTAATGGGTCGTAAAACCATAAGTGATACCTTAGAGCAAGGTCGTTAGATTGATAAGTGTTGATGTAATCTCCAGTGTGAGTAGATCCACTATGAGCCGGGCTGGCAATATGTGTGCGTGTGTGTGTGTGTGTGTGTGTGTTTTCTTGTTTTTGAATTCCAATTTGTGTGTTTTATTTACATACTATTTTTACTAAGTTATTGTACCCTATAAATTGTGCTTATTGGTAAAAATATTTTTGTGTTGTGCAAATTATTTGACTGGGGACCCATTTAGAATTGTTGTAATTGGGTCACATGTTAAATATTGATTGTGAATTATCCTTTGGTTATGTATATTTTTACTGTCTTACTAAGCTTAGTAGCTTATCACATACTATTATATTGTAGGTAAGGGCAAGAAAAAGGTAAACTAATGAGCTAAGCAAGTTGTAGTTGATATGAACCCTGTCAACAATCGTGATGAAGCTCAACACCAACTAAGGAATTCGAACCTAAGATCACCAAGTCACAAGAATATTGAGTCTTAACCCGTTATCTAACAGGATAGGAATCAAAAACTACGATAAATTAAATATATCACACCAAGAATCCTCAAGAACCACTCAAGAATCAATGAGATAAGTTTTGTTGTTTTGAACACCACAAGAGTTAACTTGATAAGTTCAAGAATATTCTCAAGAATGAAGAAAGCATGAATATCTTGCAATATTATTGATCACTGTCCTATAAAAAATGTACAAGGCTCTCTCCTTTATATAGGAGTCGAATTTAACCCTAATTTAAGATAAACTAATATTATTTTGATATGTGGCAATCCTCTCTTCAATTAAATTCGAAAATAACTAAATATGAATTAAAGAAGTTTCCTAAAAGTACAAAAGACCTAAAAAAATGTATATGCTTTAATTGGACTATTCTAGAACCTTAATCATAGTGACTAGGATCCCTTGGATCTGATTTAGGCTTATATTGGGCCTATTTGCGTTAGCCATCTCTCCAATATGTTAAATTAGCCTATTTAATGCCTCTTTGAATCTCATGGCTCTAAGTCTTGTGATCAGCCTACTTGGCAAGCTTAATGGATCACGCGATTACTACTTTTGAGTTCCTCTAAGCCCACGTAAATGCTCTTCCTCTTGCACGTGCAGCTGAGCAGCTTCATTTGCATCATTGCTCGTCGTGATTTATGGGATTCTTTGTACTCTTTGCATGTGGCTGGTCCTTGGTTGGCATTGGGAGACTTTAATTTTGTTATGGGAGCCCATGAAACTACTGGTGTGCTTAAGCGCCAATCTTGTGAAGACTTTCGTACCGGAGTCACTATTTGCAATTTGATTGATCTTGATTCACAAGGGCCTTTTTATACTTGGCGGGGCTTTCGAAGGGGAAAGAATGTGATGCCTCGCCTTGAGGGAGCCTTTTGTAATGCAGAGTATCTTGAACAATGGCAACAAGTTTCTTGTATTTATTTGCCTCGTACTCATTCAAATCATCATCCATTGTTATTATCTTCATCAAAAGTTCTTTCCATTGGACCTAGACCTTTCCATTTTTGAGGTATGTGGCTGTCCCATCTAACTTTCAAAGAGCTTGTTAGTATAGTTTGGTCTCGCCCTTACTTTGGTTCTCCATCTACTCTATTGGCTAAAAAAGCTTAAGGAACCAAAACAAGAATTGAAAGTATGGAACTGGCAAGTTTTCAGTGATCTTCGGGTCAATATTTCCAAAGCTTCCGAAAGGGTCTCCTCTATTCAAAAACATCTAGCAAATAAGGGACTTTTAGATTCCCTTTTATTTCAGGAAATTGAAACTCTTACTTATTTGGACTCTTTGTTGTCTCAGAAAGAAACCTATTTTCATGAGCAGAGCCGGGTAATGGCTTAATGAAGGGGACAGGAATTTCTCCTTTTTTCATAATGTGGTCAAACGTCGGTGACCTAAAAAGGTATTAAGACATATGAAGATTGGTGATGATATAACTGGTGATGCTAATCTGATTTCCGCTTATATTCAATCTTTCTATAAAGATTTGTTTACTGAACCCCACCATTGTGTTATTGACTACTCGGTCATAGAGAGGGTTATTCCGAAACTGGTTTCTTCTTCTGATAATCTTGATCTATGTCGCATCCATTCTGCTGAGGAAATTAGATCGACTATTTTTCTTATGGACACTTCTAGTGCACCAGGCCCCGATGGTTACTCTGGAAAATTCTTTCATCATTGTTGAGACATAGTGGGTACGGATGTTGTTTTGGCTATATAATAATTTTTTAGAACTGGATTGCTTGCTCCTGGGCTTGATTCGAATTTTCTAGTGTTGATCCCTAAAGTGGATTATGCTCTCTCTATTAATCAATATCGGCCGATTGTTTTGGGAAATTTTCCCTATAAAGTGGTCACTAAAATTTTAGTTGATCGCCTGGGTCATATTTGCTCTAGTATTATTTCTTCGAATCAATTTGGATTTGTTTCGGACAAAAATATTAGAGACTATATTATTGGAGCTTCGGAATGCTACAACTGCTTAGACAAAAACAGTTACGTAGGTAATTTTGCAATGAAATTGGACATTAGAAAAGTTTTTGATACTTTGAGATGGGATTTTATTAAGATTGTCCTCTTGTCTTTTGGTTTCGATGTTACTTTCGTGAATTGGGTGGACAACATTTTTCACTCAGCTCGGCTATCCATTTTGATTAATGGAACTACTCATGGTTATTTTTCATGTTCCCAAGGTGTTCATCAAGGAGATCCTCTTTTCCCTCTCTTGTTTGTTTTAGCAGAGGAATATCTTAGTCTCTACTGCATGCAATTAATTAAAAGGGGTGCTCTTATTCCAATGACTTCCACAAGAAAAAAGAAGGCACCAATTCATTTTTTATTCGTTGATGATGTTCTCTTATTTGCTCATGTTTCAAATTCCAATATTAAAACCATTATCCATTCCCTCCATCATTATGAAACTATTTCAGGCCAACAGGTGAATTATAGCAAATCTTTCATTTATTTTGGTAGAGCTGTTCCTTCCAATTGACTTTCTGAATTTTTGTGCACTACTAGTATGAGAAAAGGGGGCACAGTGCTTTCTTATCTTTGGGTTTTTCTCTTTGTTAGTACTCAAAAGCGTCGCACCTTTCAGCCAATTCTTGATAAGATCAATGCAAACTTTGAATACTGGAAAGGTCTCACTCTTTCTATGGCAAGAAGGGTTAGTTTGATTAATTCTATCATCATGGGTCAGTTGATTTACTCTTTTCAAGTTTATAAATGGCCCATGACCCTTCTGAAAGATCTAATTTCTTCCATTTGAAATTTCCTCTGGTCTGGATCTTCCAAGATTTCTAAGCTAGTCATTACGTCGTGGAGAATGTGTTGTAAGTCTAAAGATGATGGTAGTTTAGGTCTTCGGGATCCTAGAATTCTTAATTCAACACTTTTAAAGAAACTTTCTTGGAGCTTAATGACTTCAAATTTAGTTGTCTTGCACTTTCTAAGGGGCAGATTCTTTTCTAATGGCTTCTCTCAACGTAGGTTTTGGAAATCTTCCATTTGGTGTGGGCTAAGAGATCATATTCAGCCTCTTGTTGATGAATCAATTTGGGTAGTGGATAGAAATTCTAAAGTGCATTTTTGGACAGAAAATTGGTTGGGCTCTCCTTTAACTAGTTTGATAACCTAAACTGACAATTTGAGCCTAGATTTGATACAGTTATTGGTGATGTTACATTTGATTTTGATTGGTCTCTTCTGGCTTATTTTGTCTCCAATTTCTCACAATTTGCAGATAAAATCAGAAATACAATTATTGGTGATTCTAACACTTTGATTTAGCGTCATTCGGTTTCTGGTGCGGTCTCTTGTGCTGATAGTTATAAATCCTTGGCTGGCGTTGCTTCAAAAGAAAGATGGGGTAGTAAGTTCTGGGCTTCTTTTATCCCTCCTTCTCGTTCTTTGGTGTTTTGGAGGTTGCTCCAAAATAAGCTTCCGACTAAGAAGAATTTGATTCGTAGAGGATTACTTATGCCTTCATGCTGTCGATTTTGTTTTTATCATGAAGAAGATGCTGATCACCTTTTCCTTACTTGTAAATTTGCCTTTTTCATTTGGGGTGCTGTCTCAACAGCTTTTTAGAGAAGAATTCGCTTGGATGGTTCCATAATTGATCTATGGCTAGATGCAATGGAAGCTACTTTCAGTACCCAAGTATTACAGCTATGGCGTTCAGCAATTGTGACTGCTATTTAGGTGATTTGGACGTCACGTAATAAAAAGTTGTTTGATAATGAAACTGTCTCTCTTAACTTAGCCATTGCTTCAATATGGCGCACAGTTGGCAAGTCCAATAAGATTAGCTCAAGAACAATAAGAAATACCATGGAGGAGTTACAGATTTTGAAATGTCTTTATGTTCAAAAAGGCCTCCAAAGGCACCGAGAGTCTTGGAAGTTCAGTGGCGTGTTTCCCCAGTTGGCTAGTTGAAGGTTAATACAGATGGAGCTGCCTTTGGTAGTCTAGGCTTGGCAGTTTATGGAGGCATTTTTCATACCTCTCGAGGCTTTTAAAGGAGCTTTCGCTATCCCTTTAGACAAGGGTTATGCTTTTGAGGCAAAGCTAGCAGGTGCAATTCATGCAATTTCTTATGCATGGGCCTTTGGATGGAAGCATCTATGGTTTAAGAGTGATTCTTCATATCTGATTACTCTTTTAAGGGAACATTCCCTTTTTGTTCCTTGGAGTTGGAAGCCATCTTGGTTACACTGCATTGACAGGATTTCAAAGATGAATTTTTATGTTTCTCATATCTATTGGGAAGGTAATCCAGTTGCTGACATCTTGGCTTCTAGAGTAACAAATATTCAGGCTCCAACCTGGTGGCATAACACTCCTTCATTTATTCATAAGGCTTTCTCCAAGGACTATTCAGGGTGAAGCACTTTTCATTTTTCTTAGTTGCCCACATTATGTAATACAATGTGCTTTTTTTTTTTCCTTTCTGCGGTTTCTTTTTACTTGGAAAGGTTTTTAATGAGGCATTATAGGGAGGTTAAGACAATGGTTATGTTTTAGCATAGCTATTTGGCTCCTTCCAGGGCTTTTAGCTTTATTTCTTCTGCTTTCTTTCCCATTTAAGGGGTGTTTCACACTTGGTTACCTTTTGTACCTTTCTTCTTTTTATTTTAATTTTAATAACTTACTAGAGGTACGTTTCCTCTAGGTAACATTTAGCAAAAAAAAAACTTGCATGCTAAGAGCTCGTCTCGCCACTAATGACTCTCGGTTTACAGCATACTTCCCTTCATAATCATCTTTAAGTGGTGGCATGTCATCATCTTAATCTTCTCGTTCATCATCTGTCTCAATCTCTCCTTGAACATTGATCACCATCACCCTTTTTGTTTGAACATTGGCTAGCAATATGACCCCTACCTTGATATTCAAAATACTTAATGTCATGATTTCTAGAAGTGGTAGTATCAGTGTTACCTTTTTTCGACACTGCATCTTGTTTCCTATCCTTAGAAGACTTTGACTTAGGCTTAGCTAATGGAAATTCGTTCCACTTAGGGGCTGATCTCTATGAGTTTGTAGGAGTTGAGCTTGGCTCCCTCCTAGGAAAGTTCCTCTATCTTAATTGTTTCTCAACTTTGATAGCTTGATGCACCATATTGTTAGCTCGACATAACGTTGTATCTCAACCACATCCACTATCTCTCTATTTAGGTCGTGTAAGAACCTAGCCATGGTAGCTTCTCTGTCCTCCTCTATATTTGCTCGAATCATAGCAACTTTCATCTCTTTATAGTAGTCATCTACGCTCTTGGATCCTTGAGTTAGACATTGTAACTTATTGTATAGCTTCCAATGGTAGTAGCTTGGAATGAAACTTCTTCTCATAATTGTTTTCATTTCATCCCACGTCTCAATAGGGCATTCTATATTTCTCCTTCTTTCCTTCAACAATTGATCCCACCAAACAATAGCATAATCAGTGAATTTAGTTGCAGTAAGTTTTACCTTTTTAATCTTAGAATATTTGTGGCAATCGAAGATGATCTCTATTCTCTTCTCCTACTCTAGATAAGCTTCAGGATCTTTTCTACCTTAGAAGGATAAAATCTTCACTTTAATGCCTCCTAAGTCATTATCTCGCTTAGGTCTACCCATCCTAGCTTCTCTATTCCCATAATCATACCTAAATCTATCCCTATTTATTGTTGGTTCATCCACCTCCTCCCATTCCATCATCACCCCATTGCTCCTTTAGTTACACTTGCCTAGGCCGTTGTCTAATAGGAGTATTTTGAGGCTATCCCACAACTATTTCTCTTTCCAACCTATCAATCATCTCATTAATTGATTCTAATTCAGCTTTCATAATGCTCCTCATCTCTCCCAACAACGCCTATAATTGTAAGTTTAGAACAATTGATTGTTGTACCTCTTCGGTTGTGTTATCTTCTTGATTACGTGACATATTGTAATCTGCAAAAACAAGGTTAGGACCTCACAAGCACTCTTTCCTCATATGTTTCGCTCATTCTCGTGTTTAGCACTCAATGGCTTTTACCCTTTTATGTTCTCACCACTCTTATCTTTTTCCACTTGTTATTTTTTTTTTCACTCTTAATCAGATTCAAGAATACTTCAGTGGCAATTCAATATGATAAGCAACAAGATCAAATAACAAGATTCACAAGCAATTCTCAAGAAATTAATGCAAGAAATATGAATAACAAGAATTCTTCAATTTCAGCAATACCTAAAAATTCACACAATTTCTCCCAAATTTTAACGATTTTTCACACTCAAGTATGAGGTTTTAGCAAAAAAGGAGCTTAGGAAGTAAGAAATAAGATTGACGCAAACATTTTTAAGAAGTGTCTCCAGAATTTTTTTTCGAGATCCGCATCCTCTTTCTTTCTTTTTTTTTTCTTTTTTTTTTCTACCAGAAACTAGAAACGAACTCTTTGAATCAAACTAGGATATTGAGAACACAAAACTTGAATATGACTTAATCAAGATACGATTCGGCCTCTCTAGTATAACCTCAACAACTTGGACCTCAAGCAAAAGCAAAGAAACCCTAGTTAGCTCAAATTAGGAAACCAAATAATTCTAGTGTCTCTAAAGCAATAATTTCGGCCAAGAACAAAGAGTTTGATTAAATTAGGAAACCCGGTATCCTTAATTCTCAAAATTTCGGTCAAGAACAAAGAGTGTGATCAGATTGGGAAATCTGGTATCCTTAATTCACAAAATTTTGGCCAAGATCAAAGAGTTTGATCAGATTAAGAAACTAAATATCACCAGTATATCTAAAGAAAGAAATTCGACCGGTCACTATTTTTTTTTTTTGTAATCCTAATTCAAGAATCAAAGGAACAGTACAGAAAGTAAATGATAACTCAAACTTGCCTTAAAACCTAAGCTCTAGTACCAAATGATATGAACCCTACCAACAATTATGACGAAGCCCAGCACCAACTAAGGAATTCAATCCCAAGATCACCAAGTCACAAGAATGTCAAGTCTTGACCAATTACCCAGCAAGAAAAGGACCAAGAACTACGATAGATTAAAGATCCCATACTAAGAATCCTCAAGAACCACTCAAGAATTAATGGAATAAGTTTGGTTATTTTGAATACCACAAGAGTTAATTTGATAAGTTCAAGAATCTTCTTAAGAATGAAAAAAAACACGAATAACTCGCAATATTATTGATCACTATCCTCTGAAAAATATACATGGCTCTCTCCTTTATATAGGAGTTCAATTTAACCTTAATTTAAGGTAAACTAATATTATTTTGATATGTGACAACCCTCTCCTCAATTAAATCCAAAAATAACTAAATCTGTATTAAAGAAGTTTCCTAAAAATACAAAAGACCTAAAAAAAAGTGTAGACTTTAATTGGACTCTTCTAGAACCTTAATCATAGTAACTAAGCTCCCTTGGATCTGATTTGGGCTTATATCGGACCTCCATGCATTATTTATCCCTCCAATATATTGAATTAACTCATTTAACGCCTCTTTAAATCTCTTGGCTCTAAATCTTGTGATCGACCTACTTGGCAAGCTTAATAGATCACGTGATTGCTACCTTTGAACTCCTCCAAGCTCACGTGAATGCTCCTCCTCTTACACCTGCAGTTGAGCAGCTTTATTTGTATCAGTAGTTGTATAATATACATGTGGCTAGATCGTGTAGGATTTTCCGGAATAAAATATTTTGGCTATAATTATGGTTTAGACTTTGTGTATTTTGTAAACAGTTTACTAATGAATATTTTTTTATTGTGATGTTTTATGTTTAAAGTTAATTTTTTAAAAGAAAATCATATTTTCGAATCCATATAAATAACGTCTCTCTCTGCTTTTTTTCTTTTAAAAAACATTGGTTTTTAAGTAGGAGCTAAGAGCGTCGTTGCAATTTCCTCCTCCGAATAGTCAGCAATAAAAGTTAGATTCATTTCATCTGAAATTCTACGATCAACTCCTGAAATAATCCGATTCACATGCTCTCGCGCAGGATAGCATATTGAGAAAATTTCTGAAAATAATGCTCAATAGTATTCACAATCTCAGGGGGATTTTCACGCCATGTGCCACCGTCATCTTCAAGGCCAACAATAGTATTCTTGTTGCGTCTTTGCAAAGCTTTCTTTGTTGATCAAAATTATAGTAATGCTACTTTTTCTTGGCAATTAAATCATTCAGTTCCTTTACAGCTTCTGTATACTCTAGACAGCCACTAGAAGTTGTAATTACTACATTTTTGATGACCTGTAAGAGAAAACCTCTGTTGGAAATGTCATGCAGCAATTAAGTTAAATTAATTAAGCATATGCAGATATACTGATCTCAGCAAAGCAATGCTCATATCATACTTAGTTCAACGAAGTGGCGACCACGCTTAGATGGAGAGAACGACTGAGACAGAAGGAGAGAGATATTGAAAGGGTATATTACAAATATGTCCTGTATACTTTCAACTTATCAACTATGCTTCTTTGGAGACTACACTTCACCTCATGGGATTGTAACATAAGATTTCAAATTTACTAAAGCATAATATTATGGGGAAAAAAAATCAGCAAAAAAACATACTTTTCTTTCAGTTTTTTGAAATTTAAGTTCAAACGGATTCTAAATTAATAGAATCACGCAACAACGAAAAGTTTGAAACAAACAGAGGTTTTCTATTAATGTAAGATCAGTTTGGAAATAATTTCTATTTTATAACCTTGAAGTTAATCTTTCAAAGTACAAATTAATCTTTTATAAAGACTTGAAAACTCAACCAAATAAATATAAACATAAAAAAGCATGACCAAACAATAAAAATTATACTAGTTTATCATGTTTGGTTAGATAAACTAATTTGGTTTTTAAGTTCAAGCATGACCAAACAATAAAAATTATACTAGTTTATCATGTTTGGTTAGATAAACTAATTTGGTTTTTAAGTTCATGTTTGCTTGGTTAAATTTTCAAGTGATTAAGACAAAATAAATTTGTCTCTAAAAAAAGAAAAAATAAATTTTTATTTGTAAACAATTTGATACATTGCATTTATCATGAAGAAATTTGTATAAAAAATTCCAAAATCAAAAGTTTAGATTCTAATTTCCCAATTATAGGAGCTTTTAAGCTCAAATAAAAATATATATTTTTTTAAAAAGTAGAGCTTAACTAATGACCATCACTTACTACAAATTTAAAAAAAAATAATAATAACACATACACACACAGTCTACCATAGTTTGAACTCCTGACTTCCCTAAACATTTATATCCCTCAAGTCTTGGACCAACTGAGCTAACTCCAATTGACAAGCTCAAATAAAAATAAAATGACATTAATTTACCTTTTTTCTATATTATGCTTTTGTAATTTCTTTTTTCAAATGTCACCTTCCCAAAATCAATTGAGAGAAAGAAAAAATATACGTAGTGGAGAAGAATTAAGAAAAAGGAAAAGAAAAACGGGAAACAAATAGATTTGTCACTGAAATTTATTTAGAAAAAATAGATTAATTTTTTAGCACATTGTGTAGGATATTTTCCAAGACTCTTTGAAAACAAAATATTTCTTTTCCTTAAAAAAAATGTTTCTTAAAACAAAAGACTGAAGAAGACCTAGAAGAGAGCCGTAGGGCACTATGGAGTGGGAAGGATAGATAGTGTCTTTTAATTTTGAAGTTTTATCAAATTGTCCTCGTAGGTAATTTTACTATTAAAATGGGTGTTTGTGTATCTTTTGGGGGGGCAAATAAACTCCCCTCCTACCTTTATTTTGGGATGACAATTTTACCTATTTACCTATGGATACCCTACCATTTATGTCTAATATATTCTGGTTTAGGATAGAGCACAGACAGAAATATCAAACGCAGCTCGAACACTCATTAAGAATGACACAATCTTGAGTACGAGTACGAGAACAAACATTATACAAGCACAATATAAATATGATATGGCCTATAAAGCAGAAAAAGTGTGACACTAGACACTTAAAAAATATTTCATTTTTACTTAGAAAATTAAATGATTAACTTCACAATTAATAATATGATTGATAAATAGTACCAATGGTTGTTACTAGATAGGACTAATAGCTAAATGAAATTAATATATAATCTCACACTTAAATTGAATATTAATAGATTTGTTCTTCGTTAGAATATACTAATTGGCATTTAGAAATTAGCAATTAATTTTGATTTTGGCTCACTATATCCGACACAAGATGGGTTGAATACAAGCCTATATAAGAGCATAGCACAAATAAAGGATGAGATGTGCCTGTATCTATGGGCTGTGAAAATGGTAATTTCGACTAGAAAAATGTAGAAAGGAGGGAGGGATGACTAGATAGAATAACATGGACAATGTATACTACTCCAATGAAATATTTCTTCTGTTCTTATTATGCATTTATTAACAAACCAAAATACACTTATTGCGTAAAAGATGCATCCATTTTACATAAATAAAAGGATGTATGGCACGAATGATCTTGAACTATAAAGATGCATCCATTTTACATAAATAAAAGGATGTATGGCACGAATGATCTTGAACTATTTAATCAGTGGCAATATGGTCTTCATAGTTTTAATTGTGGTAATTAAACTCTTAAATTTTCTAATTTGTGATAATTTAATTCTTGAATTGTCTAAATTGCAACTTACTATTAAACTATAACAAAAAACACACATAAGAAACATATTGTAGCATCTAAAAGGGTATTTAAACGAAACTAAACTAAACACAAAGATTTTGAGAGAATGAAATATGTATTATTTATATTTTTGAGAGTTCATAGAGCTACAAATTTAAAGAAAATTTTTATGTGATTATTAATTTTTATGCTTGAAATTTTAAAATTATTTTTCAAATATCTTTTCAGATGCCTCCATGTATATCTCAAGTAAGTTTTATAATTTAGTCTTTAAATTGTCACAAATTAAAAAATTTATAAACTTAATTGTCATTGAAATTTTAAAAATCAAATTGTTGTTGATTAGATAGCTCTGGACCATTTGTGCCATTAACCCAACCCTAAATAAAATTATAAAGACTGATCCACATACAAGAAAAAGATTAATAGAGACAACGCATACATGGAATAGATGCAACTCAATAGTGGATTGGATGGTACATCGTTAGAAAGTCGAAAACTAACCCCCATGTGAAAATGTTTCCTTTTTCAATTAATTTTTTTTGGGTGTGTTATTCTTTTATAGGCAAAGTTATAATTGGTAATATAAATAGAGTAAAACCGAAAGCCCAAAAAGGTATTTACAACAAGCGGGGATATGAAACAAACAATATTCCTTTATGGGTGAGTACTCAAAGAGAAAAACACTCACTCCTAGATTATTATTATTATTATCGTTATTATTAGTATTTGGTAAGATTTGGTATAATAAATATTATTCACAATAACAAAAGAGGGAAGTTTGTTCTTTGCATAGGGGAATATAATATACATGAGACTAAAGACATGTATGAGTGGGACTACATAAACGTGGATTATGTTTTCAAAGCAGCAGTCAAAGGTTCCCCTAACGCTCTGCTCCATATGGGTTTGGACAAAGGAAGCTCAAGGATGGTCGGACAGGCCATGCATAATTGGCCCTACAAGCCCAAAACTCCAAAAGGACTCTGGACCTGTGGGCCCATATTCCAACCCTCCATCCACAGATCCCAGCTACTCTCAAGTGCCTGTTATGGATCGAAAAATTCAATAACAAAAAGAGGGGGCTCAGTTTTGCAATAGCGTATCATTTATTTGCAGTATCATAACTGACAACTCAAGCCCCCTTCTTTTTGTAGAATAATGTTCTTTTGTGAAGTACAGAGAACCATAGATATAGTCATGTTATATATCACATGATAATAATACGAATTTTTTGAGTAATAAATTAAATAGAATATCAATCATATAAAGTGAAATAGGTTCATAGAACAAGAATTATTTTCAAATTTCCAAATGAAACTGATAGAAAAGATGGCTGATTTTAGATGAGTAGTGTAAATAGTGCAACCAAGTAGAATTGCAGATACAAGTTGAAAGATAAATAATTTTGTAATTTTGACCTCCTTATGATATGGTAATCACCCGTATTATTGTTGCTTATGTCACTTTCTTTGTTTCTCATCTGTGTAAACCGTTAATGGGAGAAGATAGGATGTCCTTTCTAGACCAAACTGTAAGTTTTTGAGTCAATTCTTAATTTTTTTTTTCTTTTTTTTCCTTTTGCTTGAAAATCATCACTTACTTGATAACAGCTGCATTCAATTAATCTGAAGACTTCATCAAATTGAGGATTCTCTTTTTTTTCCCCCCCTTTTTTTATGAGTACGTTTGTGACAGAAAGTTGAGGGGGACTACCATAAATTTCAACACGCAAAAGCCTAGATTATGAGGGTCATGGTACTTTGATACATAGCCTGGTATGCAGTGTCCATGAAAGTTATATTCTCTTTCTAAGTTATAGGGCTCCACCACTGTGTGAGAAGAAGGTCCACAAAGATGATTGATTGCAGAAGGCGAGTGGTTGATCATATAGTAGAGAGTCAAGGGTTGTTTGAAATTTGAAGTGTCACACAAATCATGTAATAGAACACTTTTTTGGCAAACAAATTAAATCAAGTGACATTCTCCTACTATTATCACTGTAAGAGGCCAGATTTGATCAACTGAGCTTGGTTATAGAGATTAGTCACCAGAATTTAGCTTGGTAGTCTCTGTATTTGTCGGTTCATATGTCTCATTCTGAGGATTTGGAAGTATAGAATGTATGAATGTAAGGTATATGTTCTAGGAAAGTCTCATTTTAAGATTGAGAATGAAAATGAAAACTCATCAAGAGGGGTCTTTTTTCCAATGTGGGGGGACATATGTAGTTCAATAATTAATGTTCTTTTGGATAAAATAGTACATATCATAGACTCAAATGCATGTATATATAAAAGGATTGCTGGGTCCTCATTTTTAATGNATTCTGTATCTTAATTATGAAAAGTCCAATCTTTTTAGCCCAAAAGAAAGGTATGAAAAGTCAATCTCGATTCCAAATTTAAAATAACCAGAACAAACTTGCTAAAAGATATTGAGGAGGAAGATACAAATGCTACATTCACTCGCTTAAGTAAAACGTTACAAAGTCTTGTGTCAAAAATATTATATTAAACCTTAGTTTGAGCTTTCCATTACCAATAAAGTTGAACTGGTGTCCGCCACATCAGAATGGCTGACAAATAAAAATAAATAGTATAGACAATAGCTGTAACATGGTACTGTAAATCTGTTGAAATCCACGTGCATGTAGACACAGCAGAGCTGAAATTGAGTGCTAATATAATAACAATAAAAAATGGCCCTAAATCTGTCTTGTCATTGAACCTTATGAACTATAGCCTCTTGCACTGACATTGACCTGTGACTGGGGCCAAGAAGCTTGAGCAAGCAAAAGAAAGAAATGATGGACCATCCTATTTATTGTGAGGCCTGCCACTTTATATCTCTAACATCCCTCATTATTGTACTCTTTAATTATTATATATTTTAGATAAAATTTTCCAAACATGTTCTCTTTTCCTTTTCTTCTCTCCTCTTCTCTCTTCATACGACTATATATACGAGTATTTAATTCAGTGATAGAATACTTTTATTTTGTGGGACAGACTACAGAGATAGACCAACAGGAAAGGATGGTAAGATCATGGCGTGTTGTCCTCTTTATCTAACTCTCTTTTTAAGCTTTATTATTATTATTATTATTTTATTTTTTATGTTTTTTTGAGATGTTCTCTCTTGTATTCTTTGGTTCCAAGTACTAGTACTACTGCCTTATAAATTTTTACTAGTCCTCACACGCAAAGAGATGTTTTCTTTGTCCTGGAGTCGAGAGAAGAAGAGTTGTGATATCTTGTTCTTCACTCAGACAAGATCTTATTCTTGCTGATTTCTCTACTCAAAATTCTCTGTAATCTTCTTCCTTCTTCCTGAAGAGGAAAGCCATAGTTATGGAAAAGAAGATAATGGAGCCCTCTTCAGATTTAAGAGAAATGGCCAACAATAACCAACATATTCCTGCCAAAAGACCCAAGGGTGGCCTCATAACCATGCCATTCATTATAGGTACATGTACATTAAATATACGTATAAAAAACATTCAAAAAAACATGTAAGCTTTCTGATATTTATTATTCCCATGTGGGTTTGAGAGACTAACAATCTTTTGACTTATTTAAGTTTTAATTATGAAGTTCATGTGATTTTTTTTGATAGTGTTCCATGTTTTTTTGAATATTCTATTATGTTTGTTATATGCAGTAAATGAAGCATTTGAGAAGGTGGCTAGCTATGGCCTTTTGCCAAACATGATATTGTACTTGATGAGAGATTATCATCTGGGATTAGCCAAAGGTACCAACATTATCTTCTTTTGGTCAGCAGCCATTAATTTCATGCCTCTTCTTGGGGCATTCCTCTCTGATTCTTATCTGGGTCGTTTCCTCACCATTGGCTTTGGTTCAATAGCAAGTTTTCTGGTAATTTCACTTCCTCTTGATCTTTTTTCAGACGTTGTCTAAGTCAAAAATGATGATTTAATATAAATCTAAAATGATTATCTTTCATCTTTTTTCTCAACTGGGCACTCAAAAGATTTTGCTAAAAGGCTAATAGTAGACATAAAAAAGTGCTTGTGACACTCACAACTCATGTGAGGTGTTCGGATCAAGCAGCTCTTTAATGATGACACTAAATCTTTTTTCTTTGTAAAAAGGAAGGCATTCTATTTATTTATTAATTTATTTTCGTGCAGGGGATGGTGCTTCTATGGTTAACAACCATGATTCCAAAGCTAAAGCCTTCAACCTGTGACATATTTACTCAAAGATGCAAGTTCCCCACGGCTGGCCAAACGACACTTCTGGTGTCGTCGTTTAGTCTCATATCAATAGGAGCTGGTGGAATTAGGCCATGTTCTCTGGCCTTCGGTGCTGATCAAGTGGACAAAAGAGGCGACCCCAAGAATGAAAGGGTCTTAGAGAGGTTCTTTAATTGGTACTATGCTTCAGCTGCGGTCTCAGTGATAATTGCTTTAACTGGTATAGTTTATATTCAAGATCATCTGGGATGGAGATTGGGTTTTGGGGTACCTGCAATTCTCATGTTCTTTGCCACTATCTTGTTTTTTCTTGCTTCTTCTCTCTATGTTAAACAAAAGGCTAGTAAGAGCTTGTTCACTGGATTTGCTCAAGTGATTGTGGTGGCTTATAAGAACAGAAAGCTTCCACTTCCAAATGGGAACTCAGATAATGGTTTGTATCACCATAACAAAGACTCTGAACTTGTTGCACCAACCGACAAATTAAGGTATGATCAAAATTTTCTAGAGTTGTCACTTTCATGTTATAAAAAATCTTTTACACTATGAACAGTTTATTTTATTTTATTTTTTTTTTTTGGGTGATGTGATGATTAACTGTAGGTGTTTGAATAAAGCTTGTATAATTAGAAATCGTGAGCATGACATTGGGCCAGATGGGTCAGCTTCAAATCCTTGGAATCTTTGCACAGTTGAGCAAGTAGAGGAGCTTAAGGCCGTTGTCAAGGTCATACCAATGTGGTCTACAGGGATCATGATGTCCATTAACGTTAGCCAAAACACCTTCCCATTGCTCCAAGCTAATTCAATGGACAGACATCTCTCAAGCTTCCAAGTTCCGGCTGCTTCTTACGCAATGTTTGTAGTCATCTCTTTGGCGGCTTGGGTTGTCATCTACGACCGAGTACTCCTTCCTTTAGCCTCGAGAATCCGAGGCAAGCCCGCAAGGCTCGACGTGAAAACAAGAATGGGAATTGGCCTAATTCTCTCATTCATGGCCATGGTGGTTTCCGCTGTGGTCGAGAACATTAGGCGGAAAAGAGCTATCCGAGAAGGGTTTCTAGACAATGCACACGCTGTTGTTGGGATGTCTGCTATGTGGCTTATCCCACAACATTGCTTGAATGGCTTAGCTGAAGCTTTCAATGGGATTGGCCAAACAGAGTTTTATTATTCCGAGTTCCCAAAGAGCATGTCAAGCATTGCTTCGTCCCTATTCGCATTAGGAATGGGCGTGGCTAGTCTTTTAGCTAGTGTTATTCTAAGTGCTGTGGACGACTTAACCTCAAGAAAGGGAAAAGAGAGTTGGGTTTCGAGTAACATCAATAGGGGTCGCTATGACTATTACTATTGGCTTCTTGCTGTTATGAGCTTTGTGAATCTGCTCTACTACCTGTTCTGTAGTTGGGCTTATGGACCTTGTGCTGAACAGAGAAAAAAGGTCAGGGATGAACCAAATGGCATTAGAGAGGATGGAAAAGAGGAAGGAAAAGAAGAAGGAAAAGAGTTATCTGCCTAAGACCCCATGAACTTGATATGCTTGATTGATCCTAGGCTTGCTGCAGTATTAACAGTGAAATGTATGCTTTTTTTTTTCCTTCCATGGTTGTGTGATAGTGAATGGAGTTATAGCTGTAATTCTTAATATATCTTGTAATTGCAACTGTTGAGATTTTTGTTTGATAAAAATATGTATGTTTTTATACAATTCACCAGAATTAATGAAATTATGAAAATGAGTATTTTGGCGTGGACTAGTGCTTTTGGACCGGTGAATGATAAAAAAGAAAGTCACTTTTGAAATTCATTTCAATTCTTTATGAAAAATATATTTGGAGTAGTAATATTGCAATTTTCGGAAGATTCACTCCGAAATATTAAAAAAATTTCTCAAAACAATTGACTATACGAGTACATAATATTAATTCATAGTAAATAGAAACATACAAAGAGAATAAATCTAATGTCTCTTGTAGTCTATCAGCGAATCCAAGTTTTATTGTCTTCTAAATTACGATATTTCAATTCAAGTTTCGAGCACAACTGGAAGAACATGTGAACATTGCGTAATTTCTTAAATTTACATTTTAGATCTTTACGATTTCTCCACATATGAGATTACAAGAGTTTGTTCTACAGAAAATAGGAAAACTCTTTTTTTTTTTTCTCTAGTTTATGAAGGCTCTATAGCAAATAATAGTAGTCTATTTTTGTTATAGTTTTCACGTTATATATTTATATATATATATATATTAAACTATTTAATAAATAAAATATTAATCAAATTAACATATATATTGTTAGAACCCAAAATCTTAGGTCGTGACATTTTAGTAATTTTGAGTGTAAATTAATATAAATAAGGAATTTTACAAAATTCAGAGAAAACCTAATACTTGGATATTTCATTTTAGTCCTTGACTCATTAGAAATTCTATAAAAAGGGAATGCATCTTTAGTTTAATTTATTAAGAGAGATATGTCAATTAAAATTTGATGAAACATAGTTAATTTGTACAAAAACTTGATTTGATAAAAACTTTAGTGTTGATTAAAATAAAGTTCGTAAATCTTGAGTCGAAAAGTCCAAAAATTAATTTATAGAATTAATCAAAATTTCTAAGTACTTAAAACTTTAAAAATATGCTACTTGGGAACTATAGGGTCCTATATATATACCAAATCCTCAAATAGTAGTAAATACATACTCATACGTTCAGTAGACTCAATGAACTTGGGTAAATAGTTAGACATGGAGAAAGAGTGAGACAAAGAAAAATACCAACCCAATGAGGAATAAGACCACGAGTCTAAGTCAAGCGACTTGCCTAGTCATCGATACAATTGGCTCGAATAAGTGATCACCTAAAAAGGGGAGAAAAAAGAGAAGGGGTGAGCTCGAAAACTCAGTAGGAAAGTTGTTACCTCAATTAAAACCTTTTTAGTGATGGAAAGCGGGCATAGTTATTTTAATCCAAAATAATTTTGCAAAACTATATGTACATATATTCATAAAATATCTAAAACTGAGAGTCCATATGCACATACACATATATAGAGGCACGGAAAACATAATATCCCAAAACTAATCAGTCCACAAATATATGACAAATCCACCCATACACATGAGTTCACCACCTCTCATCAATGAAAACCAGGGTACTGGCACTACGTGTGCCATACAGCCTGCTTGACACCTAGCCCGTAACCAGAGGGGACACTCGTGTGTCGCCTACCAAACTTAGAGGGATAACCGCATTGCCTACGCTTGCCAAATGGGGAGATAATCAGAAGAAATATCCCGCGGGGTTCATGGCCTCTCACCATTGGTGGGGCTGCAACATCACATTGTAAAAACCCCATGATGTTAACCTGGGACTCATGTGTGATCCTATGACACGTGTGCTCTGAACTGATGTATAAAAGTAGTCATGCAGTAAATTAAGTTCAAATAATGCTCTAGTTGTTAATAAAATAATTCATTAAATTTTGTAGAAAAATGGGCAGCATAACGCCCCAATTTTAACATATCCAAAAATAACCTGCACTCAGAAAATTCTCAGAGCAATCCAATATATAAATCATACCATTCAATTCCATCACAGATATTTAAAAGTTCTAAAATCATATTTGTTTTCATATGTTACAAAAAATAAGTTTTATTCAAGACGACGTAAAAGAGAGGTAACTGAATCCCTACCTCACTATAATAGTAATACCACGCTATTGGATACTCAAGGTGCCATTGGACGATCACTCAGAGGGTCGAGAACTAATCCCACACCCTCGATCGTCCTCTTGTAAAAAACCAACTTCTCACTGGAGTTTCAATTCCACAAACGGGACTTTTCACTGAATTCTTAGCACCCAAAATAGTTAGGTTAGACATATGACTTGTTCAATTCGTGTCCAGTCCCACACCGGACCGGTGGCACGCAATACGAGGCAAAATGACACAATATATATATATATATCAAATTTCTCCATTTTCCGAGTATATTCCAAAAATGACAACAAAAACGAAATCTAACGGTCGAATCGAAAACTAAAATTCAAAACTCAAAATACCCCAAAATGGCAACTTTCAAATCGGGCAAAATGGGATCGTAATATATATACACCTAGAGAAAGCCCACGACGAGAGGATTCGAAAGCCACCGATTTCGCGACTTTTCGTCGCCGTAATCGCCACTAGTGAGCGACGGAGCCGCGGCTGAGCTTCGCGTTTTCATGGCGATATGAGCTACGAATGGCTACGTTGCTCCGGTAGTGGCCTTGTCTCGGCGGCGAGCTTCTGCGGCGAGTGGTGGCTAGCTTCTCAGTGGCCAGTGGCTGTTGTTCCCTTTCAGCTGTTTATGAGAGAGAGACGAGAGGCGGAGAGTGGGAGAGCGAAAAAGTGAGGGGGGGTCAAACGAGAGAGAAGAAGAAGAAGAGAAGAAAAAGATTTTTTTTTTTTTAAAGATGGTCAAATGACCATTCTACCCCTTAAAAAATTGGGTTTTTACATTCTTCCCTCCTTATAGGAATTTCGTCCCGAAATTCAAGGACAAATCGAGAGTACGAACACGAACGCGAGTTAATAAAAGCGTGAAAAGACAATCCTCACTTGGTATCAAAGCCCCGCCAACATACCGTATTGCACTATGGTATGGTATAAGGACGCACATGGAAAGATCAAAATTATAAGATGGCTCAACAATAAATACAAGAATCTCAACACTTATGGTTGGAAACGACAACCTCAAGTATGTGAGTGATCAAAAGATAACGATAATAACCATGGCTAGAAGCCAAGAACGGAGGACTTTGAACACTGATTGTAGGGAACCAAACTAGGACAACATACCAAACATCAGATACAAGAATACCGTTCCCTTGATCATACCAGATCAATAATCTCCTGGAATATACCTATTTGTCTGTAACTAGTTCCAGTCCTAGACAATCTCTGAGTCAATGACTCTAACAAGAGTCTCATTTCAAGCACAGAACACAATAGAATAGAGTTAAAACAAAGAATAAAGATCCTTGTGTTACACCACACAAGATAAAGGAGTTTAGAGATTGGAGGTGACAAAGAGAGATCAATGGTTCACAACTATTTTCTATTCTCCGATTAGAGCGAGGAATAATACAAAACACAAACCACTTCTAGTCAAATACAAGACTAGAACACCCAAATACGAAATCACCACGCAAAACATTAGTGCAAACTTCAATCTCAAATGTAACCATCCAAACATGAGAAATTTCAAAAGCATTTCAAACCTTTTATCCAGTGCAAAGCCTCATTAAAGAAAATAAAAATGAATGTTGATCCAAAGACTCTACAAGTCCTTGATATAAAGAGAACTCCATAGACACAGTCCAATGTCCTAAAAATATACATACATAACAATTGAAATCAATACTTAACACCCCAGAGATAAGGTTCTAATAGGATAGGTGTCTGGTACCATCCTCGAGTGATACCTGTCTCCCATGAAACCTCATTTAAATTTTTTTTTTTTATAAACAATTTTGAAAACATTGAATGTAAAAAGTGTTGGGGCCTAAGAATACTACACTAGTTCACAATATTGTTTCTCCCTGGCCAGAGGTAACCACACCTAATCTTTGAGTACCCTTTATAATATAAACGTAGAGTCTAACGACTCTTAAGATAAAATTCCATAAGTGATCTCAATCCAATCACCAATAGCCATATAATAATAACCATGTTATATCTAATTTAAATCTAATAAGAGAATTAGATCCAATTCAACATAAACATTTAGTAAAAGTTTTACTCCATGCATATATGATGAAAATCTCTAGAAAACACGAGCATCAACCTAAGATTAAGTTATACACAGTAACCATTTAGTAAAACAAACATGGAATGTATGAAAAAGACATTAGTTTGTCCCACATAACCAACAAAAAAAAGGCATTTATCACGTAAACCGTATATACTTGATAAAATAATAAATGAGGCCATATTTAAATCACCATAGTCGATTTTCTTTACAAAATTAGTAAGGAATTTGGGCCTCAGTCCATATCACAACTAAATACAATGTAATATTTTTATAGAATTCTAAAATATTCTCCAAACTAATTAAATAAGTTTCTCAAAAAGTTTGAAAGTTTACACTTTTTTTGTACGAAAGGAAAAATTGGGTAGTTTAGAAAATATTAAAGTGTGAAACATTGCCAAAATATTTTGTTAAAGTGGGTAAAACAAACATCGATTCTTACTTAACCCTTTAAAATAAACATTAAAAGTTCATGAAGATTTATACTAGGCATAACAAACTAATTAACATATATATGAACTCCATATATTGGAAAGCTAGAATCAAATCTTCAAGAAGAATATCACATACTCAAATGCACCACTCAAGGCTTGTTAGACATAAAGCCAAGTCATATAACTCAATGCCTTTCATTGATTTTTGCAAATCAAAATTTCATCCTCCTCCCAAGTTTTCTCAACACTGGGGAGACTGGCCAAAACCAATCATACAATGCCCAAAACCCATACCAAAGATTACTGAGTATTCAAACATACGAATATCCTTATTCAAAACTTTTCTTAAGTAACTTACATTCATTCGTTTATATCTCAAGTAAACCTATGAGTCAATTTACGAAAACATTTATTTGATCTCAAATCAAGTATTAAGTAGGGATTGAAAAATACTTAGTGATTTACTAAGTCCAAAAATTAGAGAAGATACTTGAAAAGTTTGATTTACATATATACATTCATGGAAATCAACTATTTTGGTCTAGAGGTTCTTCAAATCAATACCACCTAATGTAAAATAAAACCTCACTATTATACGAATAAGTTGGTAGTTTCACAATACTTAATTTCAAAATAACATATTAGTTTAAGATAATACCCATTTGAAAAAGTGTACTGATTTTTTTTTTAACAAACTTATCACTTTGGTCATGTACAAGGGTCTACGTCATTTAAATGTTAATTGTCAACTTTAAATTTTCAAAAGTTCCAAAATCAAATAATTTAGTTTTTAAAATCCCACCAAACTCTCAACAAAATAATAAGCCTCATTCAAAGAACCTAATAATAGAACCAGATAAAACTAGAAAAATGCAGTCATTATAGTTAAACAATGTCTCAAATTACCAAACTAACCACTTAATCAACGAGCATGCTATGCAAAAAGATATCATCAATGCAAACACTCAAATGTAGAGCCAAGTCATGATACATCCAAATCAAGTGATCACAAAGATGTCAAATTTCAAGAAAATATTATCTCAGTCTAATAAACACTAATAATATCAAGCCACAACAGTGAAGTGCAAACACTAAACCAGTGTATCACAAGCTGAAATCCTCGAGAAAATATAACCACAATCAAATGCTACAAACAAAAGCGACCACAAAACCCGAGAGACAGCATATAGATAACCCATAAGATAATCAAACACAACAACTAAGGTATAAGATACCGAATTGCTACCTTTAGAACCCACGAGGTTCACGTAGCCTATAACCTGAATGGCTAGAAGAGTATAAGAACGAACATCCATTCGAAACGAAAGATTATGCTAAGAGCGGAAATCAATAGTCTCATGTCAACCCGACACTTCAGAGACTGACATTCTTTGAAAGTCACCATCCTAAAGAGACCAGAATTTCGCTTTGAAAAAAGTTTAAAAGAGAACTTGGAAGAAAGTAGAGCAAAAATAACTTATCTAGCCAATCCCTAAGTGATGTATGAGGTATTTATCAAAACCATTTCTAAAAAATTTTTAAACACTAAAAATTTACACAGGCTCAATCCCAGACGGATCTGGAGCCGTGCTCTGATATCAATTCTGTCACAACCCAAAATCCTAGGCCGTGACTTTTTAGTAATTTTAAGTGTAAATATAAATAAGGAATTTTACAAAATTTGGAGAAAACTCAATACTTGGATATTTCATTTTAGTCCTTAACTCATTAGAAATTCTATAAAAAGGGAACGCATCTTTAGTTTAATTTATTAAAAGAGATAGGCTAATTAAAATTTGATGAAACATAGTTAATTTGTACGAAAACTTGATTTGATAAAAATTTTAGCGTTGATTAAAATAAAGTTCGTAAATCTTAAGTCGGAAAGTCCAAAAATTGATTTACAGAATTAATCAAAATTTCCAAGTACTTAAAACTTTAAAAATATGCTCCTTGGGAACTATAGGGTCCTATATATATATATATATATATATACACCAAATCCTCAAATAGTAGTAAATATATCCTCATACATTCACTTAGTAGACTCAATGAACTTGGCTAAACAGTTAGACATGGAGAAAGAGTGAGACAAAGAAAAGTACCAACCCAATGAGGAATAATACCACGAGCCTAAGCCAAGCGACTTGCCTAGCCATTGATACAACTGACTCGAATGAGTGATCACCTAAAAATGGGGGAAAAAAGAGAAGGGGTGAGCTCGAAAACTCAGTAGGAAAGCTGATACCTCAATTAAAACCTTTTTAGTGACGGAAAGCGGGCATAGTTATTTTAATCCAAAATAACTTTGCAAAACCATATGTGCATATATTCATAAAATATCCAAAACTGAGAGTCCATATGCACATACATATATATAGAGGCACGGAAATCATAATATCTCAAAACTAATCAGTTCACAAATATATGACACAAATCCACCCATACCAATGAGTTTACCACCTCTCATTAATGGAAACCAGGGTGTTAGCACTACGTGTGCCATACAGCCTGCCTGACACCTAGCCCATAACCAGAGGATACACCCGTGTGTTGCCTATCAAATCTGAAGGGGCAACTGCATTGCCTACGCCTACCAGATGGGGAGGTAATCAGAAGAAATACCCCGAGCGGGTTCACAGACTCTCACCATCAGTGGGGCCGCAGCGTCACACTGTAAAAATCCCATGATGCTAACCTAAGACTCATGTGTGATCCTATGATACGTGTACTTTAAACTGATGTGTAAAAGTAGTCATGCAGTAAATTAAGTTCAAATGATGCTCTGGTTTTTAATAAAGTAATTCATTAAATTTTGTAGAAAAATGGATAGCATAACGCCCCAATTTTAATATATCCAAAAATAACCTGCACTCTAAAAATTCCCAGAGCAATCCAATATATAAATCATACCATTCAATTCCATCACAGATATTTAAAAGTTCTAAAATCACATTTGTTCTCATATGTTACAGAAAATAAGTTTTATTCAAAACGACGTAAAAGAGAGGTAACCGAATCCCTACCTCACTAGAATAGCAATACCACGCTATTAGATACTCAAGGTGCTATTGGACAATCACTCGGAGAGTCGGGAACTAATTTCACGCCCTCTTGCGAAAAACCAACTTCTAACCGGAGTTTTAATTCTACAAACGGACTTTTTCACTGAATTTCGAGCACTCAAAATAGCTAGGTTAGACATATGACTTGTCTAATTCGGGTCTGGGCCCACACCGTACCGGTGGCACGCAACACGAGGCAAAACCTCTACCGTCCGATCTCAATTTTCGTGTCAATCACCAAATGACACAATATATATATATATATATCAAACTTCTCCATTTTTCGAGTACATTCAGAAAATGACAACAAAAATGAAATCCAACGGTTGGATTGAAAACTAAAATTCAAAACTCAAAATACTCCAAAATGGCAACTTTCAAACCGGGCAAAATGGGATCGTAATATATATACCTGGAGAAAGCCCACGACGAGAGGATTCGAATGCCACCGATTTCGCAACTTTTT
>JXTB01000147.1:517885-560334 GCA_002914805.1 Parasponia andersonii
TAATTAATATATATATATATAAATTAGTAGATAACTCTTTCACTCTTAGTCAGTTTTTCAATTTCTATTTATCTAATTATCTGATAATTAGATATTTTTAAATTGAAAATTTAAATAAATTAGGTCCCTTCATAAATTTAAAATTGATTAATTCAAAATTAATTAATTAATAACAATTATTAATTACATATAGATAAACTATTTATCTAGATAAAGTGTGCAGTAACAGAAATAATATAATATCTAGTACAATGTTTGTAAGAGGTGAAATTGGGGACTTATGGAGATATAATTCAAACTCCAATAAATTATGATAATTAATTAAAATCTTTAATTAATTTATCTAATCTATTAATTTCAATATTATTCCACTAAAAATCTGGAATTACCCTTTTGAAATTACAGAATTAATTTACTTAGAAAACAACAAGTAGTCTATCGATTTAATCACTGTATATAGTTCAATCCTTCATAGACAATTCATAATTGGAGCTAGGTTATATTCTGTTTACTTCTCTAATTATATTTGTATCTTTGTATACCATTAATTCTCCATTAAACAATTAATTTATAAATCCATTATAAATTGAATACTCAAACTGTTCAAGTCCTGAATCAACACACAATGGAATCATCTTTCTAACTTCCAAATAAAATGAATAGATTCCATATCTGTAAGCTACATTCCCAGGTACTTATCTCATCATGCTCCCAAGATACAAGTATTTCGATCTGTTTAAAAATATATATTTAACAAGTATGTCAAAGAACATAATGTTATAAATAGGAGTCTATAACTACTCAGGATTAAGATTGATATATGATCATCTAATGACATTATTTGATATATGACATTAAGATTGATATATGACATTAAGATTGATAACGAAACTTATGTGAAATTCAAATCATGTCTGGTCCAGTCCTATATGATCGAATTATATAAAGTACTTATATTGTGATGTCAATACATCAATAGTCTAGATAAGACTATTACATTCTCAATGATAATAGACCGTACTAATAATATTTAATTAAAGATCCTAAATTTTAATTAATTATAATGGACTATATTTAGTTTATCATCCATAAATTTAATCTTTATGTATATAATATTTATATATTAAATTTATGGTCACATAAATAAATTAGGAATTTTCTGATATTTAAAAACATACAAATTATGCACAAATTCAAATAGAAAAATGTCATTTTATTAATTCAACAAATATCCAAAATATACATATTTTCAGGGGATAAACTCTAACAAAACTGAGTGTTGTGCCATAAATCAACATAAACATTCATAAATTAAAGATCCTGCTGTTAGAGTTAGTGCCATATTTTGAAGTTAACATGTGACTACTATGTTATAATCTCACATATCATGTAGTGAGTACCGGATTAATTAAAAAAAAAATCTCATAAAAATATATAATTATTGAATGGCATTTATGTATAAGATTTTTCCACTATGAACTTTCAATATATTTACTCTTTTTTTTTTTGTTTTTCAAAGCTTACTCACTTTCCGTTCCGTAGGCTTAACGAAGGCCATCCATTGCTTATCAATGGCAATTAATTCTCCACTGCTTTTCTTTCTAACTTCCACCATGATTCCCTGGTTTCCCACAACCCTATATTTCAATCTCTTCCTATCCATAAAAGCATTATTAATCACATTTAAAAAAATTTAAAAGAATCATAGGAACATAATATTTCTGTAACATTGCTCCCTTAAATACGTATATATATATATATATATATATATATATCATATCATATGTGTGTGTGTGAAGTTGAGACAATGAAGGAACTTAATAGTTGATAATAATAACAGTATATGTATACTATAGCAACACGTAATTGATGCAAATCTATACACGGTTACAAAGGAGCCAATTTAAGTTCCACTTAGACCGGTTAGAAAAACTCGAGCTAAAAAATTCAAAGAGTCTCTCAGTGGACTGATTCAAAACATTTGGACTGAGATAAATTCTTGGAGGCCCAAGGTTAATGTTCCACGTGGTCCACAAGGTTGGATTTTCATGATTCAAGCTTTGGAATAATCTAGAAAAAGACTCTCAAAATAGGATTGCTCAAGGGTGCGTGAATTAAAGCTTAGTTTCTTGATTTTGGTGACTTACCCGAATTTGACACAATAAGGAGAATAGGTGACTGCAACTAACTAAATTACATTTTTTATTTAGTTATTATTAGTTTCATTATTGAGTTGTAAGGCTTGCATGCCAATTAAGATACTTTCCTTTTTTATTGATGAGTAGGCATTTGTTTTAGGGTAAGTGTAGGAGTTCAATTTTCAGAATTCTAATTAGGATATTTTAGTTTCCTTTTCTTATTTTGGTCAGCTTTCTAGGGTCTTTTACAGCCAATTTTTGTGACTCTTATGTATATAAATAGCCATTAGCTTAATGGAAAGGCAGATTATAATCCATTAAAATTTGAGAGCAATTTCTATTTGGTTTTTTGAGAACTTATTCGAACTTATCAGATTTCACTGTGGCATTCATCCCATGACTTATCAATCGAGTTTTCCATCTTTGATTGTGGCATCTTTCTTTATACTAAGGTTCACATCTCTTTATAGGTGTTGGGTCAAGGCTTTCCATCCGAATCTGATTATAAAACAGTCCTAGGCATTATCCTTGTTTCGGGTTTCGTCACAAGTTGACGGGGTTCGTATCATTTGGTATCAAAGAGCCATATTCTAGTCTCAGGTTTATTCTATCCTTTAATTTTTCCTCTTATTCGTACTAGCCTTTATTTCTTTCTTCTTTGTTTCATTTAAATCGTAAAAAAAAAAAAAAGAGTAACCGAATTATTTGTTCTAGTCGTAGTCAAATTCAGATTCCTCCTTATTTGCCTTTTGAATCCGAATTTATATCTTTGTGTCTTTCAGTTAGCCTTTGTATTTTAAGTTATTATTTGGATTCTCAATTAAAAAAAAGAGAGAGAATCCCAAAATCAAAAACCAAAAAAAAAAAAAAGAAGAAGAATCAAGAAATGTTTAGCTGAATCAAAGGTTTTTGATAATGCTTCAGCAAAACGGTCGTAACTTTTGATCTGGTTTTCGAAACGACACATATTATATATCAAATCGAACCTTATTCCAAGCCCTACAATTTGAATAAACTACATTCCATTCATCCCAGATTTTGAGCCCAAAATCCATCATTTTCATCACTTTTTGAGCCTTCAAAGTTTTGTATACGACTTTGAACCTAGGATTTCTTTTTCTTGAATTTTCAAGTTCCTAAAACTTTTATTCTATATTACTTCATTAAATTCAAATCTGTTCGGTGTGAATTGTTGTAAAGAAATTCTACGAGTTGTTTGAATTAGTTTGATAAGAACTTTTGAGAAATTACGAGTGGAAAAAGGCAAGAGTGGTGAGCATATAAGAGGATAAAAGCCAATCTGATTAAGAGTGAGACACGAGTAAACTTGAGTGATTCATTATTCGAGTGAAACACATGAGAGAGAGTGTGTGAGGTCCTTTCTTCTTCTAACTTTGTTTTGCACCAAACATGGCAGACAACAAGGATAAAAACACCTCTGGAGAAACATCCAGAGTGGGTGATCCGAAGCTTCTTATGGAAGCCTTAATTAGCGAGATGAGGAGAGCAATGAGAGCAGAGATGGAGCAAGTCCATGAGCGAATGGACAGAATAGAGAATGCACATGTGGAACAACCACAGATCGCTCCTAATGTGCGTAGAAGAGAGAGATTCCAGCCTAGAGAGAGATTTCAACCTAGAGAAGTGAGGGTTGAAGAAGAAGAATACTATAGAGATACTTTTGGTGATGAAGATGTTCGAGATTTGATTGTCGGCAATAGGAGATACGGTGGACAGTTTAGAGGAGCTAGGAATTGGGAAGATAATTCGTTAGGTAGCATTAAGATGAAGATTCCGTCATTCCAAGGCAAAAATGATCCAGAAGCTTACCTTAAGTGGGAGAAGAAGGTTGAATATGTATTTGATTGCCACAATTACTCTGAGAATAAGAAAGTAAAGCTAGCTGCCATTGAATTTTCTGATTATGCAATGGTATGGTGGGATCAGTTAGTAATGAATAGGAAAAGAAATAGGGAGCGTCCAATAGAGACATGGGAGAAGATGAAAACAGTGATAAAAAAGAGGTTTGTTCCAAGCTACTACTACCGGGAATTGAATAACAAACTACAAAGTCTGAGGCAAGGTAACTAGAGTGTAGAGGAATATTATAAAGAGATTGAGGTTGCTATAATTCGAGCGAATGTAGAGGACGACCGTGAGGCTACAATGTCCAGATTCTTGGTTGGTTTAAATCGAGAAATTGCTAATGTGGTAGAACTGCAACATTACGTGGAGTTGGAAGATATGGTCCACATAGCTATAAAATTGAGAACCTACTCAAGAAGAGGGGTAGTACATGTCCAAGCCAAAGTCCAAGTACATCCGCTTGGAAATCAAATCAATGGAGGCAACCTACAATGAAGCCTAAAGCTGAGCAAAAGCAAGAAGTGACCAGCCATATAATTCAAGGTAAATTCGATTCTTATACTTCTAGGAATCGTGATATCAAGTGCATTAAATATCAAGAAATGGGTCACATAGCTAGCCAATGTCCAAACAAAAGAGTTATGGTATTACGAGATGACGGTGAAATTGAAACTGAAGACGACACCGATCTTATGCCACCATTGGAGGATACCGATGAAGAAGAATACCCTGCCCAAGGTGATTTGTTGGTAGTGAGGAGAGCTCTTAGTGCACAAGCTAAAGACGAAGAAGAGGTGCAATGAGAAAATATCTTTCATACTAGGTGCCACGTTCAAAACAAGGTATGTAGTATGATTATTGATAATGGTAGTTGTACTAATGTTGCTAGCACTACTATGGTGGAGAAATTAGGGTTGCCAACCATGAAGCATCCCCAGCCTTACAAGTTGCAATGGCTAAACGATAGTGGTGAACTGAAGGTAAAAAAATAAGTGTTAGTTTCTTTTCATATCGGAAAATATGAAGATGAAGTCTTGTGCGATGTGGTTTCGATGCAAGCTGGACACTTGTTACTGGGTCGACCTTAGCAATTTGATAGGCAAGTTAAACATGATGGCTTCACTAACAAGTACTCGTTTGTACTTAATCAAAGGACAATCACTCTAGTTCCTTTGACACCAAAAAAAGTTCATGAAGATCAAGTGAGGTACAAAAAGAGACTGATCAAAAGAGAAAGAGTGAAAAAGAGAGAGAAGCCGAAGAAAAAAGAGAAAAAAAGCAATAATAGATTTGGCCATTAAGAGAAAACAAAATAATTTTTATGCAAAAGCCAAAGAAATTAAGAGAGCAATGTTTTCAAACCAGCCGATGATTATACTCTTGTACAAGGAGGCATTTTTAAACACTAACGATCTTGACCCTGTTTTGCATAGTTCTGTTATTTTTCTCTTGCAGGAATTTGGTGATATTTTCTCCGAGAAAATTCCTAATGGATTACCACCAATCTGAAGAATTGAGTATCGAATTGACTTCGTGCATAGTGCCATCATTCTAGATCATCCAGCCTATAGGAGTAACCCCGAGAAAACAAAAGAACTACAAAGACAGGTTGATGAAGAAAAGATTCATGCTATCCGAGAATGGCCAAGTCCAATATGTGTAAGTTTAGGTATTGGCGCAGTTCTTATGCAAGAAGGACGACCAATTGCATATTTTACCGATAAACTAAGTTGGGTTGCTTCAAACTACCCTACTTATGATAAAGAAATGTATGCATTGGTTCAAGCTTTGAAAACATGGCAACATTACGTTTGGGAGTTCGTGATTCATACTAATCATGAGTCATTGAAGCTCCTTAAAGGTCAACACAAGTTCAATAAAAGACTTGCACGATGGAGGGAATTTATTGAGACATTTCCATATGTCATCCGATATAAACAAAGCGAAGATTTGAGGACAAATCCTTTTCAAGAGGAGAGGAGTGATGTAAATCCATGCACGATTATAAAGGAGCCAATTCAAGTTCCACTTAGACCGGTTAGAAGAGCTCGAGCTAAAAGATTCAAAAAGTCTCTCAATGGGCTGATTCAAAGCATTTGGACTAAGATAGATTATTGGAGGCCTAAGGTTAATATTCCACGTGATCCACAAGGTTGGATTTTCATGATTCAAGCTTTGGAATAATCTAGAAAAGACTCTCAAAATAGGATTGCTCAAGGGTGCGTGAATTAAAGCTTAGTTTCCTGATTTTGGTGACTTTTCCGAATTTGACACAGTTTGGAGAATAGGTGGCTGCAACTAACTAAATTACATTTCTTATTTAGTTATTATTAGTTTCATTATTGAGTTGTAAGGATTGCATGCTAATTAAGATACTTTCCTTTTTTATTGATGAGTAGGCGTTTGTTTTAGGGTAAGTGTAGGAGTTCGATTTTCAGAATTCTAATTAGGATATTTTAATTTCCTTTTCTTGTTTTGGTCAGCTTCCTAGGGTCTTTTACAGCTAATTTTCGTAACTCTTATGTATATAAATAGCCATTAGATTAATGAAAAGACAGATTACAATCTATTAAAATTTGAGAGCAATTTCTCTTTGGTTCTTTGAGAATTTATTCGAACTTATCAGATTTCTCTGTGGCGTTCATCCCTAGACTTATCAATCGAGTTTTCTATCCTTGAATATGGCGTCGTCCTTTATGCCAAGGTTCATATCTCTTTATAGGTGTTAAGTCAAGGCTTTCCATCCGAATCTGATTGTAGAACGGTCCTAGGCATTATCCTTGTTTCAGGTTTCGTCACAAATTGGCGGGGTTCGTATCAGTAATATTTTCTGTCGACATTGCTATACATATTTATCATTTAGAAAGTTGAGACAAAAGAATCAACTTGATACTTAGCCGTTGAGGAGTATCAAATAAAGAAGTCAACATAAACTCGAGATCAGAAATCAAGAATATGATGGCAGGACCGATGTCGTCGATCAATGAGTGCTCCAACGTGCCAATTTCCATATTGATCCTAAGGTGTGTGAAACATTAAATAAAAAGACCATGATATTTAATTTAATGTCACAACTTACAGCCTTTTGTAACACAGAAACATGACTTAGTCCAAAAATAAAGGGAGGAGAAGGGGAGAGAAGGGGTCAAGGAAATCATAGTTGGATCAGAACGATTTTCAAAATTCAAACAATAGATATTTACCAAAAAGGTATTTGGAATAATGAACTGACAACAAAAAAAGCCCTTATCAGCTGAGATGAGCCCCTCCATGGTTGAGGTCTCCAGCCCACTTCTTATGACCACTTTTGACATACATTCAAGCCATTTTTGAGATTTCTGCACATTTCTCTCTCCCATTTACTTTCTTTCTTTCTTTTCTTTCTCGCTAAATTATAAACATATTTGTCTCTTTATGATCATAATTTATAAAGATAATATCACTTTTACACTTTGTATTTTGACATTTTATTCAAATTGTATCTTTTATTTTAGTTATTATCTACGTTGATTCTTAATTTTTGAAGTCAATTTTTTTAGAACTTTTTAATCTTTGTTGTGTTAATTATTAATTAATATTTTTCAAAATAAATATATAAATTCTATAAGGTGTGTTAGTCAATTTATTGATCAAAATAAATGTTCAACTCATAAAAAATATAAATTTGACATAATTTGAAACTATGACAATTAATGCTGATAATGACCAAAATTAAAGACATAAATGAAACAAACAACTAAAAGATAAGCTACAAAAACATAATTAACCCACTTTATAATGAATGATTTGGTTTATTTTGTTTTTATTTTTTTAAAAGAACGTCTAGTGAGTACACATTTTCTGCACATGAGTAATGTATCTGAGGTACTGAATCAGTTGTCTTCAAAAGATTTGTCTTAAACTCTTCTCGAACTTTACTATTACTTAGACAAGTACAAAATAAATATATTGCACTGGGCCATAGAATATTCATTATGAAACTAAATACTACGTAGTATGAGTAATATTATAAAACACCAATAACATCCAGCACCACAATAATATGTTTATTTGTCACTAAATGATTTAAGTAATAAACTGAGTCTCACCTAAATCCCACCTGAATTATAATTATAATTAATCAGTAATAAACTGACACATTATTGTGGTATTAAGCATTACTAATGCCCTATAACTTTATTAATGTAGTATAGCTTTCAAAACTTTTATGTTTTTGTCAACCAAAGTACTGAAAAATGCAACAGAATCTAGCATTGTTTTCTTTTATCATTATTTGAATAACAATGTCCCTTTTCCCTCACAAGTCAAAACTTTTACTTCTACATCAAACTTATTGTCACTAGTATTATTTTCCAGACCAAGAAAATAAACTACTAATGAATGAAGCTGTTTTTGAATATCCATTTTTGTTCTCTCCCTTATTTTGTTGGGGAGACACAAATCATCAGTATCAGGTATCTACTAAACATCTTGTTCAGCTGCCAACTTTTTCTTCATCTCTTTCTTGTTCACCTGGCAATTACAAATTCAAAATTTCATTGAAAGCACTTAAGTTCTTATATATTTATTTTTAAAAAAAAAAAGGAAAAAAAGAAAACCTATTGAACACTTCTTCTCAAGTAGAAAATTTACATGTACACAAAAAGCAAGTAAAAGATCATGATTTTTCTCTCTTTTTACCTTTCCCATAGCGTTACGAGGTAGTGAATCCCAGAGAAAAAGTCGGGTTGGTAGCTGGAAATAACAATAATAACTAATCAAAATGAAGGATTTGCAATAGCCTTTAGAAAGTGAACCACCTAACCACACAGAAAAAGTTTTTGGCTAGAAGTATAGAAATATACATAGATGATGAGATAGCTTCTCGACTACATTCACAAAAATCAAATTCAGGCAACCTTCCTTTTCAATGACCAATTACATGGGATAATCCTTTGACCAGAAAGGCAGAAACTTTTCCACCACTGCGAGTCATTAGTGGGGAGGGTGGTCTCCCCCCCTCTCCCCACCAAGGCCCCTCCAAGTGTCTCGCAGGAAGTGAAAAACGTAGGCAGCAGCATACGGGTGCTCGACCCAAGACTGGGTAATCAGTCACCTCTCACTAGGCTATACACTCAGTTGTCAACTTGATAAGTTAGACAACAGTGAAGCCACTGGTTTGCGCCTCAGTTTTGGTAATTCCTGGAGTTTTTAGGCTAGGGCTATCAATTATGCGTTTTAAGTCAAGGAGAGAACTCAAACGTCAAGTTGGGATATTTGGTACATTGACATTGCAAAGCAGCTGAAAACTTGTCAACTGTGAGAGAGAAATTCTTCCAAAACTTGATAAGGAAAGATGGTTACGTAACAATACCTTGTATGGTGCAAGTTTGTGTTGAGCCCAACTGCAGAGCTCTTCCAAGCTTATTGCAGGTCTCGACTCTTCTTCCCTTTTCTTTGCTTCAGCCGCCGGCACAATTATTGCGGAGACAGCTTCTCCGTAATCCTTGTCTGGTAGACCCAACACACAACACTCTTCTACCGTTGGGTGCTGAACAATAGTGCAAGTTTTGATGGGGATTAATTTATTTATTTTTGTTAATTTATTTATTTTTGTTAACACAAATAGCAGTAATCTTTTTTCTTTTTGATATTCTGGAGAAAGACCCAAATAAAAAGAACAAGCTGACCTATATTAAAGAGCTCATCTGCGACAGCAATACAATAATAGAAACAGATTTTTACCTCTAAAAGTACAGATTCTATTTCTAAGGCAGATAACTTGTATCCGCCAACCTTCATAATATCAGCACTTGTACCTGATAAGTGGCATTAAATTTAAAAGGCACGCAAACCCGATTCAGAATAAGCAGTTTACAAGATGAATAAAAGGGATAAACACATGATTCGGCAAAAATTCCTAGCAGGAACTGCAGTGTACTAGGCATCTAGAATTTTCAATATATATTGTTCCAGGGTTCGGACAGGAACATATTGCACATGTGATGATAGATAAGCAAACAAACCTCTGCAGTGTTAAATTAAGTTTGTCGATATAAGATCCTCAAAACATGTAATTAATATTACAAATGAAATATTCATAACGAGCAAATAATGAGAAGATCAACACTAATGGAAGCAATAACACAATAGAATGACATTAGTGCAGTGTAATTGAACAAAGAAGAAAATTAACAAGAAATTAATTGTGATAATCTGATATTAAAGAAACAATTTTAGTAAACAATAATAATAGAAAACTACTAAGGACATAACAGAAATTGAATACGACAAGACAAAATTAGGCAAGCATATTATAAACCATGGTATAACTTATAAACTTATTGTCCAAAAAGTGTAATATTGTCTTGGAAAAGAGAGGGGAATCCCAAGATCTCAGTCAAATCATGTAACAGACCTCCTTAGTTCAGGATAATCATACAGCCCAATTAAGTCCCCATAGAATATGGTGTGAAAAGCCTTTTCCTTGTAGATATATAACAATAAGCTATATTAAATTTGACCCATTATTATGATTGAGTGATAACATGACTTATATTTAGGATAACCTTGTGTGTGGGTTGATGAGATCTAGAGAAACAATAAGCAATAACTTCCTGAGAAATCAAAGAAAAGGCTAGAAGGGATAGGTGAGGGTATTTTGTGGTGAGGGTAATAGAGAAACTATGGTGAGAAGATGGATAATTGATGGGAATGAAGAGGGGTAGGGGATTTATAGAGGGAGACTGAGAGGTGTATTAAATGATTAATTAAATGAGATAGTTAGAGGATGAAAATTTAAGTGGGTACTGAATAAAGTGATTTAACTGATGAGAGAACGTTGATTTGATAGAGGTAGTTGGGAAGATGTATTAAATTAAGTGTAATAATTCCTCATATTTGGGCCACGTTTATTAATCTGTAAAGCAAATTAGTGGAATGGAACGGAGAAGAATAAGAAACAATAATTAGAAAAAAATATGATTCTCTTTCGTGTGTTTATATACCAAGTAGTTACAAATGAAAAGGATGCTTTCTCTTTCCTCTCCATTATGAAATTCCTAATTGGACTGCCTTCATATTTCATTATGGATCCCTTGACTAATACCCCAATCTACAAGGCTAATCTTAGGCAAGTGTTCCACTCCCTCCCATAGACAATATCCCACTATGACGTCAACCTTGTTGGACCTAGTGGTCCCTAAAACATTAGCCCTGTAGAGTCAAGAATTACCAAGTTTCTGGACTCTCAGACTTGGCAGCCAAATGCTGTCGGTCATTACAATCACTGATCATACTTCTCCATAAATAGACGACCTAGAATAAAATGTGAAGGTAGTCCAACAAGCTATTAAACATATCCTCATCAACCCTATTTATTACTTTTCTGGACATTAAGTATGAATAATATTACATTTCATTTAATAAACCAGGCCAACTACTCCTATCAAATAAACCTTCTCTTATCATCTAAAACACTTGATTTAATACCCCCTTAAATACTCATCTCCCATCAACCTCATTAACAAATCATTTTATATCTTCCTCCTTTCACCTATAAATACCTCTATCTTCCCATCATCCAACATACCTCTAATCCTCCCTTATTACCAAATTCAATCTATTCTCACGCTTCTTTCCTTTCGCTTTCCACCTTCTCCACAACTTAAACTCTCTCTTCCACTCTTCTATCCCCGATCTGACTCCATTATCCACCACAAAATACTATAATACCTTTAGTCCAATTTCCCTTAAAGCCAATACTAATTATATCTCTAAATCTTATTAAAACCCACACATGAATTTATCCCAAATATTAAAATAAGTATAGCCGTGTCATAATATTTTACCAAATTTATATAGCTATCACTAACCTTGTCAAAGGTATCACAATCCATGGAGATTCAGTTGTACTATATGGACAAATCACCTAAACTAATAAAAAAGATCCCATCTATAAAATGGAGTTACATTTGTCACCCCATGTTCTGATTATGGACTAACTTTGATTGAATCCCACTCCCTTCCAAGACAATATCGCATTTTGGGACACTTAAAATATAAATTATACCATTATCCATATGGCTAAATTATGGACTATTTTTGTCACCCCATATTCTGATTATGGACCACTTTGATTGAAATCTTGGGATACTCCCTTCCATTCCAAGACAATATCGCATTTTTGGATAATTAAACTATAAATTATAGCTTATCTATATGGCTTGTTTGACATGGCTTTTAGAAGCTAACTTCTGATTTCCAAAGTCCAAAAGCAACTTTTTTGGGTGAAATATCAGAAAAGCTCATGGCTTTTGGACGTTTTTCTAAAGGAAATCAAACTCAAATGGCTTTCCTAGGAAGAGCTTCAAATTAAATATGAAAAATTATTTCTGGGTTTCTAATGAATTTATATTTCCATATTTACCCTAATCTTACTATATCTCTCACACACATATCTATGGTTTTGACTTCTCTTTTGCTACTCTATAAAGGTATAAGTAAAAGCTATCCCAAACATTCCCTCGAAAAAATAAAATGCTATTCCAAACAAGCCCTATATCCTTCCTTAATTTTTACTTCTGTTAGGTATTTTATCTTGAGTTATTTCTGTTATAATCTATTGTTTGTTATTGTTATCACCTACATTATTTACTAACTTCGTTCAAATACTGAATTATCATAATTCATTTATTCATTTATATTGCACTAAAGTAATTATGTTCTATTCTTCTTTAGTTTAATTTTCTCATTATTTGCCTTTTTTTATGAGCATTTCATCCGAACATTTATATTAGTTACATGCATTGATTACTATTACTAAATCATATTGGTATGTCTTCATATGAAGTGACTCAAAGTATCAATTGCAGGTACAATACGTTTTTCCCGAACCCGGGATATATATATATAGATATATTAAAGAAGAAAGCACTGCATGGGAAGAAATGACAGGCAATAATAAATATGGTATCCTCAGCATATTCCATGCCAAGTTAAATGCTTTTACCATCAGCATAAAAATAATGACGAGACTACAAATTGAATTCTTTAGTGCATTAAATATGCATATCAAGTACCAGCCATTATCAGTATATTACTTCTTAAGTTGAAATTATGGAAGCGTACATTTAACGGAGAGCAAACAAAAAGATCCATAATTGACAATATAATGAGTATAGAATTAGATTTATCTTACGTCCCAAAATGATGTAGTATCCATCCTCATCCGCTTTGCCCGCATCCCCAGTCTTGAAAAACCCATCATCTGTAAACGATGCTTTTGTTACCTATGAAATAATCACAATGTCAGTAAAACAAGATGACATTTATTGTTCTACAGAACTCAGTTGGACGCAGTATGGGCATATTCATATATATCGACTTTTTTTTCAATTGCATTCTATACATATAAAATATCAATATGCATGAACTGAAATCTCAGTTGTATCCAATTTGTGATATCAGATAATACCTCAGGAAGTCTCCAATACTCTTTGAACAATGAGGGGCTTCTAACGCAAAGCTCACCCACCCCAGTTGTATCAGTTCCACTCTCATCTTCTGCAAGGATCCTTACCTATCAGAAAGCAAAAAATCATTGCAGTAGCCAACAAAAACAAAAAAGATAAACCCTGATCCGATAGTAGTATAATTCATATAAAACTTCATAATCAGGCAGTGGCTTTACTACCTCTATTTGCTAACTTCACAACCACTTGTTATATTAAATTCGAAGAAGTACAACAATAGTGGTACCTTGCGATTTTACTCGAAAAATATGTTCCTTCAGAATGAAAACTATTATTATCACTCAGCACATTCAAATATTTATAACTAAGCTTTATAACATTGAACAGCTCTCAAAGTTAAATTCCAAAAGAAAGATCTCACTGACCTCCACACCAGGAAACGGTTTTCCAACAGTGCCCGCCTTCCTCTCACCTTTTAAGGGATTTGATATAGCCATGACAAACTGAAAACATTAAAGGTATCCATAACCTCAAGAAAATTTCTAGAAATCAACTATTTCTTCTAAAAGCAAATTTGGTTGATAAGAGCAACTTAAACTAAGTTTCACTCACTTCTGTCATTCCATATCGTTCCAAAAGGCGATGTCCTGTGATGGTTTGCCATTGTTGCATGACAGGAACAGGGAGTGCAGAGGAGCCACACATCTAAGTTCAAGAAAAGAAATCTTAAATTATGGACCAATTTCTTTTTTAGGAGAAGAGGAGGGGGGGACAAGGCATCGATCATTAAAATTTGACACAAGAAGATGCAGATGTAATTGCTGAGAAAATCAATGCATAAGATGGGCAGTTAATTCAAGAAGTCGTTGAGCTTAGCCAATAAAAATCTTGACACCATTCATCCAAAGGAAAATAAAATACTGACTGTTAGACACAGCCAGGAGAATAAAAGAAGAAAAAACAAGTGAAATCCTGCTGTGCCTTCACCATAGCAAGCAGTTTAAGTGGGAGGGAAACCTTAATTTTTTGTGAAGGCCGTTGGCTTGCAGTAAATTCAGGATCAACAGAATTATATTAGAGTAAAATGTGAGCATTTCCAGTACAGATCCACGGTTAAAAATGCAACAATACAACTCAAATAGAAAACTATCTTGAAAAGTCTTTTATGGTACCCACCATTAGACGCAACTGTTTTGCAGCTGTGGCAGAGGTTTCTTGTAGAGCTGGATCCATTGCTTCATAACCTTGAATCAATCGAGTATACATGGTCGGAACCTGTAAGATACAAAAAGAATGGACTGCTTAACAGCGACAAATCACGAACATATGCAGAATAACCGGAATAAAGGTTAAGCACAATTGGGTAATAAAAAAACATGAGATAACCAATGGCATGATCATTTGTGAAACCGTAAAAAGGGTTTCTTTTCTTATAATTTTCTGAATAATATACATCAGAATATATAGGAATATATAGAAGAGCTTACAGTGAGAAAATAAGGACAGATCTGATTTTAATCCTAGAATTAAGGAGTTGACTAAAAGACTAACTAATCAGATCAGATTTTATAACACAACTTCAGATAACAAATTACAATTAAATATACGTAGAAACAAATTAGTGATTCTAATCAATCAATCAATCAAACTAATCAGCAATCAATCCAATATCAAGAATATCCTACACTCCCCCTCAAACTGGTGCGTAGATATCCACTAAGCCCAGCTTACAAATTAATTCTTCAAAAAATATCTTCTGTAGTCCTTTTGTAAAGATATCAGCTAACTGTTCCTTGGACTGAACAAAGGAGATACAAATTTGTCCATTCTCTAATTTCTCCTTGATTAAATGTCGATCGATTTTAACATGTTTTGTTCAATTATGTTGCACCGGATTATAAGCAATACTTATAGCTGACTTACTGTCACTGTATAGTTTCATAGGTGCCTTGATACTTACTTTTAATTCATCAACAATCTTTTTTAGCCACAATATTTCACACATACATTGAACTATTGTCTGAAACTCTGCCTTAGCACTACTGCGAGCTACAACAGATTATTTCTTACTTCTCCAAGTGACAAGGTTTCCACCTACAAATGTACAAAGACCAGAAGTTGATCTTCTATCAGTTATTGAATCAGCCCAATCTGCATCAGAAAAAGCTTCAATTGTTAACTGTTGTCCTTTCTTAAAGATAAAACCTCTTCCTAGAGTTCTCTTTAAATATCTTAAAATCTTATACACTGCTTCCATGTGTTCTTCTTTAGGTGAATGCATGTGTTCACTTAGCACACTAACTAAGAAGGCAATATCAGGTTGTGTATGAAATAGATATATTAATTTACCAACAAGTTTTTGGTACCTTTCTTTATTCACACTTCTACTTTCATCACACGCCCCAAGCCTATAGTTTGCACCAACAGGAACATCACCAGGTTTACAATCGAGCATTCCAACTTCCTTTAGCATGTCTAGTGTATATTTTCTTTGAGACACTGCAATTCCTTTACTGGATTGAGCAACTTCCATGCCTAGAAAATATCATAATGGGCCAAGATCCTTAATTTCAAATTCTTGACTAAGGACCTTCTTCAACAAGAGTATTTCGACTTCATCGTTCCCTGTAAGAATAATATCATCAACATAGGCAATCTTACATTCTTTTCCGTGTTTAAAGAACATTGTATGATTAGCTTGACTTTGAGTATACCCAGTTTTCCTTGTAAACTTTGAAAATCTGTCGAACCATGCTCTGGGTGATTGTTTCAAGCCATATAATGATCTCCTTAATCTGCATATCTTCTTCTCTCCATAAGATTCTTCAAAACTAGATGATAAATTGCATATACACTTCCTCTTCTAATTTCCCGTTGAGAAACGCACTCTTAACATCCATTTGATGCAGTGACCATTTTAGATTAGCAGCAAGTGATAATAAGAATCTTATAGTATTCATCTTAGCTACTGGGGAAAATGTCTCCTAATAATCAATGCCATATGTTTAATATCCTTTTGCTACTAGGCGGGCTTTGTACCTTTCAACTGTCCTATCTACTTTATATTTAATTGTAAACACCCATCTACATCCCATTGGTGTTTTCCCCCTAGGTAATTCAGTTAGTTCCCATGTACCATTTTTTTCAAGAGCTTTCATTTCTTCCATTATTGCATTTCACCATTCTGAACTTTTAAAAGCTCCCTGCACAGTTTTTGGAAGTTCTATAATGGATACATTAGAGGTAAACGCCTTATAGGATGGTGAGAGTCGATGATATGACACAAATTTAGAAATGAGATGCAAAGTACAAGAACAAATGCCTTTTCTAAGAGCAATAGGTTTATCTAGTTCATCAATAGGATTAGGATTACCTATAAATTCCATTTTTGTAGCCTCGGGTTCAGATTCAATGCTCCGCATCGGTAGTCGGGGATGTCTACTACTTCTTTTTGTTTATGTGGTCTTCTAGAATAAACACGTAAGTTCAGGGTTGTGGACCGCTCCCTGTTTTTCCTTGCTTGGCTAAGTTCATGGCCGAGGGGTAGTTGGTTTTAAAGGGAGACGATAAGGGTGATCCCCTGGAGCTTGACGTATTTGGCAAATTTGGTTGTGACTTAGAGTTTGGCAAAGGTGTTGAGTTTGGCACGATTGTTGATATACTTGGAGAGGATAAAGGTGACCCAGTGTTTGGCACATTTTGGGTTAGACTAGACTCCCAAAACTGCTCTTATACTAAATTCTCTTCCTGAGGAGAAGTACGAGGATAAAAGGAACCATTTTCATGAAATGTAACATCAAAAGAAACAAACATCTTTCTAGACACATGATCAAAACACTTATATCCCTTTTGAGTTGGAAAATATCCCATAAAAATGCATTTAGTAGCTTTTGGATCTTGTTTGCTACGGTGTTGGCTATGTATATGGACAAATGCTACACACCCAAAGATTTTTAATGGTAATGATGTAAATAATTTTGTATGCGGAAAAATTTCAGTCAGAGTATTTATAAGGGTTTTGAATTGTAAGACACGAGATGGCATTCTATTTATTAAATAAGAAGCTGTTAGGACTGCCTCACCCCAATATTGTTTAGGAGCCCCATTTGTAAACATTGACGAACGAGCAACTTCTAGAAGATGACGATTTTTTCTTTCTGCTAGACCATTTTACTGAGGAGAATCAACAAATGAAGAATGATTAATAATGCCCCTTTCATTGAGAAATTTCCTACGATTCCTGAAAAATACTCTTTGCCATTGTCTATTCTTAGGATTTGAATAGGTGTGCCAAATTGAGTTTGAATCATAGTACAGAAATTTTGAAAAACTTGAGCAGCTTCAGATTTTTCTTTTAGTAAGTAAACCCAACAAATACGAGTATAGTCATCAATAAATGTAATAAACCACTTTGTGCTAGAAAGACTAGTTATACATGAAAGACCCCAAATATCACTTTGCATAAGAACAAAATGAACAAATTTTTCATAAACTTTAGAATAAAAATGGGACCTTGAGTGTTTGGCAAGCTCACAAATATCACAATGAAATAGAGGACTTTTATTTTTAAATAACAAAGGAAATAACTTTTGTAAATATGGGAAATTAGGATGTCCTACTCTAAAATGCCATATCATTCTCTGTAGTTAGAGAAGAGGCTTTGTTAACTATTTGAACTTGTCCTTCTAGAAAATGTTGATCTTCGAAATAGTAGAGTCCATCCATCACCCTAGCATTGCTAATCCTCTTCCCTGAGACCAAGTCTTAAAATTCACAATGCATAAAAGAAAATTTAGCCACACAATTATAGCCTGTGGTAAATTTACTGGTAGATAATAGATTGCATGTAAGGTTTGGAACATGAAGGACAGAATTTAAGGATAAATTTTTTGAGATTGGAATTGAACCTTTCCCTGCAACGGAAGATAATAACTCATCTACAATTTTGATTTTTTGTTTACGAGAACATGGATGATAAGATGTAAACAAATTAGAAATATCAGTCATATGATCAGAAACTCCGGAATCAATAATCCACGTAACAAAGTTGAGTATTGACACTTAAGGCTGAAATCGCTTTACCTTATTGGGCTAGGGAGCAAGATGGAATGGAATTAGGAGTATTTTGTTGCTGTCCCATAAATCTGTGTAAAAGATCCCATTGTTCTCTAGTAAAAGGCCTAGAGATATTACCACCCTGATTGGTGGACTATTGTCCATCTCCAGCGACATGGAAAGCACGATTATTGGTGCTCTTATCTAAATTTCTTGTGTTCTTGAGATAGGCAAGTTTGCCATGAATCTTCCAGCATGTCTCATGAGTGTGACGTGGCTTGTTACAATGGTCACACCATACTCTAGTGTTGGGTCGATCATCAAGCCTCTTGAAATTTCTTGTTGTTCCAGAGAGGGTTTGATCGTCAAGAACAGCAACAGCGAGAGTAGCAGAAAGAGCAGAAGGCTGTGTAGTACGAACTAATGATTGACTTCTCATCATCACTAGTTTTCGACTCTCTTCCCTTCGGACAGTAGCAAATACTTCATGGATAGAGGGAAACGGTTCTTTTCCAATAATTTTCCCCCTGACTTCATCTAGTTCCTTATTGAGGCCATGGAGAAATTCAAAAATTCGTTCCTTCTCCAACATCCAAGTGTATTTAGTGCTATCATCTGGACATTCCCATTCAGTTTCACAATACTGATCAAGCTCTTGCCAGAGCCCTTTCAGAGTACTATAATACTTGATTACATTGGAATCCCCTTGTTGTACGCCTCGGATTCGAGTTTTGATTTCGAACAATTGTGCTAAATTTCTTACATCAGAATAGGTTTCAGCAACAGCATCCCAGATGGCTTTGGTAGTCGGTAGAAACAAATACATTTGACCCATATCTGCTTCCATTGAATTGACCAACCAAGCTATGATCATGGCATTCTCAGCCTCCCAAGTTGAAAAGAATTATCTATAGTGTTTGGCTATGAAACAAATCCAGTGGGATAGTCAAACTTTCCTTTTCCATGAATAAATATCTTAACAGATTGTGACCATTGGAGATAATTTTGGCCATTGAACTTGTGGGAGGTGATCTGGAGTGAAGAAGTTTCGGTGGCTGTAGGAGGGATAGTGGTTGTTTTCGATAGCTGGGTATTTGTGGAGGTTTCTTTGATTGAAACATCTGACATTCTTTTTTGATTCGGCTGAATTTTTTTTTAAGGCAGAGGTTATGGATCAATAAAGCTCTGATACCATGAAACCGTACAAGTAAAGAGGGTTTCTTTTCTTATAATTTTCTGAATAATATACATCAGAATATATAGGGGAACTTCCAATAAGAACATAAGGGCAGATCTGATTCTAATCCTAGAATTAAGTGGCTAACTAAGAGACTAACTAATCATATCAGATTTTATAATACAACTTAAGGTAACAAATTACAATTAAATATACATAGAAACAAATTAGTGATCAGACTAATTAGCAATCAATCTAATATCAAGAATATCCTACAATTTGTATTCAATATCAAAGGCACAACACAAACAAATAGTGAGCCTGCCTTTATTCCATTAACTGATATCAAAGTCATAAATTTAGCTTAATGACTATACAAGCTAAAAGAAAACGTATATATCTAGATGCTCGAAGAATAAAAGACTACATGAAAGACTAGAAGACGTAAAGTAACCAAATAACAAAGAAGCAGATAACTAAAATACTTAAAATACATAGACAGTGCTCAAGAATTTTAACTTCAATGAGCAGTGTGGGTTAGAAAGAAAAGGCAATAGTAAAAGAACGAATGTCATTGTCATACACATTATTATCTTAAATACTGGGACTTACTCCTGTAAATACAGTTATACAATCATCAGCCTTTCCATGTGTTGGATACGATTCACGCCATCTCTGCCAAATGCCCCTCACACTAAACTTTGGTAGAAACTCAACCTTCAACAACAAAACCAAATCATATAACTACCAAGACACGCAATAATCTGAACCCATCTACTCAGCATAGAATTCTAGAATAAATACATGAGAAAAGAAAAACCTACAATAGCAAGACAATGAAAAGAACAATAAAAAGTTATTACCGTGGAGCCTACATATAAAGGGGCAAGTAGAGCATTAAAAAGCCCATGAACATGTATCTGAAAAGTTAAGGATCCATCCAAGAACACTTTTTTTCTTTTTTGGCACCTATAAGTAGAGGTGCAAAAAGAAGGCTAGATATGTGTGTGCGCGCGCGCTCGCGCATGCGTTTTTAATCAAAACTGTTAAACCGCTCGCGCATGCGTTTTTAATCAAAACTGTTAAACCGTACCAGAAGTTCATACAAGTAGAAGGATATGATGTAGTGGTAGACAATGCAAAAATTGATCTGCAGAAGTATACTCCCAAGCGTTTGCCAATGTTTGGACCTAAGATTGAGCCAACGCGAGGACAAAGGTATAAGAAAATATTGCTTAAGAAACAAGTGCTTGTTCTATCAAATAGCCATACTCATACGTTTTCCAATTCTTATTTAATGGTGCAAAGAACTAATTGGTTACCAATACCTGTGCACTAATGCTTTTGTGTGTGTGAACAACCCCCTTAGGTTTCCCTGTTGTACCGCTAGTGTAAACAATTAATGCAGGATTTTCATCTGCACCACCAGAAGTGATTGTATAAATGGGATTTGTTCTTGTCTCCATGCATCGCCACTTCAGGATATGAATTGTAAGTACCTAGAAAATAAAATATTTCCCTTACTTGAATTCTCTGTATTGCACAAAATACCATCTGCATCTATTGCTCCAGTCTGTAGATGATCAACTGCACTTTCCTCCGAATAAATACTGGAAACGGATGGAATAAGAGAAAATTGAGCCGCTGTTTTTGCAGCAATGTTTTGCATAAGTTCTTGATGATCTTCAGTACTCAGTATCATGGAGATGTCCTATCATTAGATAAAATTGTTTTAAAACAAGGAAACTAAAGAAAGAAGATGATGCATGCTGGCATCAGTTAAGCCTACTTCCTGATTCCTAAACATAAGTGCCTTTTGTTCTTCTCCACTAAGGAATGAGGATATGCTATTGTAAGTTGGAGAGAGTGGATATTATAAGCTATTCCAAGATGCTATTTAGTTTTAGTTTTTAGTCTTTTTAAAAAAAAAAATCTAAAAAAGGATCATAGTCATTATCAGAACCAAACTAACAGCAGAGCACCATAATAAGTAAAGCAACATAAGTCTGTCTATAATAACACACTGATAAGACAGGAAATTCAATTTAGAGCTTACTTAAACAGTGTCTCAAACTTATTTTTACTTCAGACAAAAAACTTAGTCGGGCAGCCTATAGTTGAAAGATTAGTAGTAGAGCAATGATAATTGATGAGAAAAATAAAGCAACTGATGTAAATAAATAAGTAATTCAGCAAAACAAAAAACAAAAACAAAAAAAAGGTAAACTGGTGAATAAAGATGTCCAAAGACGTACGGAATCAGTCATCACGTGTAAGAGTTCAGCTTCCGGGTAGCTGAGTGCAAGAGGAACTGCAACACCACCACTAAGCCAAGTCCCAAGTATTCCAGCAACAAATTCAGCTGAAGGTTTAGCCACAATTCCTATACAAGCTCCACCAAGATGTCCATGTCGGCTCACACCACTAACTGACGCAGGAGTTACATTTTTGCCTGCTTCGTTATTCTGAATGGCCAAAGAATAAATTTAAGAAATAATGCAGAACAAATTAATTCAGATATAATGAATTATACCTTTTCACAGAATGAAACATACAGAGAACCAGACATGATATTATTCCACTGGGAATTGGCTTATTTTAGGGAGAGTTAAACTTGAGAACGTTTATGATGGTCCAGTTTCCTTAATCCTTTACCAACTCATTTGTTGCAGTACATTTATTAACTATATACTTGTCAAAAAAACCAACTTTGCCAACATTAAATCTTAACCAAATGTGCACTATCACGCTTGTATTATCACTGAGAAACAGAACGAAAATACTAACATTCCTCCTTTTGCTTGAGAAGTAAAAAAGATAAGTAGCTCAGCCCAAATTCAACCACAAGATCACCAGCAAAAAGCATGTTATACTGTTGCATCAAACTAGTGACTTGTCCAAAAAGTAAATTTAAATCTCACAACGTTTAAGTCAGTCCCAGATAACAGGCTAGATATCCTCCACGCAGAGGAAATGAGTTGTTTGTAACTATAACTCTTCTGATCAGCTCTAATGGCAACACCATCACGAGTAGCAGATCCTTCCTTAGCTACTTCTTTCAAGACATCCATTAAGGACCCAGAATGTAATGCTGTAAAAAATATTCAGAAAGAGCAGAGAATCATATAACATATGACAATAAATTCAGCTGAAACGTCCAAACAGCTTTTTCCCTCAATCCAAAGACTGGTTCAATCCATAAACAACGCAAAATTGGGGGAGTGTGGGGAAGGGGGTGTGTGGTGGTGAGGGTGGGAAACATTGGAAACAAAGTGCTCTAATTAAAGATGAGAACAATAATACCAACCCATAACTCCCAATTACAAAAATTAGCAAAAAGTAACCTAAAACCACTTGAGCAGCCTTAAAGGAAAACTTGCTCATTTTTGGGTGGAACTTAAAGAGAAATATATCATTACAAACCCACTAGAGCTTCAAAAACTTGTCTTCAAAACCACTACGTTGAATCAATTACACCATCTAAACATATAATTCGGACAATAATTTTCAACATCAAACAAATTCCCATATCAGCAAACCATCAATCTTAGACCATCCAACCCAATTAAGGGAACCCCATATTGAGCCCACACACACAAAAAAAAAAAAAAAAGAACCTTTCTATGACACCCGATTAACTTTCCCACTTCAACAATCAGAAACCATTCTAGCTAACAATGAAACCAACCCAGAACGAGGCAACTTACAAGACAAAAGACGAGAGTGTGAGAAGGGAAGAAACGGGTTGATTTTGGCTGGGGAAAGGGTGAGCGAGCACAAGGCCTTTAAACGCAAAGAAGGCTTAAGGTGGTTGTTGAGAGCTTTAAATGTACTGGTGGAGCTCATTTTTAGGTGCAGTTGAAATTTAATAGCTCCCGATATTTGGTAAAAACTTTATGTGCTCACTGAATGAGTCCATTGGGGTTGGGTAGGTCGGTGGCGATTAGAGATTGGGCTACTAGGTTGCGCGGTCGTCTTAGTTTGCCAATTTGAAATAAAGTTCTGCTTCTTGACGCTACAGAAAGCAAGCTAAAAACTATAGTTTATATAGATACGGTTATAACATTGGGGGATTCTACAAAAATCTTCCCTAGGTAGGTTATATTTAGCCACCTATTTATGGAGCCCATCTACACACCATATTTCTTATAACGTTGTTTTGACGCCCGTTTAAGCTGTCAAGTTGAAAATTTTTTTAAAAAATATACGTTAAGTTGATTAGGCCCTAGTTTTTAAAAAAAAAAAAAATTAGGCAGTAGTTTTTGTCCTCTTTCCACGATTCCACGATCCCCCAACCAGCACCTCTCATGGAAATATTCAGGGCTTTAATCTCCAACAGGTAACCTAGAGATTGTTTCTTCCTTTTGTTCTCTTCATTTTCCTCCATTAATTTCGTTCTATTGCGAATCTAGGAACTCTCAGCTTCCCAAATCTCCACATTGAAATTGGCCCCAAATCCCTCTGCACCTCGCCTTCGGCAAAACCTACGCTTCAGGGTATGGATTCTTCTTCTTCTCCTCAATTATTTCAATTGTGATATTTTAGTTTTTCTTAATTTTATTGAAATTCCTTCTTAAAGCTTGTACATTTGTAAAGTATTAGAGGTGGAAGAGTGATCTAGTGAGTCGGAGGAATATGATTTCAAAAGTTGATATAAAAGTATCAGATGAACGTAGGGAGGGGTGAGTGGTTCGGTTCCATCAAGCAGGGTTGAGTTTGACCCCCTTATGCATTAGAGATGGGTGGAGATATCTTAATATGCACTTCTAGTTAATTGTCATTGTGTTTTTATTTATGCATGTCATTGTGTTTTTATTTATGCATATGTTGACGTAGGTTTCGTCAACAATCAATTTAAGAATTTGTAAGATATCGTTTGTGTGTGAAAAGGGTTATCAATCAAAATATGTAAAAGAGACAAGAATTTTATAATGATTCGGTCCTAAAAAAGATGAGATTACGTTCACTGTTGTTCACTATTTTCTAGAAGATTACAAGAATTTCGTTAAGTTTCCAAAAAGTAAAAATAATAAATTCACCAGAATTCTCCCTAGAACCCCTCACAACAGCATTGAACTCCTTTTATATAGGTAAGGATAGCTCAATGTTTCCCAATTGTGAAAATGGGTAAGTGTTTAATCAAAAAATACAATTTGAGTAACAATATAACTGGGTAACAACTTAAATGAGATGACTGGTCGATCTTGAAAGAGAAATTTTTGTTTCCCTTTCTTTGTAGATTACCCGTTTGACGAAGCTTGATCTAGTTTCCTTTTCATTCTGGTCGTACTTAACCTATTCAGAGGAAGTCGCACTTTATTCGGAGAGAGGTCACATTCGACTTACTCGGAAGAAGTTGCACTTAACTTACTCGTGCGACCTGACATGTTTTCTTAGTTGCTAACTTTCCCTTTCTGACATTAACCAACATATAAGTTTTTAGACCGCACAACAATTGCCCCCCATCTCCATTAGTTCTTTAGGACAAAATGGAGCTTCTTTCTGTTATAAGTGCGAGCTTATAAATGTGACGCCATGACATTATCTTGAGATCTCCAAAGAGCCGTCAATTCTCAAATCACATCTTTTTAGAACTACATGTACTTTATCCTGACAGATGAAACCACGTGTCACCTTTTCTCAGCAAAACTCGAGGAGATTTTTCCATTTTTTGAGCAGACACAATGATAGTGATGACGCCAACTGTTGTCTTAAATCGAGTCGTTTCAAATTTTGAAAAGATACCAATTTAATTTCGAAAAATTAACTCACGCGTGAATTTCGGTCTCTGAATCTGAAAATTAAATATCTTGATCTACAGTTGTAATTTGATGACACTCGACATATATATATCAAAAAAATTTATCCGTCCCTTCTTCAAAACTCGAACCCTATCGCTCTGTTTCTCTCACCTCTGAAGTCCGAAGCGCTTATAAGGAAAATAACCTCGGCGTCTTCTTCTGTTTCATAGCTCGCACAAATCCGTCATCTTCTCCGACCAAGTTATCACCACAATTCTTCAGACGATATCTCAGTCCTTCAATCTTTGAAGAAAAGTTAGTATATATCCTCTCCTTCTCTTATTATTTTTTCGATTTTTCAGAAAACTCAGATTTTAGAAGTAGGGACAAATCGTAGAGCCTAAATACCCTAAACAATAACTCATCCCACACTCGGATGGAATGAAAAACGTTCATTTTTCAGACCCGCTCCGTTAATTTAGAATAGAACATTTTTTTTTTATGATCAACGAACCTTATTAAGAATTTTAGGGTCTGAATCCTTATTTTTTGAAAACCATAATCAGCCGAGTGACGAATTATTGAAGAACTGCTTGAATACTTTTTATGAATCCGTAGATCGATTAGAAAAAAATCCGATGAGCAACTTGATGATGCAATCCTAGGAAGACCCTCAAAATTGCTCGCATATAGTGAAGATTCATGATGCTCGCATATAATGAAGATTTATGATGTTCGCATAGGACTAAATCCATCCATATTTCTTTTTCAGATGTTTAGTAGTGAAGATTTTAGGGAAGGGAATGCATTTTCAGGAAAATCTTCCAATTCCAGTGTTAGCTCTATAAATCTCGATGACTACCTTGAGCCAGAACCTAAAGTAGAGATAACCGGGGTCATGCAGAATAGTCCTCGCATAGGCGACCTTCCTCCGGACCAATGGCCTCGGCATATCAGGGATGTCCCTGCATTCGCAATGGGTTACCAATATGTGGAAGGGGATTGGTCATGTACCAATATAAGGACGAGCTGCATAATGAATAGGCTCAGTAAGATCATGTGCAACTACAAGATTGTAATCCCTCTTCGCCTTTCCATGGAGTTCAATCGACCATACACACCACCTCACAGAATTGCCCCTTTCTCTGAAGCAGATCTCAAATGCGGTGTCCACCTCCCACTTCATCCTTACATAAAATCAATCGTCGATTACTATGGAGCCGTCATTTTTCAACTATCTCCAAACACTTATAGATATATGGTAAGTCTATATATACTATACCATAAATTAGGTTTAGAAAACCCCACTCCTGAAGAGTTCGCTTAGTTCTACCAAGTGAAATCAAACCCGTCAGACTTCGGCTTCTTCTATGTGAGCAAGTGGTCGAACCAAGCCATAAAAACTATCTACGAGGTCCTTAACAACATTGGAAAATGGAAAAGTCCATTTTTCCACTTTGACTACGCGGATAACGGCTTCTTTCAGAACCCTGGCAGGTAACTTTCAGCTTATTGCATTCTCTACATAAATATATTATTCTGATCGCATTTGTATGCCATCGCAGATAACAGGGAACGACCAGGTCTCTCCAAAGAGTACCTCACAAGGGTATATAAAATAAACAACCTTCCGATTGAAGAATTTGATTGGAAGAAGCTTGGGACGTCCAAGAACTTGGTTACTTGTGGACTGCTTCCAAGGGGAATCGCCTTTCTAGATTCTGCCCATCATCCAACTAAACCCTCGAGCTCGAAGAAGAAACCGAGGAAGTGAAAGGATAAGAGTGTCTTGTCTTCCAAACCTAGGAAATGAAAAACATCTGTCACTCCTACAACCTCGGAACTATCATCTCCAGAAGCTGCATCACCACCGATTTCTCAGCAACAAGAAGGTAGTTATTTTATCCTTCCTTTTGTCGCATCATATACCTTATATGCTAACCAACCATTTGTACAGATATAGCAATCGGAAGCAGACTGTGAGTACCGCCTTCAACTCTGGGGTCGATGGCAAAGTCCAAGACACAAGACGGCACACCACCTTCGTTGAAAGGGAAAGAGAAAGTCGACACTTCAAAGAAACGAAAGGTTGTCTTTGAAGACATCCCAACAAGCTCGCCTCCTCCTAAGTCTCCACTAACTACGAGCCAATCTGAGCCACCCAAGGAGACGGTCACTTCTGATGAAGGAGCGAGCCAAGTCGATAAAGACAAGAAACTTTTTGCATTCCTTCGTCAACTGCTAGAAAAAGCTGGTATGAGCACGGCCTTCATCGACCGTTTTACCTCTAACGATGGCTGGGAGAGGATGAGGCGACGACCAGTCAAGGTTGCCTTCAGCTCTGCAATGAGGATGTTAGCGAATGTAAGTATCCTCTATCTTCACTCTTCAACGTATTTTTCTGGTATTGATGTGTTATATTTTTAGATTGCTGCAGCTGCTGTCCTGATGCATGATCCAATCCTCGAATGTTTGAAAAAAACCGAAAAAGTCGAAGAAATAACCCAAGCATTTGAAGACTTAGAGAAAGTTCGCGAGGAAGAGAGAAAAGCCTTCGAATTAGAGAGGCAGCAGCTGCTCGAAGGTCTGACTAAGGAAAAACTTGAAAAGGAGAAGCTCAAGGAGAAAATTAAAGAATTTGAGAAGATCATCTCCGAGCATCCGGATCGCATGAAAGAGGCGACAACAGGGGCGGCTCACAAGGCTATAGAAGAGTTCAAGGCTACCGAAGGCAAAGAGCTCGAAGAAAAAGCCAGTGACATCGCCTCGTCGACCATAATATATAATATCTTCTACGAGTATCCAGACTTCGACTTTTCCATCCTTGGTGAAGATGTGGTCGAGCTTGTCCAGAGTTGGAAGGAAGTGGAGGCTACCAAGACTAGAGATGATGGAGCGAGTACATCTGCATAGTTTTTTTTTTAAATTTCAGAATAATGCGGGCTTGGTCCTCTTTTTGTTTGTAATACTTTGCTTGCGTACAGGTGTGAGCTTTTATCAATAAATAGTTTATTCCTGCAAAACAATTAAAACATTACATTGTAATAAAAAGATGCATAATTTAACCAAGTAGTCAATCATTAGGTGACTGATCGGTACGCTATTGCGATTCGAATCTAACAAACTTAAAACGGGATTTAAGTATTAGGATAGGTTAGGTTACTTAAGAAAACAGTAAGTATGAGTGATGCGAACTCAATACTATTTTTCAAAAGTTCCATGGCAAAATGTAATATAGCTACATATCACATCGAACAATGAACGTTTTGCTTAGTTATTTTGTTGTTCGATGAGGGAAATTGCATAGTACGACATGCTATGGCATGAAGCGAGGAGAAAATCTTAAGATTTTCTTAAAGTTTTTAGAAATTCAACAGCGATCTCTAAAATTTCAACATCTAAATGGACGTTTACATAGTCCCTTAGGAAGCAAGTAGGAGATAATATTCTGATCCCACTGCCCCCCCGAGTTTTATGGTGTTCGAAGACTACCATAAAAACTATAAAAGGTGAATTAAATTGAATGATCGATGAGGAGACATCCTTATTGATGATGACGAATAACGAATGACGACCAACGAATGACGAACAACGAATGACGACCAACGAATAACGAATATAAATAAATATCTTTATTGACGAATGACGAATACATGAAAATTTATTGATAATAGCGACGAAGTTGTTCCATATTCCAAGCATACTCAATCTTTTGTCCACCAGTGCAAGCTAACTTATATGTTCCAGGTCGAATAACGACATCAATAATATATAATCCTTCCCAAGAGGGTCCAAATACACCAGCACCGTGCTCTTTATTATTAGGTAGAAACTGTCGAAGAATAAGATCACCAACTTCAAACCCTCGGCTTTTAACTTTAGAGTTATAATATCGAGTCGTGCGCTGTTGATATGATGCGATCTGAAGCTGAGACTACTCGCGCCTTTCTTCTAAAAGATCGAGCTCAATCCTCATCAGCGCGCGATTCTAATCTTGCTCATAGATAGATCGTCGTAGAAAGCTCACACCAATTTCTACTGGTACCATTGCTTCGTATCCATAAGCTAAAAAGAATGGACTCTCTAGTAGTGGTTTGTTGAGTGGTGCGATAAGCCCACAATACTTCAGGGAGTACTTCTAGCCAAGCTCCTTTGTGCTCTTCCAGCTTTGTCTTTATGTTCTATTTAAGTATCTTGTTTATAGCCTCGGCCTGTCTATTGGCTTGTGGATGAATAATAGTAGAGAAATTCTTCTTGATGCCTAAGTTGTCGCAGAAGTTACGGAACTCATTGTAGTCAAATTGTTTCCCATTATCAAAAATTATGGTATACGGTATATCATAATGGCAGATTATAGATTTGTAAACAAAATCTATCATCTTCTTTATAGAAATGGTACTCAAGGCTTCAGCTTCTGTCCACTTGGTGAAATAATCGACTGCGACTACCGCATATTTTAATCCACCTCGCGCCAATGGAAGCATTCCGATAATGTCAATTCCCCACATTGCAAATGGCTATGGACTGGTCATTGGAGTTAGAGGAACAGGTGGCATTCTAGGAATAGTTGCAAATCGTTGACATTTGTCACACCTCTTAGCAAATTCCATTGTATCATTCTTCATAGTTGGCCAAAAATGCCCTTGTCATAGAACTTTGTTCGCAAGTGCTTGCCCCCCGGAATAGTTTCCCCATATTCTTTCGTGAATTTCCCTCATAATGTAGTGTGTTTTTTCTTCATCGACACATAATAACAATGGCGAACTAAAACTTCTTCGATAAAACTTCTCGCCATAGATGACATAGCCAGCTGCCTTCATTCGAAGTTGTTTTGCATCGTCTTTATTTTCGGGGAGGTCGCCATTTTGTATATATTCCATTATAGGATCCATCCATGACTGGTCAACCGGCATGGTTATTTGGGACTCTACTTCGATACTTGGTTTTGCAAGAACTTCGATAGGGACCACTTTTAGTAATTCGGCATCTTTTGTTGAGGCGAGCTTAGCTAGAGCATCTGCCCGAGTATTTTTAATGCGAGGAAGAAGTTGAATGTTATAGGCAGTAAATGTCGAGAAGAGTCTTCGTACCTCCTTTAAATGAACCATCATTTTTTCTCTTTTTGTTTGATAATCGCTGATCATTTGACAAACGACCAGCTGGGAATCACTGTATATCTCAATCATTTCGACCTCCATTTCTCGTGCGAGCTTTAGCCCAGCTATCAGTGTTTCATATTCTACCTCATTATTTGATGCTGAAAATTTGAAGCGAAGTGCATAATAAATATTGTGCCCTTCAGAATTGATTAGTACTAAGNCCGCACCGGCTTCATTCTCGTTTGACGATCCATCAACGTAAAGTTTCCACAATTTTGATAAATCTGTAGTAGGTTTTTCGATTACTTCTAGGGGAACATTGACATCATATGTGAATTATGCAATGAAATTTGCGAGAGCTTGCCTTTTAATCGCAGTGCAGGGATGAAAATTAATGTCAAACTGACTCAACTCAATTACCCACTTAAGTAGTCGTCCTGAAGCTTCAAGTTTTTGCAAAACCTGCTTTAACGGAAAATTCGTGAAAACTTTGATGGAGTGCGTATGAAAATAAGGTCGAAGCTTCCTGGATGCAACGATGAGTGCTAATGCCAACTTCTCTATCTCTGGATATCTTACTTCGGCATCAAGCAATCTTTTACTTATGTAATATACCGGTTGCTATATCTTTTCTTCTTCTCGAATTAACACAGCACTTGTCGCATATTTGGAAACAGCAAGGTATAAATACAATTCCTCCCCTGGGTTTAGGTTCGACAAGAGTGGAGGAGAACCTAAGTGCGCTTTCAATTCTCGAAATGTTTGCTCGCATTCTTCCGTCCACTCGAACCTCTTCGAACCCTTCAGTACTTCGAAGAATGATTGACACTTATCTGTTGACCTGGATACAAATCGACTTAATGCAGTCACTCTTCCTGCTTGGCTTTGAACGTCTTTGGGTTTGCAGGGGGATTGCATATCGATTAGTGCTTGTATCTTCTGGTAATTAGCTTCGATTCCTCGCTGGTTGACCATGAACCCCAGGAATTTTTCAGATCCTACACCGAATGTGCACTTCTGGGGGTTTAGCCTCATCTGATATTTTCGAAGAATATTAAACATCTCATCAAGATGCTTGATGTGATCTTTAGCTCCTTTCAATTTCACCTTCATGTCATCAACATATACTTCCATTGTCTTGCCAATTTACTTTGAAAACATAATATTGACAAGACACTGATAAGTCGCTCCCGCGTTAATGAGTCCAAAAGGCATCTTCTTGTAACAGTACAATCCTCGGTTAGTGATGAACGAAGTATGCTCCTTATCAGGCTCGTACATAGGGATTTGATTACATCCAGAATATGCGTCCATAAAGCTTAACAGTTCATGTCCCGACGTCGCATCTACGAGTTGGTCGATTCTCGGAAGGAGAAAACTATCATTCGGGCACACCTTGTTGAGGTCGGTGAAATCGATACAAGTTCTCCACTTCCCGTTAGGTTTCTTTACTAAAACTGGGTTTGCAAGCCAGTTTGGATAGAAAGATTCCCTAATGAATCCAATCTCGAGCAACTACTCTACCTCTTCTTTCAATGCGACGTAACGTTCTAGATTCATGGCTCTTCTTTTTTACCGCATAGGCTTCNNGTCGAGGTCATCGATTGACGTTCTGCTTGACGCTTCGCCTGACACTTCTGATGCTTTCCTTGATGTTTCTCCTTGTAGCTGGACCATCATCGTGCGAGGTGTCATATCTTTTGTTGCAAGCTTTATTGAGTTATTATAACAAGTCCTCACATTATATTGGTTGCCTCGTACCTCACCTACTCCTTGTTGAGTTGGGAATTTCATAGCGAGATGATAGATCGAAGTTACTGCTCGAAGTTCCCTCAGTGTCGGTCTTCCTAATACAGCATTAAATGCAGAGGGGAAATCCACAACTAAGAATTGGGTCATTACCATCGAAACCCTAGGATAGGTTCCAACGTTGACCATTAACTCAATCATGCCCCTGGGCATTATGCTATTACCAGTAAATCTGTAGGGTGGGGTGACAGCGGGCTTCAGGTCACTTTCACTCAACCCCATCTTCTTGAAGGCGTCATAGTACAAGATGTCGACAGCGCTGCCATTATCGACCAATATTCGCCATAGCTACGTGCTTCCACAATTGATCTTTATGACCAACGCATCATTGTGCAGGTAATGGACCTCCCTGGCATCCTGCTCCGTAAAGGTAATATCCATATCCGGTACCCATTGAAGCTTTCGTGGTCGCTGCTCAAGATGCATGACATTAGTTAATGGTTGCTGTCGCGCTTCTCGTGCGTACCTATCTTGCACTCTCTTCGAATTTCCACCAATGTGCGGACCTCCAAAAATAGTTTGCACCTCGCGTTGAATTTCTGGAGGTCACTGTCGGTCTTCTTCTCGCCTTTCATTGTTCAGTTTAGTGTACTGCCACAGCCACCCTTCTTTAATTAATCTTTTAATTTCTTTTTTCAAAGCGAAGTAGTTATTAGTATCGTGTCCAATGTCATTTTGATACCGACAGAACTAGTTGGGGTCGCGCCTCGCTCTATCTCTTTTCATCGGTTCCAGTTGATGATATTTCTCCTACTAGTTCATGATCGCATAAATATGATCTATGGGTACGTTCAGTTCAGTATAGTTGTTGAACCTCATGGGAGCTTTTGGAACCTCCTGCTTTTTTTGTTTAGCTTTTTTTCAGTTGTTTATTCATTACTCCTTTTATTCGACCTTTTATTATTGTTGTTGTTTGTGGTCGTATCTTCAGCAACATCCTTTCTTCCTTCCTTTGTGACTTTATGAAGATTTTTGCGTGAAGATTCCACCTTTAGATGCTAACCAACTCTACGATAGAAGTCTTCAAGAGTTCTGCATTCTCGCTCAAGTAAATCTTCCTAGAGTTTAGTTTCTGGTCGCACCCCAGCCATCATTAGAGTTAGAACTCCTCCTTCAGGTGAGTTGTTGACCTTTGCCAATTCTGAGGTAAAGCGATTTAGGTAAGATTGTAGAGTTTCCTCTAGACCTTGCTGAATAGCAGACAGACTGACCAGTGGAACAGTAAAATTCTTCGCAGCCTGGAATTGCCTTAAGAATGCAGTCTGGAGTTGTTGCCAGGACGAGATTGATCCAGACTTGAGTTCTCGGAACCACTTCTTCGCTGCTCCCGTGAGAGTTACAACAAAACACCTGCAACGTACGAGATCATCGACACAATGTAGTTCCATCAGGTCGTTGAAGTGATCCATATGATCCTGCGGATCAGTTTTCCCATCAAAAGTGTTTATGGTGGGAAGTTTGAATCCGGCAGGTAAAGTAGCAGCTCGAACTCCTCACTGAATGGTGATTGACGATACCCATCAGCAAGCTCATCGTCCCAGCTGGCAAGTGCATCTAATGCGACCTCAAATTGTGAACATCGATGTTCGGAGGGAGAGGGAGAATATTATCTTTTGCTACTGGTAGGGGTGGCCTTTGGTTGTTATCGGGATTTAAGGCAGATTGGTCAGGCAGGGTCTGCTACGACCTTTGTGGGGTTTCCATTGAAATAGTGCGACAAATCGACTTCGGTCATTGAGATGCGATGTGGATCGCTCTTGACGACGTCACTGTTCTAAATGTTGTCTCAGGTCTGTAGGATTCTGTCGAGATTCCCTACTAATCCTTTCAAAGACACTCCTTGATTTTCGTTTTTGCTCGTTATTTAGACTGTCACGATTGATGGTTGCTCTCTAAGAAGATTTTCGACGATTACGATTTGTGCTCGCACTTTAAGTTCCAGATTCTAGGGGCAAGTCTGCGGTCTTGCCTTTTCCCTTGGAAGTGCGATCTCCATGATGCTCCTACCGTGCTTTATGCTGGTTGCGGTTCCCTGTCTTTAGGATCTGAATTCCTCTCTCAGGTTGTTGAGCAGGACGTTCTCTGGGACGTTCGTACTGTGGTGGAGTTAGCATGTGTCCCTCGGCAAGTCGTCGTAGAGAGTCATTAATCTGACTTGTAATTTGCTGAAGGTTCACCAGTGCTTCCTCCATGCGATCTTGTCTCTGGATAATATTTTCTGGTGCAGTCACGGCAGGCTGATCCTGAGCAGGATCTACCTGTGCAGCAGCAGTGCTTTAGGGTTGGTTCTGGCTAGTTCCGGTGTTTCTGGTGGTGTTTCTGGTGTTTGCCATTATTGAACGAAGCGGAATTGGCAAACTTTTTTGTCAGAGTAGCCCTCCTTCTAGCGCCAATTGATGACGGAGGTTTTGTCAACAATGAATTTAAGAAATTACAAGATGTGGCTTGTATGTGAAAATGATTAATCAATCAAAGCATATAAAAGAGACAAGAATTTTATAGTGGTTCGGCCCTAAAAAAGATGGGCCTACGTCCACTGTTGTTCACTATTTTCTGGAAGATTACAAGAGTTTTGTTAAGTTTCCAGGAAGTAAAAATAATAAATTCCCCAGAATTCTCCCTAGAAGCCCCCCTCACAATAGCATTGAACTCCATTTATATAGGTGAGAGTAGCTCAATATTTCTCAATTGTGAAAATAGATAAGTGTTTAATCAAAAAATACAATTTGAGTAACAATATAACTGGGTAACAACTTAAATGAGATGACTGGTCGATCTTGAAAGAGAAACTTTTGTTTCCCTTTCTTTGTAGATTACCCATTTGACGAAGTTTGGTCTAGTTTCCTTTTCATTCTGGTCGCACTTAACTTATTCAGAGGAGGTCGCATTTTATTCGGAGGAATGTCGCATTCGACTTACTCGGAAAAGGTCGCACTTAACTTACTCGTGCGACCTGACATATTCTCTTAGTCGCTAACTTTCCCTTTCTGGCATTAACCAACATATAAGTTTTTAGACCGCACAACAGTATATATCCTTGATTCTAAGAACGGAACTTTGTATGTTTCCCTCTCTCTCTCTACATCATTGTTATTGTCCTATGGTTTATACATTTATAATCTTGTTTTCTCAATAATTGTCTTCAATCTCCTCCGGATTTCTTTGCCTTTAAACTCTCATGAATCTTTTATTAGGTATTAGTCTCTATAATCACTTCTTTAATTATACTTTTCATGTTTTCTAGTTACCATCCTGACTTATTTAGCTATATTTCTTTAATCAGTTTTGATGATTTGTTTGGAAATGTTTTTCATATGTTTTCAATCCTTTATGTGTTTCAGTGGCATGGAATAGTAGTGTTTATTGATTTATGTTTTTCAATGAGATACATTTATGTCAAGTTAGTAAAATGCTGCTTGCCTTAATTTCATTTTTTTTTTTTTTGACTGTATGGTCCTAAAATAGTTCATTTTGTTTATTTTTGTTAATTTTTGGGTTGTGTCTTTATTTTGTTTCTTTATGTTAGTAGTTTGTAACTTGCTGAATGATTTAATGAATTATTTGATTGATGTCAGTTTGAAGTTGCTTATTTGAAATTATTTAATTTTTTTCCTGTGATTTTGAATGGGGGAGCTTATGATGAATTTCCTACTTGATAGCATTCGTCGTTTGGATAATCGTTGTTCTGCCATTAGTGATCGGATTGCTAGTTTTGAGATGGAGGTTAAGGCTTCACGAGATGGTATTTGAAGGATGGAGAAGGATAGAAGATCATTTCAGAACACGATTCTTGATATGATGCTTGGACGTCAACAAGGAGAGAAGTTGCATACTAATGTCTCAATGAAAAATGAAGTTGAAAGCTTGTGTAATGAGAATGAGAAATATTCCCAAAAAAGTGAAGGTGGCGTTGGCGATGATATTGTCAATATGGAGAGGACTGCATATAAATCCCCAGGTTATTTAACTTTGAACCAGTCTAAGGAAACTGATTTAAAAGCACACCTTCAAAAATGGGGTTCACAAATTATGATAAACGTGAGAAGCTTGTGGTGAAAACTTCAAGTGTTGACGTAGATAAGAATAAGAGAATTTGGGGGGCAGGGGTGCGAAGGGCAATTCGAGGGACCAAGCTACTTCATCTTAGGTAATTTTAGATTGTAGAATAGACAATATATTTTTAAAATTTATAAAAAAGGATTTTGACTTTGTTCTATTGAAATTTATTCACGATAGGAACATCAAGTAAGCGAATTTATTTATAAATTCATGCAGAATTTATTGGGTGTGCACATAAATAATAAACCGACACAAAAATCATAGTGCAAAATTATAAACTTGACTGGCGGAGGAGGATATAGCGGCAGTAATTATGTTTCTAAGCACAACCAACGAAAGCAAATCTCCTCAATTACGGTGAAAGAAAAGGTAAGTGAGAACATATGTTAATCTAATTTTCTTATTAAATTAATGTGGGAATTTAATTTTGTTCAACTTATTTTTAGTTCGATTATTTTATCATCCAGGATCCTAAGTTTGTTTCAAGTAAGAAAGCAAAGTTGGTGAGAGATGAGGCTTCTATTAGAATGTCGATTAATTTTCTGTCAGTAGGTTTATACAATGTGGGCCCATTTAAGCTATGCAACTCTATTAGAGATCTAATCGAAGCAGCAGTGGTGGACTATATTTTTGATCGAGATTTGAAATCCGATTAAGTTTTTCAGTTTAGATCCCTTTAGTTGGTCATCGTTTAGCTGCGACCTATCCTTTTTTTTTTTTTTTCCCCTTTTTAAAAGATTTGAAAAGGACCATTTGAAATAGTAGTATTTGCACAGTGATACAACGATAATATGAATGTATTTTGTTTTAGTTTTATAGTTCTAGAGTAAGGTAATCTTTCGATATGAACTTTTCTTATCGATCATAGTTAGTTAAATTCTAATTTATATTTTTTTCATAGGCATCGCATAGTAGAGACAAAATATAATTCATTGCCAAGGGGAATTTTGTATTGCTTAGAGCCCAATCAATATTTGGATGGTGAGATAAAATATTTCGATAACTCGATGATTCTTTTAGTAGGTTTGAATATTTATTTCGCAGCTTATTATTTTATAAGGGAAGATAGATTTATTTTATATTTTTATACAAATTACTATAGGTGATAAATGTTATGGCTGAGTTGTTGATGGAGTTTGAGAAAGCAACTCCAAATGAGAAGTCGAGAAATTGGTATCTGCAGACTCGAATGCCAGTAACTAAATATTTTGTATCCAATATCAGAAATTGTCGATGACTTTAATCTAATTATATTTCACCTTAAAAATGAAATTAGAGTCACTCAATGAGAATTGTTAAAAAGCCAGAAGATGAGGTAAACTGTAACAATATCGAACTTTATTCATGGAAAACATAGCACAGTGCAAAGATGTAAGTTTTCATGATATATATTTGTAATTTTTCCTTTTCTTAGGATGTAAGTTTTCATGATATATATTTGTATTTTTTCCTTTTCTTATAAGACTCATATTTTGTCTAATATATAACACTACATATCCCAATTTTTGTACCAAATTTTTTGTACTAACATGTAAGTTGTTACCATTTAATTGGTGTATTAAAATTTACTACAAATAGATCACCAATTGAATTGTAACAAATCATATGTCACATGTATTGGTATTAAAATTTTGGTACAAAAATTGATACCTTGAGCTTCATCTTTCGTCTAATATATGTAACTCATATTTTTTTTTCACTAAATTATGTAAATACAGATATACATTCTAATAAACTATGCAGAACATTAGTTCCTCTTAATCGTTCATGTTTATGAGAAGTTGGTCGAAGTAAGGGATTCTCTATTGGGTCATATATTTCCTCTAAAACGAAAGTAATTGGTATATGATGTTGTAAGTCTTTTATATTGGCTTAATTAACATTTCAGATTGCATGCTATATTGATTTTTGTACAAATTTAGTGTTACCAATATTTCTATTTTATTTCCAATTTCATGCAAATTTATATGGGAGTGATTATAAATTTTACAGAACTGTGGCACATGGTTTTGATATTATATTATTAACACCATCTTTTGTTATTATTATTATCAGATGAATAAGTTGGATGTGATTTTGAAAGATGACATAGCCAATACAATGCTAATTGGTTTTTCTTTCGCAAAGTTTGATATGTTTACAAATCCTGATGTTCCTCAATAGAAGAACAATTTCGACTGGGACATATGTCATCAATTTTATGTAAGAGACAAAGTTTGCCGACCTTGAAGAACCCAAAGTATCTTGTTTAAATATTTATCATTTGTTAAATTTGTTTATGTTTTTCATATTAGTCATTAGTACTCGCTCAAATATTTGTGTTTACCCAATTCATATACTATCCTTCGCATGTAGTACAAGTCTGCCGATGCCCGTGTCAAATGGGCGATACAAATTGCTACGAGTAATTCGAATCTTAATTTTCCAATATTGAAGAAGAAAGCTTTGTAAAACTATAATGCTAAGTTCCAATTGATGAGTTCAAGTAATGCGGGATTTTCATCGAGTGGGCCTAAAACAGAGTATTACATAGGATGAAATGTTATAAGTGATTACATTTTATTGTATTTAGATAGCATGTAACTTCTCAAGTACTTTTTAGGGTTGATTGTATTTTCCATGTTCAGACTTGTGAGAATTAGGTTCTTCTATGATTAAAAGCATCGAGTAACAGTAATTTGATAGCTCAAAGTTTGTTATGCACAAATGAACTTATGTTCTATTTAATTAGACATGGGCCCAAATTAAAATTCAGCTGTTTAAAATTTGTGCATAGTAATTTATCTCTTATAATATGTGTAGACATTTAGAGTGTTATAATTTTGGTATTGGCTTATATTTTCAGCCTCAACTTAATTTAGATGGATGTGTTTATGTAGTATTACCAATTGTTATGAGTCAGTGGCATAAATGGTCCAAAGGCTATCATTTTGTATCGAATTCTGTCAGTTTATTATATAAACAATGCTGAAAAATTTTGCATTTGTTATTCTATATGTAGTTATAGAGATTATCTCGTTTATAGATAGGTAATTGTAAACCTTTAATCAGGAAGCCTTCAATTAGGAATTGTTGATGTATTTGTTCAATTTATTACGCTAATTTTTTTAAACTATCTAATTTCTACATTGTTAGTGCAATAGAAAAAGACTTTGGACGTAAAACATAATTTAAAGACACGTTTATTTCACCTTTAATATTTGACTGAAATAGGAATTGTCACGAGAACATAAAAAGCAAATTTTCATAGCAAATGTAAATAACGTACAAAAGACATCGTGTTATTTTTACTCTACGAACATAAAATTGTTTGGTTGATAACAAAAGAGGTTAATCACTTACATGGTTACAAAAATTTATCATTTTTGTATGCTGCCTGCATATGCTTAATAACATAAACACCATAATCTTGGTCCATGCAATTAGAATTTGATTTAAATGCCTTTACTACTGCAAACTTATAAAAAGACCATTTATGACCTTTTGTTCTTATTATTTCATCTTTGAAGACTCCATCCAACGATTTAGGCTATAGAATTTTTATGATTAGCATTCATACTAAGTAACACTTAAAAATACAAAAAATCAACAACGGTGAAAAAATAAATAAATAAATAGCAATAATGAACTTACAATTAAGTCTACAATAGCAGTCACAAGAAGCATTGATGAAATTCATAAATTATCACAAACAAATGCAGCGCTCTCCCTTATGTCAATGATGACAAGGATCCGATGACGTTTTACAAGTAAAGGCATGAATATCTACAACAATCATTATAAGAAGTTTAATTTTTCTTTTCACTAATCTTAAAAAAAAATTGTTAATTATGAAAGATCTCTGACCTTCTCACATTGGAACAACAGACCAATCCAATCATTCCACTGACTCTTATGGCTTAAAACATCAATATCTTTACGATCCGGTCTCTACAAACATATTATTTAATGGAATATCAAAACCATACAATAAATTGAACCCAAATTGATTAACTATGTACTAAGCAATCCAAAGTACGAAATTTAATCGAGTTATCCAAAAGTACGAAATTTAATCGAGGTATCCAAATTAATACTGGCGTCTCACCGTTCAATTGTTGGTATCCACCAGAACTTTATATTATTTCGAGTAGTAACTCGTTGGTATCTTGTCAAAAATACTATTACAGCATTGATTATCTATACATAATATGAAAAACAAATTGAAAAATAATAAAAACAAAAACAATATAAAAGTAACAAAACATTTACAACTACTCACATGTAGCAATTTTGATGTACTAAACGAAATGCTAATTATTTTAAAGTACAATATAACTCTTACACAAAAATCAACCAGCCATTTTGGACACTGATAACAAATGTGCCAGACGAACCATAATGTTATCTGATGCAATCAATATCTCCCTGTTATCATGATTCATGAACAACAATTTTATAAATATTTATTAACACATGTCAAAATCTGTGCTCTATTACTTAATCATGTAGTATATTAATCAAATTTAATTCAGAAAAACACTTTCAAAAGACATATTCTCGTATTACCTTCTGTCAAGCGTCGGGTCACATATGTAAGAAATAATAGTATGATCAGGATACATGACAATACATGATCTACCAACAATTACATCACCCAAGTGTTGTTATTGCTTGTTCATATCTATTTCTGATGTTATTCGATCACAGGGATAATCACACTTAATCGGAAATACATAACTAAATAAATTTGATAAGATTTTTTTACCATACGCCATACCATGGTCCTTAATACAATCATCCTACGACCATAAATGAAATTATATGTTAATTTAAGAAAAATTCAATTAACAGAACTTACAAAACAAAAATTGGAAAAAAAAAAAAACAACTTCGAATTAGTCCAAATTAATAGTAATCATGCCAGTATATCAACTTACCTCACCAAATAAAGTTAAATGCTCCTCAGCAGATGAATCAGTCATAATATCAACATCTAAAGATTCTTTGTTCTGTTCATCCATCAATATTTCATCATCCACATTCATAAGAACCAAATCCAATGCACGATTCCAACTCAACACCTTAGTTCTACCTCTTGATATAAGAGAAGAACCACCTACTTCTCTACTTTCTACAACTGTGACATCACCGATATTTTCAAATCCACTTTTACCTTCTAACACACTCCTAGTTTGAACATTCATTGAAAACATAATATCACCAAATGTGCTCTTGCCAACTATATTTTCAAAATCTTTATTGACACTTCTCATGCACGTTTTATCCACATTTTCCACCATATCAAAAAAACACAAATTATTTCCAACAAGATCAGAATTCAGCCCATCCACACTTTCTTGCCGTTTTTTTTTGTGTTAAAACTACCAAGACTATAACCTTCATTTTGACTCACATCATTTCTATATAAATTACTATCATGTCACATACCGTTGGAAAAATGGGTTAAGGAAACAATTTGGGCTTGGCTTGGGCTTGGAAGCCCAAGTGGATTTTAAAGATTAAAATTTGTTATGAAACCTATTTTCATAGACCATTTTGAAGCTAAAAATTGAGTGGGATCCACATCTTGTTGATAAAAGATCTTAGTGAATTCTTGTTCTCCTCTGCGAGGACATCAATTTCGTATATTCACACGCTCAAAATGGTGCACGGATGAATGAGAAATTGTTGCTCAAAAGTGCACCATTGAAATGGAAAATGAAAGGAAAATATTATAATCCCACATTGGTAGGAAATGCATGGTGCAAGTGGTTTATATAGAACCTTGTTTTGTGATGGTGGTAAGAATAACAACCACAGATGCTCTCTCAGGCGCGCGCAGGGGGGGTGCAAATCTTCGGGGTTGGGCCTGAATTTGCATGGGCTCGTGTGTGCCCGCACCTGCGGACACGAATGCCGGGCCAAAACTTGGACCATAGTAAGCCCAACCTTTTGTTGTGGCCTAATATTTTTTTTGTTTTAAGGACTCTGTGTGGAACACAGCCCTCGACGGTCAACAATCCTTTGTATTGAAGTGCTACCGAAATTCTACTCAAAGTTGGAGCATAATA
>JXTB01000147.1:561160-580831 GCA_002914805.1 Parasponia andersonii
TGGAGTGGGCAAGAAGCAAAAATTTCAAGGAAAATGCTTTAACTGTGACAAGATGGGTCACAGGGCTTCAGATTGCCGACTTCCAAAGAAGAAGAAGAATGAAGCCAACACGGTGGATGGCATCACAAAAGATGTATAAGACATAAGTCTGTCTGCAGTCATTTCTGAAGTCAACCTTATTGGGTCCAATCCAAGGGAATGGTGGATTGACACTGGAGCTTCAAGACATGTTTGTTCTGACAAGGGCCTGTTCACAACCTTTGAACCGGTAGAGAATGGGGAGAAGCTCTTCATGGGTAATTCAGCCACGTCTGAAGTACAAGGTCTGGGCAAAGTAGTGCTAAAGATGACCTCTGGGAAGGAACTGACTCTGAATAACGTGATGTACGTACCGGATATCCGTAAGAACCTTGTGTCTGGTTCACTTCTGAATAAGCATGGATTCCGTATGGTATTTGAGTCAGATAAATTTTTATTGATCAAAAATGGTCTTTTTGTGGGAAAGGAATATGAATATGGGGGTATGTTCAAACTAAGTGTAATGACTGTAAAGCCCAACATCAATAAAGCTAGTTCTTCTACTTATTTGATTGAGTCTTCTACTTTATGGCATGGTAGACTAGGATATGTTAATTATGATACTATACGTAGATTAATTAACTTAAATCATATTCCTGATTTCCAAATTGATACAAAACATAAGTGTTAAACTTGTGTTGAGACAAAATTGACAAGGTCATCTTTTCAAACTATTGAAAGAAATACGGAACCCCTTGATTTAGTTCACAGTGACATTTGTGATTTAAAATTAGTACAAACAAGGGGAGGCAATAAGTATTTTATTACTTTTATCGATGATAGCACAAAATATTGTTATGTGTATTTGCTAAAATCCAAGGACGAAGCAATAGAGAAGTTTATTCTTTATAAGAGTGAGGTCGAAAATCAACTTAATAAGAAGATTAAGATGATTAGAAGTGATCGTGGTGGAGAGTATGAATCACCTTTTGGTGAATTCTATGCACAACACAGAATAATACATGAAGTCACTCCGCCTTATTCGCCTCAGTCAAATGGTGTTGCTGAGAGAAAAAATCGTACCTTGAAAGAGATGATGAATGCATTGCTGTTAAGTTCTGGGTTGTCTCAGAACATGTGGGGGGAAGCTGTTTTAACAGCTAATTACCTTTTAAATAAGGTACCCCGTAAGAAAGAAGAGAAGACACCTTATGAACTGTGGAAAGGTAAAAAGCCTTCTTACAAATACTTGCGAGTATGGGGATGTCTTCCTAAGGTATTGGTACCTACACCTAAAAAGGTGAAAATAGGACCAAAGACAGTAGATTGCATTTTCATTGGTTATGCACATAATAGTAGTGCTTATCGGTTTCTTGTATATGAGTCACAAATCCCAGACATACACAAGAACACAATAATGGAATCGAGAAATGCATCGTTCTTTGAACATGAATTTCCGTATAAATCCGAGGAAGTACCTAGTACATCTAAANAACATGAATTTCCGTATAAATCCGAGGAAATACCTAGTACATCTAAACGAACTTATGAGGCTATCACTAAGGATAGCCAGGACCAAGAACAAGTCATTGAAGATGAGCCTAGACGCAGTAACAACCACAGATGAAATGAATAACAACCACAGATGCCATGCATAAATGTAGAATGCATAAATAAAAACTCAATGGCAATATGAAATGAATAATACGGAATCATAATGCCAGGAAACTCGAAATCAATAACAAGTGCATGTCTAGAATGAAAAGGCCAGATTCATGGGTTATAGATAAATAACCACAAAACAAAGAAGAGAAACAATCAAACTCTCACATGGAGAGACAAAGACTCTCACAAAGAGAGACAATAAACTCTCACAATAGGAAAGACAGAGAACTCTCACAGAGAAGAGACTGGAATGTTGTATTGTTCCTTATATTGACCTGGTTTCATTAGCAAAAGAATGGAACTTTTTTGGTTTGGCAGTCAAAGGAGAGAAAAGTTAGACATAAGACACTTAAATAAGTCAAAACTAAGTGGTTACCAAAAGTAGAAGAGGTAATCGAGAAGGTTGGACCTAAACGATAGTCATTGTAATAAATTTAAAATTCAATCAATAGATAACACAAGCAGAATAAACTAGGCACAAATCTCTTTCGAACATTTAGCTGTAAATATCAGCGGTATAATGAAGGAGTAAAAACAAATCCCAATTTTCGTCGAATAGATAATGAAATGAAAAATACCAATACCCATGGATGCGAGAGACAGATAAATTTTGTTTCAGAGTAGTAAGCAAAGCCGTTGTAGGAAAATAACAGTTAAAAAGAAAACAAATGTTAAGTCTCAATCGAGGAAACTATAATATGTGAATGTAAACATAGAGGTCATAATCAAAATTCTATAGCCAAGAAAAATGAAATTCATAAGCAAAGATCTAGAACAAGAAAATAGTATCAAATTTAAATAAATTGCAACAAAGATCCAATATAGATAGAATAAATTGCACAGATATTAAGAAAATTTTAAATAATGGTAGTAGATTTCAAAATGAGACTCCTAAATTGAGTTTAGAAAACCCAGTTAATAGGGACAAAAGGTAAAGAAAGGGAAAAAAAAAAAAAAAAAAAAAAAAAACCCTCTCACAATGGAGTGACAAAACCTCACACGTAGAGGAGAGACAATAAGCATGTCAAAACTAGAAGAGCATATTGAAACATGTCCACCCATCTCCAATGCATAAAGGGGTCAAATTCAAACCTTCTTGATGGAACTGAACCACTCACTCCTCCCTTATGTTTATCTGGTATTTTTATATCAACTTCTGAAATAATATTCCTCTGACTCACCAAATCACTCTTCCACCTTTAATAATTTACAAATCCACAAGCTTTAAGAAAGAATTTCAATAAAATTATTAAAAAATAAAATAAAATAAAATCACAATTGAAATAATTGAAGAGAGGAAGAAAAATCCATATCCTGAAGCATAGGTTTTGCCGAAGACGAGGCATAGAGGGATTTGGGGCCAACTTCAATGTGAAGATTTGGGAAGCTGAGAGTTTTTGGATTTGCAATAGAATATCAATTTGCCTATATCTTGATACCTCTTTGCTTGTTGTTTTCGTCCAAGAGAGTGCTTTGTGAAAGAATCATGTGGCGCACTGGTATTCCGGTCGGGCTTCCGACCCCCTGATCTTCGCCCAATTGTGGAAGAGGGGAGATGAGTCGAATCCCTAAAATCTGAATGAGATTTTTTTTTTATGAGAATGAAATTAATGGAGAAAAAAAAAATGAAGAGAAACAAAAGGAAGAAACAATTTCTAGGTTACTTGTCAGAGATTAAATCCCCTGAATATTGCCATGAGAGATGCAGGTTGGGACATCGTGGAATCATGGAATGAGTAACTTAACACACATCTTAAAAAAAATTCACTTGAACGGCTTAAACGGGCATTAAAACAACGTTATAAGAAAAATGGTATTTGTGGCTGGGCTCCATTAACAGGTGGCTAAATATCATCCACCTATCATCTTAATGTTACGGAAAATTTTAGTTTCCCTATTGTAGAATCCCCCTATAACATGTGTCTTTTTCGCTAATTCGTAACCGGCAGAAAGGGAATGATAATTAGGATTGTGATTTTTTTGTTTCCATTTATATATTTATATATTTATTTATTTAGAGCATATTATACGGTATTTTTCAAATAGTTACTCACATTAAATTTATTTCTTTTATTTTATTTTTTCTGCATTTCTCCTTTTTTTTTTCCCTCTACATTATTAATTAGTAAGCATGTTCTTAATTTAGCATTGGTGGGCAGAGCTTATATTATATGTAACAAAAAAATACAATTTCAATTAAATATAGAATATGGTTGCTTATTTCAGAGTTAAGTATAACAATAGTCCCAAAATTATACTGAGAGAAGCATTTGGTTCTTAAACTTCAACTTACACAATAATTATCTATGAATTATACAATTGTTATAGCAATGACTCATTTATCACAAATTATTAATTTTTTTAATAGAAAATAGTCGTAGAATAAGCGTATAATTAGGTATTTTCTATTTTTATGAGTCATAATCTCATTCTCAATCATTATTACAAAATTGTATGTTTTGTACACGACTCATTGCTGTTAAATATTTAACAGTTTTTGAAAAAAAAAAAATAGTCATTGTTGTAATAATTTCATAAGTCTTAGGGCATGCTTGAATTCATTTTCATTTTCTAATTTTTGTTTTTCTAAACAAAAGATGGAATATTTTTTTTCGTAAGTCTGCTTAGCAACTTTGTTTTTGTTTTCTAATTTTAAAAATTATTATCAAAATTTTCAAAAAAAAGTGGTAATAAAAAATTTCTAATACCTTTATTTTTATAAAACAAATTTAAAAAATTAAAAAATATGCATGTGTTTATACATAAATATATGTCGTATATATGTGTACATATACAAATATAAGTCTATACGACTTTCTTTCTCATTATTTATACTTTTTTATTTTTAAAAACAAATAGTGAAAATAAATTTGCTAAGCATATTTCTTGTTTTTAAAAAATAGTAAATCAAAGCAAAATTTTCACTTCTATTTTTCAATTTATTTAAACAAAAAAATTGAAAATAAATCCAAACAAGCCCTTAGTAATCTACTATGTAAATTGAAAATTTAGTCTCATTATTCTTGACATATAGTTACTAAAATGTGTGCTTTATAATGACTTATTTCTATTAAATATTTAATAATTTTGGACAAATATGATTATTGTTGTAACAATTATATAATTTTGGGATCATTATTGTGTAAGTTAAAAATTTATAGACTAAAATGAAATAATAGATATAATTTAGGGACTATTAGTGTAATTAGCTCCTTATTTTATTTATCAGTTTGGATATTGAAAAAAAAAAAAAAGAAATAGCTTTCACTAATTCATAATAAAAACTCCATGAAAGTTCTGAGCATGGATTTATTCTCATAGTTTGTCGTTTCCGAAGATTTGAAATTTAAAACCCATGCCTCCTTCCTATGGCCGTTACAACGACGTGTCGTTTTCTGTTTCGGTCATTTTCGGGGAAAGGGGTATTGAATGTATGTTTGGTAATAGTATTGAATGTATGTGCACGTGAGCTGTTCTCTGTCCTGTATACTTTTTTCATCTGTAGGTGCGAGGTGCCCGATGCTTTATTTATTTATTTTTTTTCTTAATTTCTTTTGAAAGCCCCGTGACTCCTCTTGTCCATGAAGACCACGTGTCTTACTTTGATTTGACAAAAGCTAATATTCAACGATTGGGTCTGTGGAGCTGCTCGAGTCTTTTCAAACGATGAGAGTTGTACGATTATGTTAGTGTTGAAAGATATTTTATCATCAATAAATTTTGAAAAAATTAAGAGATCTGGAAAAAATCAAGAGATGCGGCTTGTGTGAATTGAATCAATAATCAAAGTAAATAAAGAGAAAGGATTTTATAGTGGTTCAACCCTAAAAAAGATGAGCCTACGTCCACTGTTTTCTCACTATTTTATGAACACTCAAGGTTACAACGTCTCTTCTGAAGATTGGAAAGACTGAAAAGCTATACTAAAAACTTGGAATACCCAAAATTTGGAATACTTTTCGGAACATTGAGTCCCCTTTATATAGGTAAAGGTAACCATATGTCCCTAAGATCCTAATTGTATAAACGGGTAACTATACAATTGGATAACGTAATTGGATAACCATTCAAAACGGATAACTAGTTGATCATAAATAGGAGACTTCAGTTTTCCTTTCCTTGTAGGTTTCTTTCATAGCATTTACTTGTTTCCCTCTTCTTGTAGGTTTCCTCAATAGTGTTTACTTGTTTCCCTCTTCTTGCAGGTTTCCTATTTGACAAGGCAAACTGCACGGAGAAGGTCGCACAAAAACCTGTGGAAGAGGTCGCATATAACCTTCACGGAGGAGGTCGCATATAACCCTTATGCGACCTTAGGATTTTAGACCGCACAACAATTGCCCCCCAGCTCCATTAGTTCTTTAGGACGAAATGGAGTTTCCAATTACCGTGCGACCTTAAACATGTGATGTCATAACTTAAACTTGAGGTCTGAATAGTCGAAGATCAGCCATTCCAAATCTCATCTCTCAAGATCACGCGTATCTTTTTTTGTGTCAGAACAGAACACGTGTAGCTAAGAACGAAATTCGAGGAAGTCTGATTGATATCAACCGTCACTCTTTTAAAACCAAATCTTTTCAAATTTGAAACAATCCTGACTTTTCGGATAGAATCAAATCCCGCGCAATCCTCAGCCTTCAGATTTAAAATTCAAACTCTCTGATCTACGGCTATGATTTAACGGTACCTGGGTTATAAATATCAGAAACCATCCCATTCTGTTTCATTTTACTGTTTCTCTCAGAAAACATCAGAAATCCCAAAGAACCCTAGCGCCGTTTTATCTCCAAGCTCGCTCCAATCACCGCTTCTTCTCCGACGAAATTTCGAATCGACTCAAACCTTCCTCTTCTGAAGAAAGGTCAGTATGTCATCTTATTTCTTCCATTCTTGAACATAACTTCAATTTTTGGGAATACTCATTTCACCGAAGTGAAACGAGATTTTTTTTTTTTATACTCCCCCTTTTTTCAGTCTATAGGGCAGAATTACTAGATATCACTTAGAAATGATCCTATAAAAAGAATTTCTAGGGTTTGATACCCTATTTTATTCTCATTGAAGTGCTTGTTCATTTACTGATGAACTACTCGAACACTTTCTGATAAACTGCTCGAACACTTTCTGATGAACTACTCGAACACTTTCTGATGAACTCGTAGACCATTTAGGAATAAGCTTGCTTGTTTAGTACAATTTTAGGATGAATATCCAGAATGCTAGCATAGTGGAAATCCTCAATATCTGAATCTAGTAGTGAGGAATTTAGGGAAGGAAATGTCTTTTCTGGGGAATCTAACTCAAGTGTTAGTTCCATTAACCTTGAGGATTATCTCGAGCCCGAACCCGAGATAGAAATAACAGGGGCAAGACAAAGTAGTCCTCGAATAGGCGATCTTTCCCAGGATCAATGGCCCAGACACATAAGGGATGCTCCCGCATTTTCTTCTGGCTATCAGTACGTAGAGGGGAACTGGTCATATACCAACGTTCGAACGAGCTGCACGTCGAACAAACTCAAGAAAATCGCGAGCAGCTACAAGATCGCCATCCCCCTTCGTCTACCAATGGAATTCAACCGTCCACATACACCCCCTTATGGACTCGCTTCCTTTTCTGAGACAGTCCTTAAATGCGGCGTACATCTCCCCCTCCATCCGTATATAAAATCGATCATTTATTACTATGGGGTCGTCCCTTTTCAATTGACCCCTAATACTTATAGATATATGGTAGGTTTATATATCCTGTATCATATACTAAGTTTAAAAACCCCTTCTCCTGAAGAATTTGCTTGTATCTACCAAGTCAAGTCAAATCCGTCAGATCTCGGTTTTTTCTATGCGAGCAAGTGGTCGAATCAAGCTATAAAAACGATCTACGGGGTTCGCAACAACATGAGAAAATGGAAAAATCCATTTTCCATTTTGACTATGCAGCCAATGGCTTCTTTCAAAATCTCGGTAGGTAGTCTTCTAATTCATTGTCTTGTTTGTATATTTATTCTTATACTGATCGCATTCCAATGTCATCGCAGATAATAGGGATCGACCCGGACTACCAGGGATCAACTCACAAGAGTATATCAGATCAACGACCTTCCAGTTAAAGAATTTAACTGGAAGGTACTAGGTACAACGAAGAACCTAGTCGCTTGCAGTCTGATTCCAAAGGGTGTCGCGTTCCCAGACCCCCCGGTTATCTCCTCCAGACCAGCGAGCTCGAAGAAGAAGCACAGGAAGAAGATGGACTTAGGTGCCTCGTCCTCCAGGATCAGAAAAAGAAAGGCACTGGCCACACCACCTCGCTCAGAGCCCTTATCTCCAGAGACCGTGTCCCCACCAGCTCTTCAACTAGCTCCACAGGAAGAAGGTAATCACACGCTCATTCTAATTACCTTTATATTATGTTTCTTTCCTTGCTCACTAACATTCTGTATAGAAATGGTCATTGGAAGCGGTCTGCGAGCTCCTCCATCAACTCTCGGGTCAATAGCAAAAAACAAAACACTCGAGAGTACGCCGCCATCGAAAGGGAAGGAGAAGGTTGACTGCTCGAAGAAGAGAAAAGTCGCCTTCGAGGACGTCCCAGTGAGCTCGCCCCCTCCACAACCATCTCAGCCAGCGAGCACTTCCGAACCCCCTACCGAGGCTGCTACCTCTTCGGAACCGAACTTGGCGGATAAAGGCGACGAGCTCTTCGCACTTCTTAACTAACTACCAGAGAAGGCTGGTATGAGCGCAGCCTTCATCGACCGCTTCACGTCTGAAGGGGGTTGGGAGCGAATGAAGCGTCGTTCCGCCAAGGTCGCTTTCGGATCTGCAATGAGGATGCTGGCCAATGTAAGCTTCTTAATTCTTTCACTCTTTTGATGTTGTCTTGTAGATTTACATATTCTTTTTTAGACTGCCACTGCTGCTGTCCTGATGCACGATTCAGTTCTCAAATGCTTGGAGAAAGCTGAGAAAGTCGATGAAATAACTCAAGCATTCGAGAACTCGGAAAAGGCTTGGGAGGAGGAGAGAGCAAACTTCCACTCTGAGAAGCAGTAGATGCTCGAGGACCTAAACAAGGAGAAACTCGCCAAGGAAAATCTCGAGGAGAAAGTCAAAGAGCTCGAGAAGGTTGTTTCTGAGTATCCGGACCGTATGAGAGAAGCGACCACCGAGGCGGTTCACAAAGCCATCGAAGAGTTCAAAGCGACCGAGGTCAAAGAACTCGAAGATAAGGCTAGCGATATCGCCTCGTCGACCATCATCTTCAATATATTCTGCGAGCATCCGGACTTTGACTTCTCCATCCTTGGCGAGGATGTGGTCGAACTTGTGCAGAGCTGGAAGGAGGACACAAACAAAAATGGTGATGACGGCGCGAGCCCTTCCTCATGAAGTGGTCTTCTTTTTTTTTATTTATTTAAACAATGCGGGCTTTGTCCCCTTTCTGTATGGACGACTTCTTTTGTTTTAATAAATATTTTTCCTTCCTTATATGCTCCTGCAAAATAGCGATAAGAAACGATAGTAATTTTAACTAAGTAGTCAATCACAAGTGACCGATCAGTACACTTTTAGCGATTTAAATCCGACTAATTTAAAACGAGTCTTAAGCATTAGGATAGGTTAGGTCGCTTAAGAAAACAGTTAATACGAGTGATGCAAACTCTAACTATATTTCAAAAGTTCCATGTCATAATAAAACATAGCAATATATCACTCCAAACAACGAACATTTTGCTTAGTTACTTTTCTGTTCGAGGAGGGAAATTGCGTAATACGACATACTGAGGCATGAAGCGAGGAGAAAATCCTAGAATTTTAAGGAGATTCAGATACGTCGACATCGATGATCTGAAACTTAGATACTTCGACGATCTAAAACCCTATCTCCTCTAAATGGACGTTTGCATAGTCCCTTAGGAAATCAGTAGGAGATAACATTCTGATCCTACTGCCCCCCGAGTTTTATGGTATCCAAAAACTGCTATAAAACTATAAATGAAGAATAGCCGAAGTAATAACCGAGTTGAAGTAATAGCCGAAGAAGTATTATTGAATATTAATGAAGAAGATACAATAGGCTGTTGAAGATGTCATGAAGAATTATTGATAATAACGACGAAGCTGTTCAGCATTCCAGGCATGTTCGACCTTTTGTCCACCGATGTGAGCTAAATTATATGTTCCAGGTCGAATGATATTATCAATAACATAAGGTCCTTCCCACGAAGGCCCAAATACACCAGCACCATGCTCTCTATTATTAGGTAGAACTCGTCGAAGGACAAGATCGCCAACTTCAAAATGTCTACTCTTGACTTTGGAATTATAATATCGAGCAGTGCACCGTTGGTATGATGCAATTCAGAGCTAAGATTGTTCACGTCACTCTTCTAGAAAATCGAGTTCAACTCTCAGCAACACATCATTTTGTTTTTGCTCATAAATAGATCGCCGCAGGGAACCCGCACCAATCTCAACAGGAATCACCGCTTCATACCCGTAAGCTAAGGAGAATAGACTTTCTCCTGTAGTAGTTCGTTGTGTGGTGCGATAAGCACATAACACTTCTGGAAGTACTTCTGGCCAAGCTCTTTTATGCTCCTCTAGCTTTGCCTTTATATTTTGCTTTAGTATTTTGTTTATCGCTTCGACTTGCCCATTGGCCTGTGGATGAACAACAGCAGAGAAGCTCTTTTTAATGCCCAAGTTATTGCAGAAGTCACGGAACTCGTTGCAATCGAACTGCTTTCCATTATCAGAAATTATGGTATGTGGTATACCATAACGACAGATTATATATTTATAAACGAAATCTATCATTTTCTTCGCGGAGATGGTACTCAAGGCCTCGGCTTCTGTCCATTTTGTAAAGTAATCGACTGCGACCACCGCATACTTCAAACCACCTCGCGCTAATGGAAGCATCCCGATAATATCAATTCCCCACACAGCAAATGGCCATGGACTAGTCATCGAAGTTAAAGAAATATGTGGTTTTCTAGGAATGGTCGCAAATCGCTGACATTTATCGCATTTCCTAGCAAATTCCAATGTATCCTTTAACTTCGATGGAGGTTTTATCAACAATAAATTTTGAAAAAATCAAGAGATGCGGTTTGTGTGAATTGAATCAATAATCAAAGCAAATAAGGAGAGAGGATTTTATTCGCGAGTGCTTGCCCCCCAGAATGATTCCCACATATTCCTTCGTAAATTTCCCTCATGATGTAGTGTGCTTTTTGATCATTGACGCACAATAACCGATTAAAATTTGATTTTAGGTGTGAATCACTTTATTAATTAAATTATATATTACTGTGATGTTAGTATTATCGGTATTTTATAATATTGTTCTTTCAAATAGTATCATTTTATATCATCCTAATTAAATTGTCTCAATTTTGAAATCACTCACGTATTGATGAATCACAGCACAATCAAACAATATAGTTATTAATTGATTTATTTTTCTATTAAGTTTAATTTTATAAAGACAAATTAGCTTATTAGTTATATTTTTCGTTTTATTTACAAAAAAATTTCAATTTTTTTAGTGAAATAATTATTTAATATTCATAATATATTTTAGTAAAAAAGAAAAATTAATCAATCAAGTCAATTTTATATTAAATTTATTAATTAATATTATGGATTTCGAACCGTATCATCGTTTTTCTGTCAAAGTATCGTATTTTGGGTTTTTGGTTAACATGGGTCTTTAGTTTTTGGTTTTCTAAGCTCGAATTCCTGGAAAGCATAAGCTAAGCACATACCTAAGCTGCCCTCAGTTTTTGGAATTTTTTAGTCGGACTTAGCGATAAAAATGCATGAAAAAAAGTTCTATAAAAATATAATAATTGTTCCATTAGTTTAAACAAAGATATATTAAATCGAGTACTATGAATCAGATTCAACTTTTCGAGTTTAGTGTTGCTGAGACATGATTCTGCTGGACCAATGGATTATCAGTATTTTTTTCATCTTTATTTTATCTATTTGTTTATTTATTTATTTTTAATTTTTAATAATTAGTTGCCATTTCGTTTTAGTTTATAATTTATTAATAAGAGCTTTAGGAGTTGTGGTTAGGCCTCCTTAAATTAAAAAAAAAAAAATAGGTGATAAGTGATAATTAAGATACTGTGATATGAGTGAGTTAGTTCAGTTCAAGAGTAGTAAATCTCGATCTCAATTTTTCTCACTATATGTATATATATTAGCGTTATATGATCATAACACAAGCTTATTATAAATGTGGGACCGTATCAGGTTAAGACAACCAAAACAGACAAACAAATGAAAACAAAAGCATCAAAATAAACACAATAACCCTTGGCCAACAAAAATAAAAATCAAAACAAAACAATAAAGTTTAAGAAAAGGAAAAACAGAAAATAAAAGCCAGCACAGATAACATTGTCTGAGAAAAATTGACAACTATTTCCCCAAGTGATGATAAATTCTACTTGGACATAGCTTGAATATTAGGAGGAAGATCCAATGTTCCATCTTTACACTCTTCTCCCTCTCCCTCTCCCTCTCCCTCTCCCTCTCCCTGACTCTGTTGTTGAGCAAGGTTTCCTTTCCATCCTGCAAAACAACAATATCCCCCAAAATTGAATTTTCAGCAATAAAACAATCCATTTTTCATAACAGGCTTTGATTGATTAGAACCCCACAGGTCATATTCAAAGATTTGACATAAAACCCGGAAAAAATAATAGAAGTAATTCTTAGTGTAAATGTTCTCAACCACCATTTTAAGTCATGTACTTAGTCACATTGTAACATACTTTATTGAAAGGAAACCAGTAAGTATCAAATAACAATGTGGAGTCGAATGCAAATCATGTACCAAGAGCCGGATCAAGTCCTCTAATTTTGAGCTCTCTGTATTCCTGACAAAGGGAACAAAATGGGCAAAAGATGTGTGAGATCACATCAGTATATGGAGCTTCAGCCAAACCATATTTATTTCTCAGCTTTTTTCTGTATAGTAATCCGAATAACCATTGGGAGCACAAGGCAGGCATCATCATTACGTAGAAGAAGACCCCCCAGTGACAACCTGCAATATAAGTCTTTATCAATATAGTTTTTTTATTAATAAAAATAATCCGCTTATGAATGAAAGAACAGGGAATGCGCTGCAATAATCGAATAAATTTGAACAATAAAAAAATGGAGTAAGGTTACCAATTTTTCCATCATCCACTACTTCTGCTATCTGCCCAAATGTGAAACAAGGCAAAAAAGCTGTTGTAATGGCTGCCAATTTACATAGAGACACATTTTAGAGTGATCCTTTTGAAAAGCCTTCATAACAGTCAATGTAGCAAAGGTGAAAAACACTAAATATAACCCGTGATCATCAGCATTGATGTTTTAACAAGTTCAAATTTGGTCACGTAAAACTGCGTGAGTTGTGTGGTTCGTAACTTGACATGCGAAGATATGGTATTTGATATACCTAGAAAATACCATGATTAAAAATGTTACCATTAGTCGGATTTTCATGACAGTCAAATAAACCAGTGCTCCATGGCCTTCCAATCAGATGGCTCTTGTCTGTTTGATACTTGGAAGACACCGACGAGAGACTTCGTTCTCCGGTTCGTGGAACTTCTTGGTCAGTGATAGAGCCATGAATGGCTTCTCCTTCCCCACTTGGTGGAATTTCCTCACGCTGGGATTGATAGGACTCCGTACACATCGAGTGGTCCACATGTTCTCCAGTTTGTGTAATCTCCAAGCCCTCACAACAGTCTTCTGTGATATGCATTTGGGCACTTGACATAGTATTTCTAATCATTTATTAGATGAATTTATAGGCGAAACTATGACAGTAAAGGTCTTTTCTGTGTATCCAAAGATCTTCTTAATAAGCATCTTATGTATAAGCAAACTATTACACTTCTAAAGTCTTTTCTGTACATGCAAATATCCTAGTGACTATAAAAGCCATCTGATTCTTATCTACATTAGGAAGAGCAATGATATTTGTCTCCCAAAGTACGTCATTCGGCCGCGTCTCTGCAAGTCAGAACTTAGAACCAGCTAGCTTGATAGCGTTGCTCCTTGTATTACCTCTTCTAAAGCTGCAAAAGACAACCCAAGTCTCCATTTTGTATTAAACATATGAATTTTGATAGAACTGAAAGCCTGATTGAGTGTTTAAATGCACCAAACTTCTTGTTGGGTAAATGACTCTTCCACTTTAATTAAGGTAACGAAATAGTCACATATGTATGTATGATATTACGTTTTTTAAGTCTTTGGGATATTAGAACCAATGTATGTTTCAGAGTTAATATATTAGTAGTCTTTATTAATCTGTTTTACCGGGTTTTACTTTGTTTTAAGTGTAAGTATCAGCTGCCAGTAGTTGGTCCAAGATTAGAACTTGTGTTATTTTTTTTTTAATTTGTAATAAGTGTTGGTCATTAGTTAGGTTCCCTAATTTTTTTTTTTAAAAATATCAATTAATTCAAGACCTACATCCTACTTTCCGGTCTAGAAAGATTTTCCCAGGAAAGTTTTTTCTTACTTCCCTTTTTGGACCCCACATAAGCAAGTGATCTTGTTCTACAATTGTTAATTTTTCTCAACGTGTTCGTTCTCGTACCACAATTGTACTAGTAGACGGTGGAACAAGACTGTATTTTATTCGAGTTTACCGTATTTTGAGTAAAAAGTGTACAAAAAACTTAGCTTAGTTGTGGCCACCCATGCCATGTGTACATGATCATAAGGCTAGTATAAAATGTTACCTCTTTACTTTTTTAATAATATCTGCACGCTATATAAGGAATAAACAAATGTATCACCGGATTTTCGCTTGAGCTAGCTCTAGAGGTCAACGAAGATGTTTCAATAATAATAAGCAAATTGCTTCTAATCCTTCAAACCCGACAGAACAGTTGCAATCTTATCATCAACACCGTATCCAAATACAGGGAATCACAAGCATTGAAATATAACTCTCAGCCAAAAAAGAGAACAAATGTATAATAATTATTAAAAAAAATTGAAAAAGAAAAAACACGCACAAGAATCCAGACACTTGTTTGCTTGTTGTTTAAGTAACTTTTCACTTAGACATGGCTTGAGCTGGAGGTGGAATGTCCACTGTTTGATCTTGATGGTGTTGTCCCTGTTGTTGGGCAAGGATTCCATTCCATCCTGCAATAGAAGTGTTTTCACTTTATTATAAAGAGAACCATTAAATACTAACGGGAAGAATTAAAGTGTTGTATTTAAGTATACATGTATGTACCTAGAGCAGGGTCAAGTTTTCTGTTTTTGAGCTCTCTGAATTCCTGACACAAGGAACAGCAGGAGCAAAAGACATGGGAGATCACATCAGTATATGGAGCTTCTACCAAACCATATTTTGTACTCAGCTTTGTTCTATATTTTGATCCCATTGTCCATTGAGAACATAAGGCAGGCATCACCAATAAGTAAATGAAGCTTCCCAAATGGCAAGCCGCAGTACCAAAAAGACTTTGATGTTTCAAAATTAAAATTTATTATATCAACAAGCAGACATCTTAGCGCTTATGGAAAGGTAAGGGATTTCAATGGGACTGGGACCGATTTGGGCCACTTTTCAAGATGATATTTTTAGGAGTTGCCATTTTAACTATGACCGGTAATAGACTAATAGTGAGCAAAGTTATTGACTGGTCATAGTTTAAATGACTATTACTAAAAGAAAATATTCTGAAAAATAGTCTTAAAAGATCATTTTACTTCGAAATGGTCCTATTCCCGTCTATTTTGCAAAAGATAAAGAAGACGAGAATTTAATTTTACCCATTTCTCCACTATCTAGTACTTCTGCAATCTCCCCAAATGTCGCACATGGTAAAATGCTGTCATAATGGCTGCCAAAATTCAAAAATCATATAATCAGACTGGTCATTTTGCAAACACTATGACATATAACCATTAATAAGTATGTATATAGATATATATATATATATATATAAATATATATATATTGATGGTTAGCTTTATCAGATTAAGGGTTCATAAGTGTTCAATTAAAATAAATTATATGGACAAGAAGATTCAAGCATTTGGGCACCATAGTGAGATTGCATACATTCCCTTTGATCAACATGTTGAGCTTTAATCTACAGTTTACTTCTCATTAAAATCTTTTGGTTTGAAACTTAATAGCATACTTCAAACTAAAAGACTGTTAACACCAACTACATAAGAACTAAGGACTCAGTAATATTCTACAATATTTTTGTACGTATATAAAAGAAATAGACGTTTGAATGCACAATCAATCAATAAAGGATGGAAATAAAGGAAGTTTACCGTTTGTCTGATCTTCATGGCAATTATTGATGGAGGTTTTATCAACAATAAATTTATGAAAAATCAAGAGATGTGGCTTGTGTGAATTGAAATAATAATCAAAGCAAATAAGGAGAGAGGGATTTATAGTGGTTCAGCCCCAAAAAAGATGAGCCTACGTCCACTGTTTTCTGACTATTTTATGAATAATGATGAACACTCAAGGTTACAGTTCTATCTGGGAATCGGAAAGACTCAAAAACTATTGAAGAATATTAATGCTTTAGACTACCCAAACTTGAATTTGCTCTGACTTCTATTCTCTGTGACTTATTTCTGCCCAGGAATTGGTGTGTGTTCTTCTTCGGATCATAGAGTCCCCTTTATATAGATAAAGGTAACCCCATACCCCTAGGTTCCTTATGTCTTTAGGATCCTAATTGAATAAACGGGTAACTATACAATTGGGTAACATACAAAAATAATTGGATAACTATCCAAAACGGATAACTCGTTAATCATAAATAGGAATCTTCAGTTCCCCTTTCCTTGTAGGTTTCTTCCATAGCGTTTACTAGTCTCCCTCTTCTTGTAGGTTTCCTTTATGGCATTTACGCGTTTCCTTCTCCTTACAGGTTTCCTGTTTGTTAAGGCAAACTGCACGGAGAAGGTCGCACAAAACCTATGGAAGCGGTCACATATAACCTACACGGAGGAGGTCGCATATAACCTTCACAGAGGAGGTCGCATATAACCTACACGGAGGAGGTCGTATATAACCTTCGCAGAGGAGGTCGCATATAACCTACACGGAGGAGGTCGCATATAACCTTTACGTGACCTTAGGATTTTAGACCGCACAACAATTGCCCCCCAGCTCTATTAGTTCTTTAGGACGAGATGGAGCTTCTAATTACCGTGCGACCTTGTGATGTCATAAAACTTGTGGTTTGAGTAATCGAAGATCCGTCAGATTCCAAATCTCTTCTTTCAAGATCACGCATATCCTCTTTTCTGTCAGAACGGACCACGTGTAGCTAGAGACAAAATTCGAGGAAGCCTGATTGACACCAACCGTCACCGAATCTTTCCAAATCTTTTCAAATTTTAAATAATCCTGACTTTTCGGATAGATTGAAATCCCGCGCAATCCTTAGCCTTCAGATTTAAAATCCAAATCCTCTGACCTACGGCTGCGATCTAACGATGCTTAGGTTATAAATATCAAAACCATCCGTCTCTGCCTCATTTTACTCAGAAGACTTCAGAAATCTCAAGAACCCTAACGCCGTTCTTCCTTCCAGGTCGCCCTAATCGCTGCTGCTTCTCTATCACAGTTTCAAATCGACTCAACTCCATCTCTTGAAGAAAAGGTCAGTGTCTTCTCTTATTTCTTTCAATTCTTGAAAACAACTTCAATCTGGGATTAAACTTATTTCACCGAAGTGAAATAAGAAATTTGTTTTTATACTCTTTAGTCTGTAGAGTAGAACTGCTAGAAATGATCCTATCTTCAATCTCTAGGGTCTGATACCCTAATTTACTCTTACTGAACTGACGGTTCATTTACTGATAAACTGCTCGAATACTTCTGATGAACTGCTCGAACACTTTTGATGAACTGCTCGAACATTTTCATGTAACCCTAGGATAAATTCCCAGAATAGTAGAAATCCTCTATCTGAACCCCTGCATATTTCTTTTCAGATGTCTAGTAGTGAAGAACTATTTAGGGAAGGAAATGCCTTTTCTGGGGAATCCAGCTCAAGTGTTAGTACCATTAACCTTGAGGATTACTCCGAGTCCGAACCCGAGATAGAAATAACTGGGGCAAGACAAAATAGTCCTCGAATAGGCGATCTTCCCTAGGATCAATGGCCCAGACACATTAGGGATGCTCCGGCATTTTCTTCAGGCTACCAATATATAGAGGGGAACTGGTCATGTACAAATGTCTAGACGAGCTGTACGGCGAGCAAACTCAGAAAAATCGCGAGCAGCTACAAGATTGCTATCCCCCTGCGTCTTCCGATGGAGTTCAACCGTCCACATACACCTCCTCGTAAGCTCGCTTCATTTTCTGAGGCGGTCCTCAAGTGCGGTGTGCATCTTCCCCTCCACCCGTACATAAAATCAATAATAGATTACTATGGGGTCGTCCCTTTTCAGTTGACCCCCAATACTTATAGGTATATGGTAGGCTTGTATATTTTGTATCATAAGTTAGGTTTAGAAACCCCTTCTCCCGAGGAATTCGCTTGGTTCTACCAAGTGAAGTCAAATCCGTCAGACTTCGGCTTCTTCTATACGAGCAAGTGGTCGAATCAAGCAATAAAAACGATCTACGGGGTTCGCAACAACATGGGAAAATGGAAAAATCTATTTTTCCATTTTGACTATGCAGCCAATGGCTTCTTCCAAAACCCCGGTAGATAGTCTTCTAACTTACTGTCTTGTTTGTTTATCCATTCTTTGTACTGATCGCATTTTCAATGTCATCGCAGATAATAGGGATCGACCAGGACTCTCCAGTGCCCAGCTCGCAAGAGTGTATGCAATCAATGAGCTTCCAGTTGAAGAATTTAACTGGAAGGTTTTAGGCACGTCGAAGAACCTGGTCGCTTGCGGTCTGATACCAAAGGGTGCCGCATTCCCAGACCCCCCCGGTTGTCTCCTCTAGACCGGCGAGCTCGAAGAAGAAGCCCAAGAAATCTGACTTGGGTGCCTCGTCCTCCAGAATAAGAAAAAGGAAGACACCGACCACACCACCTCGCTCAGAGCCCTCATCGCCAGAGACCGAATCCCCACCAGCTCCTCAACCAGCTCCCCAGGAAGAAGGTAATCGCACGCTTATTCTAACCCTTTATATTTTGTTTCCTCGCTTATTAACACATTCTATTGTACAGAGATGGTTATTGGAGCGGTCTACGAGCTCCTCCGTCAACTCTCGGGTCAATGGCAAAAACCAAAACACCCGAGAGTACGCCGCCATCAAAAGGGAAGGAGAAGGTCGACTGCTCGAAAAAGAGAAAAGTCATCTTCGAGGACGTCCCTACGAGCTCGCCCCCTTCACCACCTCAGCCAGCGAGCACCTCAGTACCTCATACCGAGGCTGCAACCTCCTCCGAACCGAACCTGGCGGATAAAGGCGACGAACTGTTCGCACTCCTAAACCAACTACCAGAGAAGGCTGGAATGAGCGCAGCCTTCATCGATCGTTTCACATCTGAAGAAGGTTGGGAGCGAATGAAGCCACGTTCCGCCAAGGTCACCTTCGGATCCGCGATGAGGATGCTGGCCAATGTAAGCTTCTTAATCCTCATTTTTGTTGGTTTGAAGATTTTTATAACACTTAACCCTTTTTTTTCTTTTTTTTTTTTTAGACTGCGGCTGCTGCTGTCTTGATGCATGATCCAGTTCTCAAAAGCTTAGAGAAAGCTGATAAGCTCGACAAAATAACTCAAGCATTCGAGAACTCGGAGAAGGCTTGGGAGGAGGAGAAAGCGAACTTCCTCTTAGAGAAGCAGCAGATGCTCGAGGACCTAAACAAGGAGAAACTCGCCAAGGAAAACCTCGAGGAGAAAGTCAGAGAGCTCGAAAGGGTCGCTTCTGAGTATCCGGACCGTATGAGAGAAGCGACCACCGAGGCGGTTCACAAAGCCATCGAAGAGTT
>JXTB01000147.1:592885-638658 GCA_002914805.1 Parasponia andersonii
TTAAGTCAATTTTTCCAACAGAATTACTGTGGAATCAGTAATTAAGTTTATGTATTTACTTATTTGCATCATACATCATGTTTACTATTCCGAATTCTTTGTTATATTTATTTTTAAATATGTTGAATATTGTTTTATTTACTTAATTTAAACAAACATGTCAACCTCAAATCTCATTATCGCTTTACTCGCAAACGAAAAATTAACTAGAAATAACTTTATCAAGTAGAAAAGTAATATGAATATCATGATTGTTAGTGAAAAGTATAAGTTTATACTTACGAAGGAATGTCCTGTACAACCTGTTGCCAATGCTACTCGTATTACATGAGAAAACTATGAAAAGTGGACTCATACCAATAATAAAGCTCGTTGCTACATGTTAGTAGACATGACCGACGTACTTAGAGCTAAGCATGAAAAGATTAAGACTGCTTATGAGATAATAGAGTCTCTCCAGAATATGTTGGGATAATAATCTGATCAATCTCGCTATGACACCATTAAAAAGGTTATGAATGTGAAGATGAAGAGAGGAACTCTAACAAGAAATCATGTTTTCAACATAATACATTACTTTGAAGAGGCTAAAGTTCACGTGGATACGATTTATAACCGCACCTAAGTGAGTATAATTCTGAAATCACTTTCACCTGATTTTTTTCAGTTCAAGAGCAACTATGTTATGAATAAGTTGAATTATATGATGACTCAACTACTCAACGAACTACAAACCTTCGAATCAATATCGAAAGATAAAGATAAAGATAGTTTAGTAACTATTACTGAAACAAATATTACAGAACAAAATCCCTCTGCCTCTAACAAAAACAAGAAGAGGAAGAGTAGGGATGGCTATAGGTTTAAGCCTAAAGAGACCAAGATAAACAACCCCAAGAACAAAAAGCCTAAGAGATAATGTTTTCAATGCAGAGTTAAAGGACATTAGAAGAGAAACTGTAACAAGTATCTCTCTAAATTGAAAGAATAGAGGAAAGGTAAATATGATTTACTTGTTATAGAAGCTTGTTTAGTAGAAGAAGGTTTATTTGATATATCTCCTTAGATAGTTGATTCAGGAGCCACTAATCATGTATGTTCTTCTTTTCAAATACTTAATTTTTTAAGGAATCTTACCAATGGGGAATTCATATTGAGAATGGATAATGGAGCTAAAGTTTTAACAAAAGTAATAGGAGTCGTTTGTCTTCATTTTTCGGAATAAATTTTTGTTATTGAACAATATTTATTTTATTATTAGTTTTCGTAGGAATTTGATTTCTATTTCAAGGCTATTTGAATAAATGTTTGATATTTCTTTTCTTAATAATGAGATTATTATTTCTAAAAATAGTTTAAATATTTATTCTACAAAAATAGAAAATAGACTTTACATGTTAAGATTGGACAAAAAATCATTACTTAATACCGAAATGTTTAAAGTAGAACATCTTAAATCTAAAAAGCAAAAAAGTTTCTCATGATGATAATACATGTCTTTAGCATCCTAGGTTAGGGTATATTAATCTAGATAGGATAAACAAACTTATAAAAGATAGTCATTTAAGAGAACTAAAAGTTGGCACTCTAGCAATTTGTGAATCTTGTCTAGAAGGAAAAATGACTAAGAGACCTTTCTCAGCAAAGGGTAAAAGGACCAAAGAACCATTTGAGTTTGTGCATAGCGATGTATGTGGTCCATTAAATGTACAAACAAGAGATGGTTATGAATACTATGTCACATTTATTGACGAATATTCACGATATGCATACATGTACCTAATGCAAAGAAAATCTGAAACCTTTGAAAAGTTTAAAAAATTCACAACAGAAGCTGAAAAATAATTAGGTAAGTCATTAAAAAATCTACGATCAGATCGAGGAGGTGAATATCTTGATAATTAATTCAAGGATCACTTGTTGAAGAATGACATCCTATCCCAACTCACATACCTGGAACACTATAACAGAATGGTGTTGCAGAAAGAAGAAACTGAATATTACTTGATATGGTTAGATCAATGATAAACTACTCTTCCCTACCACTCTCATTCTAGGGTTAGGCATTACAAACTGTTATTTATATTTTGAATGTAGTACCTTCTAAGTCTATCCAAAAGATACCCTTAGAATTGTGGAATGGGCGTAAAGCATATTCTAAAGTATATTAGAAGAACGAAAAATTATATGTTGGTTTATATAAGTCAGGACTTGATTCCTACTAGTTACACCGATTTTGATTTTTAATCAGACAAAGATACTCGAAAATCAATGTCTGGATTAGTGTTCACTCTTGGTGGTGGAGCCTTTATTTGGAGAAATATTAAATAATCTAGCACTGCAAATTCTACTATGAAAGCAGAATACATAGCTACTTGTGAAGCAGCTAAAAAAGCAGTTTAGCTCAGAAAGTTCTTTACTGATTTGGAAGTTGTTCCCAATTTGGATAAGCTATTGACTTTATACTGTGACAACAGTGAAGCGGTTGTGAATTCAAAAGAACCAAAAAGTCACAAGAGAGGAAAGTATATAGAGAGGAAGTATCATTTGATTAGAGAGATAGTACATTAGGGAAACGTGACCATTATGAAGATAGCATCCGAAAACAACATTATTGATCCTTTTACAAAAACACTTCTAACGAAGACTTTTAAGAGTTACTTTGAGGGTTTAGAATTGGGAGATATGTCTCACTTGCTTTAGGGAAAGCAGGAGATTGTTAAGTTTTATGCCTTAAAAGCATGTATATTTTGGATAAATACTAAATTAATAAAATGATATTTTTCTATTTGAATTTGTGCACAATTTTTATGTCTTTAAATATCAGAAAATCTTTAATTTATTTATGTGATTATAAATTTAGTATATAAGTATTATATATATGAGGATTAAATTTATGGATAATAAACTAAACATAATTCGTAATAATTAATTAAAATTTGGGTTCTTTAATTAAATATTATTAATACGGTCCATTAATATTGAGAATGTAATAGTTTTATCTAGACTATTGATGTGTTGACATCACAATAGAGGTACTTTATATAATTCGATTACATAGGACTAGACTAGACAAGATTTGAATCTCACATAAATTCTATTAACTATTGAGAGTTCAAATAATATCACTAGATGATCATATGTAGATCAATCTTAATCCCGAGTAATTATAAAATCTTATTTGTAACATTATGTTCTTTAACATACTTGTTAAAGGTTTGTTTCCGAAATAGATCGAAATACTTGTTTCTTGGGAACATAATGAGATGAGTAGCTAGGAATGTAACTTACAAATATAGAATCCATTCCTTTCATTAGGAAGCTAGAAAGATGATTCTCTTTTGTATTTATTCAGGACTTGAACAGTTCCTCTGCTTGGCAGAGGAAGAATTACGGGAATACTCGATTTGGGTCCGATTTTCTGGAATATGGGTATCCGATCCTTATAGACTAATGGTATTTAATTTATAATAGATTTATAAATTAATTGTTCATCAGAGAATCAATAATACACAAAGATAAAAATGTAATTGTAGAGGTAAACAGAACATGACCTAACTCCAATTATGAATTATCTATCGAAGACTGAACTATATGTAATAATTAAATCAATAGACTGCTTGTTGTTTTCTGAGTAAATTAATTTTGTAACTTTAAGAGTGCAATTCTAGAATTTAAGTGGAGTAATACTAGAATTAATAAATTAAACAAATTAATTAAGAGTTTAGTTAATTTTCATAATTTATTAGAGTTTGAATTACATATGCATAAGTTCTTAATTCCACCTTTTACAAATACTGTACAGGATAATACATTATTTCTATTACTACACACTTTGTCAAGATAAATTGTTTGTCTACGATGATTAATAATTGTTATTAATTAATTAATTAATTAATTAATTTTGAATTAATTAATTTTAATTTAAAAATATCTAATTATCAGATAATTAGATAAATAAAAATTAAGAAATAGACTGAATTTTTCTTATTTAGATATATATATATTAATTAATTAGATTAATTAATTTTAATATATAATTTATTAATATATATATATAAACAAAAGGTTTACGTTTGTTATAAGATTAAAAAAGGTACAGTTCAATATATATATATATATATATATATATATTAATATGATTAATTAATTAATTAATTTAATATATATATATATATATATAAAGCCTCTATAAATTAAAAAGGAAAAAAGAGAGTTTTGTAGAATAAATTCTTACAATCTTATATGTTGAGAATATTGTAATGGCCTAAAATGTGAGTTTTAAGACACGTTCGTCTAATTGTGCGTGAGGTTTGGATTGGAAGATCGTGGTTTAGAAGACAGAAAAGCTAGGATCCGCTGATAGGCTAGAAAATATATTAGATCTATTCTATTTGTATGTTCTTATTTGTTATGAATTAATAGTATGCACTCATATAGTCAATTATTTTAAGAAAATTTTTGAATAATCCTAGATCAATTTTCCGTTTCAAAAGTCATTTTTAAATTTCAACAATCACACCATCAAAAAATGATCAAGCTTGCTTTTCAAACAAGAATAGATCTGGAAAAAAAAAAACTCTATAGCACATTTGATATAGGATTTGAATTTCAGAAACAGTTTTTATGTAAAAAAAAATTAGGAGGATATTTATCCTACTAATTTTCTACATAAAAATTATTTCTGAATTTATAGGAAGAGATTCGAATTTTTTTCCAAACGTGCCCTTAATGTTCAAATGCCATTTGATGTCTATTGCGCTTCGCCAAAAATGGGAGCGAAAATTTTGCCTGTGACGAACGGATATAAAGAAGAGTACCAATTGACGAGGAAAGAGACGATGATATCGAGGCGAAATGTGTTGCGCGTCTTCGAGAGATACAGTGAGGAGTAATTAAATTGACTGCTTCACTTTTAATCATTATATACTCTCATTTGGATTATGATTTTACTGAAATTTACTATTAATTATGATTTTTTTACTAATAAAATAGCAATTAATTATTTAAGATATATGAATAACATAATTAAGTTTTAAAAATTTCATTGATTTTTCAGTTTTTATAACATAGAACTCGGTAACGACATAACAACACAACTGTTGAACTTGATCTCTTTAATTGACAAGCAGCACGTTTGACTCGGATTGACTTAATTAATGAATTGATTGTTTTAATTAAAATATTTATTAAATATTAAATAAAAATCTATGACAAATGTCATATTATTTATGATAAATAAAATGAAAAACTTAAAATTAAATAGCTAACTTTTTGTTGATAATAAATTAAATAGCTAACTTAATAAAACTAATATTAAGATAGAAAATCAAGAAAATAACGGTTATATTGTTTAACATCTCACATTTTTATCAAGAATAATGTTAGGGACACTAATATCTTATACTAAAAACTTGTAACCTATCAGATAATATTCATTTTAATCATTTTTTTAAGTGGGATCACACTATTTTAAATTATGTAACTAAAAATGATGTCACATCACGTCACATCATTGGTATAAGATTTTTATACAAAGTTTTAGTATCTAATCTTTACGCTTTTATCAAACTATTGATATGCGGGTCAACTTGAGATCGACGTAATTATTTAGGTCTACACAAGGACAACATGACTTGCCACTTCATGCGTACTTGAGATCGACGTAATTATTTAGGTCTACACAAGGACAACATGACTTGCCACTTCATGCGTCTCTGTATTTGATTCGAATATTTAAATAAGTACATTTAAATTAATATAAAGAAATGAATTATGATTTGAACGAGAAACATTTAAATTTTAATTGAAATTAAATATGTTATAATTTGAATAGGAGGTATTAAAATATAACATTCAATTTATTTTTAAAAAAAAATGAGCTTTCATTCTCATTTCAAAAAGAAAAAAATCATTCTAATGTTTGAAGTTATTGATGCGTAATTTGAATGAAAAATTAAATTTTTGAAACAAACACTTATTTAAATGAGCGTTGAAATAGACAAAACTAAAGTTGTTTGTTGAAACAAGTACACCCATTCAAATAGAAATGGAGTAAATGTGTGAAACAAATGGATAAGTATGGGGTGTCAAGGTATTATTTCCATAAAATTACATTGAAGTTGTAAAGAGTTAGCACTTGGCGTTGCGGTGAACTTTGGAAGCAGTAACTAAACCTCTTTTTTTTTTTTTTTCCTCTGATTATTTAAGTTGCATGAAGTTTATAAATAAATATTCTACAACTCAACTTAACTCAAACGGTATAGCAGACTCGGATGCACCAAAACTACCCCTTCTAGTTGTCTTGAATGTGACATGGTGCACAATGGGATTTTATGGCCCACAGAAAATCTTTGAGCATGTTATTGATTTTTTGAGGCCCCGATCTGGTAGTTTCACCTATTGGTTTAGACTTTAGAACATTTTTCTTATTGGTAATCATCTATTTTAATAGATTATTAATACAATAGACAAATTTCAGGGGGGAAAAAAAGGAAGAAGTTATCTAGTATTTATCGGAACTAGGCGAAAACATAATTAGTTTAGGGGGTGAGACTTTAGGAAACGGACAAAAGAAGAAACAGCTCATGAAGAAGCAACAAACTTACCAGTCAAAAATTCAACCATCAAAACTACCGGTCCATTCCCCAACTACTATCGCCAATCTAGTTTTTCCTTACTACTACCAAGCAAGCAAATAAACATTCAAGTTTAAATGGTAATAGCCAAAACAAAGTCCTGGCAATAACAGCAACTTCCTAGTCCCCCTCTGCTTTTCTTTCTTATATTTCTTCCTGGACTTGGCCTTTCCTTTATCATAGTTTTCGCTTTCAAGCTGATCATATCTCCCTCTCCACACACACACACACACCCAAAAAAATAAAAGAAAAAAACTATTTTTCTCTGTGTTCTATAATCCATTCATGGCGAGAACACACAACAAAAATATACAAGCCAAACTGGTGGGTATGTCTTCCTTGTTTCTTTGTTTTGCAGATAAATTTAAAATGGTTATTTTTATTTTCTCCATAGTAGACATATTTATATGTAGAGAGAAAGAGAGAGCGAAAATAGGTTACCAAGCAATGAAGAAAGAATTTTTCCATGAGAAGCTCTTGTTGTTTTGTACTATTAATATTGTACTGTGTTTAATGTTAATAAGCTGCTTCTAATTTATCCCTTGTGGATTTATGAGTACATCGAAAATTTTTGTGCTCAAATTATTCCTCCACGGTCGTCATTAGAAACTAATAATCTGTTTGATTGTTCGTCGTAATGGATTATCTGTGTTAGCGATCATTGTAACTTTATGATTATATTACAAATGATTGATGGATTCATAGAATGCAATTTGTGTTGACTCAAAAAAATAAAATGTTAATTAATAATTGCTGACTATCCTCACCGTAACGTCTCATAGGTACAGAGTACTTCAAATGATCTCAAATCTAGTAGGTCAATCTTTGATTCTTGAATTGATTTTTTTAGGTTAACAAAATTGAAAGACCATTTGCATATCATTAGATATCAATTATTATTTTCTTTTGTTTACGTAGAAGAGATCTGATTTCAATATTGGAATCTAAATTTTGTTCTGTGACAAATAAGATACAACAAGAAAAATCAGTTTCATGGAAGAAAACTCTCTTTACCATATGACATATTTACACAATTTGGTTGACTTTATAGCACGAAAAAAAGATAAAAGCAAAGAGTAAGAGAGGGGCTATATTCATATTATTTAAATGATATTGCTAAAAACTGTGTCAGGTTCTTCTAGGAGACATGGGAACCGGGAAAACTAGTTTGGTACTGAGATTTGTCAAAGGGCAATTTTTGGACTACCAGGTTCACTTTTACATCATTTTCTTTATTTATCTTCTTAAATATCCATAGATTGTTATATAACCATATATATATATATATATATGTATATATATATTGTGTTTGGCTCTTAAGAAAAGTAAGATGAAATGCAGGAATCAACAATTGGAGCAGCATTCTTTACTCAAGTGTTGTCATTGAATGAGGCAACAATAAAATTTGATATATGGGACACAGCAGGGCAGGAGCGGTACCACAGTTTGGCACCTATGTACTATCGTGGTGCAGCTGCGGCAGTTGTGGTATATGATATCACTAGCATGGTAACCATTATTAGTCAAGGTTCTGGGTTTATTGATTTTGTCATAATTAATATGCTTTCACATCAAAAAAAATCAATGCCAATGTAGAGGGTGGATTATGCTAAAGTCCAATCCTCCTCTCTTTGTTGCATGTATTAAGTCACATGATGAACGTTGATAGATTAAGCTATGTGAACAATTAATGCTTCTCATTTTCGAGGGTTGATGTCCCCTTTTATACAAGGCTATTGGGATCCCATCATTTGGGAGCTATCACAAATGGGCATAGGCCACCACGTACGTGTTGGCCTAAAAGAAACATCTTTTTTGGTCCCTAAACTTGCGCTGATTAAGGTGGCTGCTGGACTAGTAACCGCGGTTAGGAGTCTTAAACAAATAGAGGTGTATAATGACGCGATTATACACCTCTCTTTGTTTAAAGAATTGGAGCTTACGTGACATTTATTTGGTCTTTTTGGAATATTTCGGTCGAACTATATCTGTCTCTTTAAACGTAGTAGAAGCAAATTCAATCTGTTGGCCATTGGTTGTTTGCACGATCTTATTTATAACTCATTCCTATCGAAATGTTTAAATTAGATTCCTGTGTTCAAATTATCTAAAATGTTTACTCGATGAACAATATGTATAATACGAGAAATGTACCTTAAAGTTAATGGAATCAGTCTGACTTCTTGTTCGTATCTGTTTTGACTTCAGGATTCATTTGTACGAGCCAAAAAGTGGGTCCTAGAATTGCAAAGACAAGGTAATCCAATTCAATTCAACAAACCATCATGCTTATTGTCTGTGATCAAATTTTCTTTTTCCTTATGACTTAAAGAATCTGTAAGGTCAAAATACAACATATTTAACCCAAGTTCAATTTAAATAGTTTGTGAATTTATATCAGAATTAAAAATTAATACAAAGTTGCAATCCGATATATTTATCTAAATTCAGACTTTATCGCACGTCTAGTTATGTGATTTAAATTTTAATTTCGTACTGAATCAGGAAATCCAAATTTGATAATGTTCTTGGCTGCCAACAAGGCTGACTTGGAAGAGAAGAGAAAAGTAGGAGTTGAGGTATATTGGCAATCAAATGTCTATTTTTTTTTCCCTCTTTTCTTTTTTCTTTTTTTTTTTTCTTTCAATAATAATATAAAAATTGGGTTGTTCTATTTTATACTGTAGTAAAAAGCAAAATTCTTAACCGTTATTGACACAGGACGGTGAGCAATATGCTAAAGAAAATGGCTTGTTTTTCCTCGAAACTTCTGCCAAAACTGCACAGAATGTGAATGAGCTCTTTTACGAAATAGGTAATTTTCTTACCCTCTTTTTCTAAATTGAATTGCATGGGAAATGGTTCTCATGAATTTATAGCCAAAAAAAAAATGAACTTTATATATCAATATCTAATGCCAACAAGCAAGAAGACTTTGGTCCTTCCAGAAGAGCATCAATCTGAGACACAAAAGATATAAAGATCTCTATTCTCTAGCATGAAATTACACTTGGGATTTTGGCTCTTTCTTTAGGGATGAAAAAAAAAAAAAAAAACAACAACAACAACAAAACAAGAGAGGGCAAAATGGGTTAGAAATCACATTAATATTTCATAGCTGGGTAGTTACTTACCTGCCGCTACACATGGGATCCAAAAATACTGAAACTTCAACTGCTTATTAATGTTATGTTGTACAGTTGAGATTGTCCCATATTTTCTTTTCTTACGATTTATAAAGTTTTTTTTTTTTTTTTGCATTTTTTTACCTATCTTGGGCGGCAGCAAAGAGATTGGTTAAGTCTATCCCTTCGCGTCCGACTGGAATGAAATTGCATAGAGGGACCCGAGAAAGCGGGAGAAGACTGTTTTGTTGCTCTGTCTGATGTGCTCACTTACTATTGGACGGTATTTAGCTTCTTCTTCTTTCTTTTGTTTTAATTTCAGTCCCTTCGTTAAATAATATGGCATTTATTTTAGCCAAATATTTAATTTCAGAAGACGTAAGTTTCATTACCATAGTGAGAAAATTTGGTAGCTATGAATCTTTGTCATTTCTAGTAACATTGCCAGATGAGTTTGGTCCAATTACGCGGTGTCATTATCAGTATCAGTCAAACTTTAGACCAAAATTATGTGATAATAGGCACACTGGTAATGAATTACTCTTTAAAGAGTCAGAGTTAATTAGCTATTTCATCCATAAGTTGAGGACATGAACTATGGTCCACACTTCCACTATTTAAAGCTCACTGGTTATGTTGGTAGGTAGCTCACTACTTTATTGGTGAAGAATGAAAACTGCTCTTGCTCTTAAACTTCTCGCTTTGGAAAATAGAAAACTTAAGAAAATAAAATATATATATATATATATCATTCAAGTAAATTTCTCTTACTTTGCTTCTGTGTCAACAGGTTTTCCTAAATTATTTCAAGGGCATTATTCAAAGCATGATGGAATTGGAATCCTTTTGGATCATCAAAGATGAAGAAGCAAGCTGCAAAACCACCAAAGTCCTTTTAAATTGTTGATTTCATGTACATTATTTGTACTCTCTGAAACTCCTAAGAAAAATTGTAATGGAAGTCAAAATAATAAATGTCGCTACAAGGCCAAGAACATATATTTATTGTCCCTATGCGCAGTATTAGGCCTAAATAAGCAGCCAAAGAGAAAAGAAAACTTGCACAGGTCTACTTTTTTAACAAGTCCATATCCATACGTGTTTTTTTGTCCGACTAGCCATGATGTTTTATTGTTGTACAAGGGTTTTGTCTTGTGTGAAAACAAGCTGCATAACACACTTCGGATTCTCTCCCTCTCTCTCTCCTAATTGTGTATTTGTGTATTATATTTGAGGCAGGAAGCATGTTTCTGTCGTTTCCATCAACAAAATCTAACATTAATCTGCTTTTGGATGCATATACATCTGTATAGGTAAGTACGTGTATAATTATGAATATAGTTATTTGGATGTATATACATCTGCATAGGTAAGTACGTGGAAATTATGAATATAGCTAACTACTTATTAAACACAGAAACTCTGGAAGAGGAGGTTCTTTCAACAAAGCTTATCTTCTTCAACTTTAAACAGAGGGTATGATTAGCTCAAAATGAGTCCCTAACTTTTTAGGACTAAAACCTTTTCTGGGTCGTGGGATGGTTTCACTTTATCCAACTTGTACAAATAATTAATCAGAAAGTAATTCTAGACAATAGGTCGTCCAGTGATCATATAAAGAGAAAAAAGGAATAATGTGGAAGAGCTTTATTTTTTTTAGATCTTTTTCTTTTAAAATTGTAAGATCAGATTTGACGGACTGAAATTATTTTTGAAAAATTTATAAAAAAAGAAAATCATAGACCCACAAACCACTATATAAATCCTAAATCGTTAATTTTAACTTTATTAGTAGAAATATTTACTGCGGAGATGTCCGAAAGAAAACATAACCCAAAAAAAAAAAAAAAAAAGTAAAACGCGTAGTGGTAGTACCAAAGCAGTTCCTGTGAAGGTATAGTATGACCAAACGACTGTGAGTCTGTGGAAGTCCTTTTTATCCAGCTTTATGGACACACCTAGTGACATGGGGTAGTCATTGAGTCAGTCTCGGGTAACTTTCATTTTCTAAGGACGAGAAAATAAGATACAATAATAATATAATAATTGGAAAAGATTCACCTTAGGTGGTGGTGCCCTTGGACTCGGAGGTGGCATCAGCAACATCAATGGCACTTTGGCAATATTCCGCAAAACTCGTCAACTATTAAATTGAGACGGTGCAGTGTGCAGAAACTGAAGCTTCTTGCCTAATGGAGCTCATGAAAACCAAGAGGACTCGTCCTTATCATAGTCGACAAAAAAACACCTCGCAACTCACAGCTTTTCTTTACTTATTTATATTTTTATAATTTTTGGCTTCATTGCATTGAAGTTTGCATTCAAGGTACCTAAAAAACAGAGGACGTTTCTCTATTTCTCTATTTTCTTTTCATCTTTTTTGGTTCTTTCTTGGTCTTTTACTTCCATTCTTCTCACTTCTCACATGCATTCTCACAATCCCCAAAATAAATAAAAATAAAAATACAGGTTTGTACTACTCTAGTGCTGCTCTGCCGTATCATTCCATGAGGAATTACACAAGCGAAAGAGAACAAAAAATAAATAAATAAATAAATAAAATTGCAATAGTGAAGGAAAAAGGCTTGGATGGACGAGCCATGGCCACGCATGCAGTGAAAAAGTTCTTATAACAGAGAGTACTGTCTTTTTCAGAAAATACCCAGTTCTCCATTACTATATTCACAAAATACCCATATCCCAAAATTAACAATAAACCGAAAAACAAACCCGAAAAAAAAAATTGGAGAAAGGAAGGAAAGCTCCTCAGAGTCTCTGATTATGGCATACGATATGCATTAATGAGTCACCACGAAGGCGAAGTACAAGGAGAACCTGAGGATGAAGACGAGAGACCATTGTTGCTATTGGAGTCACTCCCTGAAGTACCAAGAGATCTGGCGTCTCTAAGAGAAACAGAGCAAGCCTCAGCTGGGAGCTTCTTCATTGGCGTCAATGGCGGCGTTAATGGGCTTGATGATAATGGCTGACCAACCTCATCATCCTCACCCGACGAGCCAGAACCCGACATTTCTAGTCTTGACGGCGACGTGTCCGGAGTCTCAAATGGGGTATTCACTCCGCTCACTCTGCTTTCGCCATTGTCGTATATGGGGTTGGAAATGTACACGAAATGCTCCTGAACGACATCACAATCTTTGTCGTTGCAAGCATCAGTAGTAGTAGCAGTTGTTTCATTCCCACTTCCCGGTTTGTCTTCTTGAGTTGGCTTTGGTGAAACCGCCAAGGAAATCGATGGGGAAGGGCATGAGTTTGGTTCTTGTTTTGGGATGTCAATGACTTGATGATGAAGCTGAGAAAGTTGCTTCTTTGTTTGGAGGGTGGAGTTTTCTTCTTTGAAAGAAATGGCGGGAAAGAGGAGGCTTCTTGGAGCTTTAAGAACTCCCTGCGAGTAGAAGCTACTGAGAGGAGTTGGTGGAGTAGGAGGGCCTGATGGCTGGTCTTGAGGCTGTGATGATGAGGAGCCGCCCGTGGTTTCAGCAGCGGCGGGGTCGACCACAGCTGCGGAGGTGGCGGTGTTGTTGGAGGTGATTCTGAGCTGTCGGCGACGGAGTAAAAGAGAGCAGTAGAGCTCAGCTAGCAGCACTAGGATTAGACCCAACACCATGGCAAGGCTCACCACCATTACCAATGTTGCCCCCATTATCACCTTTGATGTCCCCTTCATCTCTCTCTCTCTCTCTCTCTCTCTCTCTCTATAATGGCAGTAGAATGTGAGGTGGTACTTGGTAGTTAAAGGAGTTAGGTAATATAAGGGAGTGTGAGAAGTTTGTTTTGGCGGGAAACAATTCTTAGACCTATAACAAGGAAAGGAGACGAGGGAAGAACGTCTTGAAAGGGAAAAAAAGGCCTGGGGAATGTGAAGGCTTTTCTCTGTTGTGATGAGCTGGCGGGGGATTTTCTGACAGTCAAGGGCATGTTGGTCATTTTGGGGGGATCAGTAAGTATACTACTCTACAGATTACAGTGTATACTAAAGTTTTGTCCTTACTGTCTTTAATCAAAAATTTGACAATTATACTAAAAGCCACCGTGCCTGTACGAAACAGTAGGTGCCCTTCGGGCATTTTCATTTACTGCGTCATTTTTATTTTTTTCTTGCTCTGACCTCCAGATAAAATAACCATTAACTAAAATTTTACACAACATTAAATGCAACATAAACAATTGCAATTGATCACCAGGAAACAAGAACGCATTTGGACTGCAGAACTAACATTATTTTAGGTCAACGATATTTGGTAAAGATACAAGCAGTCTCAACCTCAAACTCATTATCCAGAATTAGTATCACTATTACTTGAATCTGCACGACTATTAATTTTGAACTTGTACAATAAAGAGGTCCAAAAATGGTATAGATATCGCAGTATGTATGCTATATAGATGCTATGGTCCAATTAGGATGCGGAAGATCAACTTCGTGGAGCCACTCAAACATTGTAATTAAAACGCACTCTCTTGCTGATTTTTGTCAAAACACATCCATAAATCCACTCAAAGGAAATATGCAAGAGGATTACAACGGTTAGAATCATGCTGCCGATAAAATGTAGATTCTGATTGCTGAACAGTTTACCTTCCTCTCAGGACTGCAAAGCGGGCAGCCAAATCATCGTAATCTGGCAGCTTAGGGTGCACATGGCGAGCTCCATCTGATCGCTCGGGTTGAAAGGAGGCTGCACGAGCAAATACTTTGGTTGCCGACGATGGCCCTGAGTGGTCATGAGGTAGCGAAACAGATCGTGCAGGAGGAGTTATTTGAGACTCCTTTTCAGATCCATTTCTAGGAGACTCACCCACATCATGGACACCATGATGTGGGTGCCGACTTCTGGAAGACTTCTTTCTTAGTTTTCCTGGTTCATAGGAAGATGGCTTTTTACTGTAATGAATCAGCAGCTTGTCAATTATCCGCTCCTCTTCATCAGTCCGACGGTGTTCATCATCAAACAGTAGTTGTAGGCCTCGTCTTGAGTCATCCCTTCTCTTGCTTCTTGATTTTCTTGGTAAAGCTCCTGCATCTTCGAAGTGTCCAGCATCACTTTGACCGGAACGTGATTTTGAGTGTCTCCTCCTGGATGACCTTGGTTTTGGTATGGGATTGCCAGTTACATCATTAGGATACATACCATCCTTCTCAATATCATGAAGATTCACTCTTTCAGATCCACCGATATGCCTTTCATGGTCAGAATGATCAGATCCTCGTTGTACTACAGACATATGACCAGCATTGGCTCTGTCATGAGTTGAAGAATCCTCGAGGACACTGTTACCATCAAAACCATCATCCGAAGATTCCAAATGGACAACATGTTTCCCATTTTGAGCTTTATCATTACGTTTAACATAAGGAGGTGGAAGTGAAACTGCACTATTGTAATAGGGCTTTAACTTGGGTTTAACTTCATCCTTGCTTGCACAGCTTGCAGTAATGTGTTGACCACCAAAATTATCATCAGCATATTTTACTTTACCACTGCTCTTCACATGTGGGTTGGCCAGATCTGGGCTTGCGTCGAGTAAAGTGTCCTGGTTATCAGGTATGGGAATCTTTTTCTCCTTAACATATTTCAGCTTGGCTGCAGCATCTGTAGGTTCTAATCTTTTTCTCTGGGATGAACTGCCTGACCAAACTGTCTTTGGGGTAGCATCCTCCAAATTCAAAGCTACCTGCTTATCAGGACCTGGTTCTCGCCTGCCTTGAAACAAATTATCATGACTGTCCTTTTTCATGATAGTTTCTTCCCAACCATTGTGTGAATTATATCCATTACCAGATGGCCTGGTCTGAAAGCCAACTGCATCCATTTTTGAGACAGAACTGTCTTTACCATTTCTTGATTTGTGGCCATCATTAGGGTCAAACCTTTCATTAAACAAAAGACCACGCTTATTTGCTTTGAGAACTTTGTCTTTCCCATTATTTGAATTGCTTTTATCATCACTAAGCTGGAAAGGTCGATGAGCTTTAGGAGGGTCCTGCAACTTTCACAGAAAATGGTGAGTTCAATGACAGATTGGCTTTAAGTAATCAAAATATCAAGACCTTATAATTGATTACAATTGCTAATAGATGAGGATGTTATCATCATTATCATAAACTCAAAAGATATACAAGAAAAGACAGACAGTACAATGTGGCATACCTGTGGAGACGTCGACGGTTTATTCATTCTTTGTTTAAAGGCTCTGGAATCCCACTTTATTGAACATTCTACCGCTATCTCTTTCATTAAACGAACTTTATTCTCCAATGTGGATGGCTTTGATGCTAAGTTGTCCACAAACTGGTAATCGGAAATCAAGTCCGTAAATTTTACGATAGATGGATCAATAAACGGTTATCAAAAAGTGCATCCATATGAAATTAATTACCTCGTCATTTCTAAACAAGTCAAGGGAACTTCCATATCTCTCGTAAAACATTTGTCTAAGGTCACGCAACTCTGGTAAATCAGAAAATCTTGCTGCAGCAAACATAAGGGAGGCCACAGCCGCCCTACACTCCTCAGGGCATTCCCTGAAATTATAACAATAGAATAGGAATGGAGAGAGAGATAGAGGGGGGAAAAGAGAGAGAGAGAGGCAAAATCAGTTCACTCCCTTTAGTCTAATAATATCTGGTTTCAGGAAAGGAAATCACCCACGAAGATAATAATAAATGCTGAATAAATGTCATATCTGAGTCACCTAAACCCAATAAATAGACGTGGTCAATCCATCAGGGTGGGCATTCAAAGCCAAACCCAAAGATAGAGCAATGTTATTGAATAGATTCAGAGAACATTATAATGACATCATTAAAATTCAAAGGCATTATCCTATGTAACTCTCTGGATTTCCTATATATAATCGTTAAAATACCTCTGCATGGCATGCTGACTTGCATTCAAGCCAGTAAGCAACACTCTAGAAAGAATCAGCTACTGAAATTAAACTGAAAACAAAATTGCTCAAACAGTTGAAGAACCTTGTTGACCCGGACTTGTTAGAAGAATCTAAAACAAATTTTCAACCCCAAATAGATAAACCTTTGTCAAAATACTAGTTAATTATATAGCTTAGAGCAATATTGAGACTAGATGTACCCAAAATTGAAAACCCATACAAGAGGAAGCTGCTTACACAAAAATTCTACTTCCATCCTAAATTTCTACACGTTAAGTTACTAAAATGATAGAGAAATTTGGGTGGATGACTAAGATTTTAAATTTGAAGTAGATGTCTACTTTTAAAATTTTATAACTAAATGTCCAAATATATATATATATATATATATATATTTTTACACTTAGTAGATATACATATCTACTAATTTTAATTACTGTACCGAAATACATTGAGTATATAATTTGTATACTTCGTACATAAAATTTTATACTTGGTATATAAACATATATACCGGATATTTTGCTATAATATTTGACAAAGAGATATTTACCGAAGAAATTGGGCCCAAAATTTGGTCACATTTCTATATGCCCCTAAAATAATCATTAAAAATCTGAACCAAACTATAATCGGTGTTTCATAGATTACCTCAAAGACACCAAGACAAATTCTCTGATTCTATCTCAGAAAAGAATAGATAGAAAGTGTTATAGTTCTCAACAATTAAGCATTAAACATAAACAGGTAGTCCAAGTTCATATAATTAAGCTATTAAAAAGCCATTGGCGCTTCTTATCAAGTAATCAATACTGGGAATCAAATTAAGTGATGAAGAAGACGAGGTAAGCGCAATTCATACCTCTGCTTCTGCATAGTCGAAAGATGCGTTAGCACCAAATCGCAGCATCGCTCAACGAAATCGTAACACGACGAACGGATCACCTCCACCAGAAGTCCCTCGGCCTGTTTCAGCACCGAGAGAGAGAGAGAGAGAGAGACAGTCTTATTTATGCATACAAATTGTAACAATAAGCATGAACTTATCAATAAGCTACTGATTGAGTTCCTACATTATCATGAAACGACTTTAAATTATCTTTCTCGCTTTTAAAATTTTCTCAGATACCAAACAGCAAATAGAAAATCTTCAAAGATCAATTAAGAAAAAAATAAAGAAAAAAGGAGTAAAAATTACCCTTCCATAAGCGTCGATATCAAAGCCATTGGCGAGTAGATCAGCAACATCTTTCTTCAGAAACTTCTGTGTTGCGTTCCTCTTCCTCCTTATCACATCGATCCGAGTCTTCGTCAATTTTATCAACGACTTACTGCCAAACCAGAACGAACGCACAAAATCAATAACACAGATAAATATACACAAACCTAATCCACAAATATACATACGTATATATGTACATACAAATATCGACAAAGAGAAGAGATAAGAGAGATCGAATCTCGAACCATTTGGAGGAAAAACCACGGCCAAGGATTCCGTCCAACATCTCCGATTCCGATCCCTGCCTTGGTCGAACTCAGTGACCTTCACCGCTCAAAAAAGGACTCAAAATGGAAGAGAATCCGCCGTTAAAGAAGCTCGAAATGCCATAGCCATGAAAAACAGCTTCAACAACAACAACAAGAAATCTCTTACTGTGTTTCACTAAGCCACTCAACAGAGAGAAAGGCCAAAACAATCCTATTTGTCTTTCTCAAAGACGAAGTTGAAGCTCGGCAACGGCCCCGCGGATTTAAACGTTGCCAAGGGTATTTTGGGAAAAGGGCTGGATTTGAGATTGGCGAGTTCTGAGCCGTTGGATGAGATTACTTTTTTGGAGTGGGTGAGTGGGATGGTGGGGGAAGGTTTTAAGTCAAGGTGGGTGAAGTCCGGCTGGGTTAGATAGATGATGGAATCTGCTGAGCTGGATCCCAGTGCCCATAACAAAATCAATTTTTTTGGGTCTCTATTGCTTTATTATTTGCTTTTATTGACCTAATTAATAAATATGTATTGAATTGAATCGAATTAAATTAGTCAATTAAATTAAATGGTTTTGCTTCTAGCTTAGACAAACAAGATTAAGATTCAGAACCGTTTTGTCAGTTGGAATAGAAAATATAACTACCAATTGCAACTGAATTTACCAGAAATTTGTCTTGGAAAAAAAAAATCTCAGTGGTACTTGGTAAATAGAAAATTTCAACTTGATTATTCTTTTACTTATTTTTTAATTGCTTGAAACATTATGCTTATTTGGATTTGGATTATAGATTCTATTTAGCAAAGTTTCAAAATTGGGAGTAAGAGAAATTGACTTCAGTTTTACTTCTGGACCAGATTTATCGTGGTATTAATTGCAATTACGCAGTGGATAATTGTGACTTCCCAAATCAAATTCCTATAGTTGGATGGCAAATGAAACTATCTATTGTCTTTTACATTAATGGCTTTTTATTTTTTTTCTTTTTAAATATTGGTATTTTGTTGAACCTTATACTCTTTAGAAAGCAATAAACTCTAACATGTTATACGGATATACTCATGAGAAAGTGAACGCTAAACCATGTGTCTACCACTCAATCTATCTCTCTTGGGTTATTAATGGCTTTTTATTCCAATAAATCCGTTGCTTTCTCTCTTTTTTTTTTTTTTTTGGTAAAGGGATATACAAGGGGGGAAAAAAAAAAGTTGGTGGTTCATCCGTTTTGACATAACAAAAGGAACAATCTACTCAATTTAGAGTTTGCTTACATTTTGAAACTAGTCAAATAGTCAATGAAGGAATCGTGGTTGAAAGATTTCCGTCTTGGTTCTCTTTTGTTACACTTCTTTTTCTTTTTTGAAAAAAAATATATATGTACTCTCTTTTTTTGATGAGGGAGCTCCGATCAAAGATAGGGAGACGTGTACATTTATAAAGACCCACATTTAGTATTAAAAAGATAAATATGGAGACTTGGACAAGAAAAAGGATGGAAATAAGATCACTTCCACATCAGCGCAAGAATGGACAAAACCCTTTCCATATTTACCCAATAAAGCATGGTGTACGGCTATCTTCTGTCCAAAGAGAAAATAGTAATGTTATATGCAACATTATTAATAAGATATTAAGTATTATTTAATGATTATGGAGATTTTAATTAATTACTTGAAGACGAATTAGAGTAAGAAAAGCCAAAAGGAGCACCGCTCCACAATGAATTTGAATAAAATATTTGTATTTTATATTTTAATTAAAAGGGGGAAAAAAAGATTGTAATTTTATATCTTAATTTGATTTGTCTTTTTATGGGGACAAAAACTGAGAAACCCATGCTATGATGTTTATTTGATTTATTTTTTAATTTAATAAAATTTTTAAAAAAAATTACAAGAGGAGAAGAGAATCTGTTCTTAGCTTTAAGGCCAAGGAAGCACATCGAATGTTGCAGAGCTCACTTTAGCAAGATTCCTGGTATTTGACCAATAGATTTCCACCACGACCGAAGCAAATGATCCTAGTATCTGATGAGGTATATGAATTTTTTGTGGTCTTTGACTAATTTAGAAATGTTATTGATATCATTTGGATAAAATGAATGACTCAGGTATATAAAATTCTTATTTATGAGAATTGGTTCTCATAATTACTAATTAATTTAGTAGCACTATTGTAATAAACTGTAAGAGATTGACATGTGATTGTTTGGCTATCGCAGTTGGAAACTTGGAATAAAGCATTTCTAGTTGGAACAACTACTTTCTTACTCATTTCTTACTCAGAAGAATGCGTTAACTAACTTGACCCAGGAAAAGGAAAAAAAAAAAAAAAAAAAGGAAAAAAAATTGCCAATGCAAGTAAAGAAATAAGGAATTGCTTAAAAAAGTAGAGTGCAAAGACCTTTCTAGAAAAAGGTAAAGTGCCAATAAAAATCATTTTGATTTTTGGGAAAGATAATATTTTTCCGTTGGCAGTACCGTTATGTTATAAATGGTTATAATGGTGGGGAATTCTTATATCAAGCTTTGTTTTTAAGTCAATTTGAGATTTCATCGTATACACTTTCTTTTTCTTTTCTTTTCTTTTTTTTATTTCTTTTTTTTTTCCCTGTAAACTTAGTTGATTCTTGTGTAACTTGACATTTAGTATCCATAAATATTACCTGCCTCATTATTAAACTCTTTTTAATGATTATCCATTCCAAATTTTAATGAAATAACTTTTACGACGATCTTCAAATAAATACAAAAGTCGGCAGGTATCTCAAATATCCCTTTGTACATCTTTTAAGTTCTTAAATAAATTCACTTTACAGAATCGAGGGAGAAAAAAGTACTTTTATTTTCAGTTTCCTTTGATTAATGGTTATTGAATGTCAAGTTAACATGCACAATTAGCTAATCCAATATTAACAACAACTGGTGACAAAGATATTTAAATTCTTACGCTTTGAAAGTGTTGAGAAAATCAACAGGCATAAATATTTGATAGTGTTCATTAATCTGGAATGAGTTGTAACGGAAAATGAAAGTATGTCTCTTTCTGATCTATTAACCTATTAATGTGTTTATCTACATATTTGTGACACAAATTTTGGAAAAGGATAATTCAATTTTTGGTACGCTTTTATTCCTTTCCAATTATTTCATTACAATTACTTTCATATATATTAGGTTATGCGTCTTACAGATAATACTAAATATACTATTTATTTTAGTTCATGCTTGGTTTATTGAAATGAGTCTTGGAATGACAAGATCATTTTAATATAAGGCACATTCCAGTATTTGATTTAAACTTTGGGCTAAAGAACTATAATTCCTTTTGTAATCTCAATTCCAACACTTGCTTAAATTAGAATTTCACCGGCCAATTTATTGAATGATTTTTCTATTTTTTACTAAATTTTACTTTTTATTCTTTTTGTCCTAAAATAACATTTATTCTTTACCCTCCAATATTGCCAATTTGGCCATTAGGCTCATCAGTGTTGGTCATATGTATATATGCAAGTATCAACCCTCCAATATTGCCAATTTGCCCATTAGGCTCATCAGTGTTAGTCATATGTATATATGCAAGTATCAATAGTAATTACGCAATTTTTCTATTACTTTTTTGGTTTATTGAAAAATCAAATAAACTAATTTGACATATTATAGTCTTTTTCTATTTTGATTTTAATAATATAATTTAATTACATAATATTAGTAAATAATTAAAATAAATTATATCTTTTTACTCAGTAAAATGATACACTTTTTAATTAATTATATTCATTGTTTTTTTTGAGGTAATTATATTTATATCTTTTGAATCAATTTTAAATCTTAATAGTTGAACAATATATGGAATTTTAGAAATATGAGTATTTTAGTCAATATCTCAATGATTCCATTCTATTTTAACGTGCAACTAAATAAAATAATTCTTATTCTAATACTGATTCATAATTTTAATCAAACAATAAAATATTATTCTCATTCTTATTCTAATTCTATTCTATTACGATTTTAATTGTCATTCTATTTCTATTCCGCAAACCAAACACAACCTTAAAGTAATGCTATGGGTACTATGTAGTACCTAACACCATCTAATGTGTCAATATATTATTGACTAATTATAGTTCAAGTGAAATCTATGTGAGACACAATTTATTAACTAGAATTATCAAATAACAGACTGATATGTCATGTAGTGTCGAACACTATTAGTGTCTCATAACATTATTTTTTACTAAATGATGTGGTATACTTTTTAATTAAAATGAAATCACACTTATGATACGTACTTTGCTCTAATTATAATAAGAATATATTAAAGAAAAAAATAAATGAATGAGAATAAAATAGAGAAGTATGAAAATTATGATTTATATTATGTTATTTATGAAAATTATTATTTATATTATGTTATTTACTTAAAATTAATAGGAAATGATCGGTGAAAAATTAACAAATACAAAAGGTTTGATCACAAAGAGAGAAGGTAGAAAGAAGAGCTCTCATCTGCTCCTTCCTTCTTCCTTCCGCCGAAAGCGTTCTCTTCCCTTGTAGCCTTGCAGCTCTGCCTCTTCACTTATCTCTTAANTTTTTTTTTTTTGCTTTTATTTCTCATTAATCCTTTTGTTTTGTGAAAATTGTTGTAAATCTAGATCCAGCTTTATAGTAGTATTAGTACCCCTGGATTTATATTTGTGATATTTTTGGTTGTATTTTTAGTTGTTAGTATGGCTGTTTTTTAGATCTGTATAATTTTTTATTCAAATCTAGACATGGTGTTTTTTATTATTTTTTGTGTATATTTTATTAGTATTCTTCTATATGTGATGCTCTCAATAACCATATTTGAAAAATTTTGTATGTCGTCTACTGATAGACACCGTAAAAATAGTAATATTTATTGATAGACCTCGAGAATAGAGTAACGTTTATTAATGGACACTATGAAAATGGGACTACTATGGTATTTACTGAAGGATATTTTGAAGGAGTTTTGCTTGTTCTAAAAATTTGTTTTGAATTCTTTTTTTGAATGTGGAAGGTGATATATTATAATCATATTTCTTGTAATAAGAATATAATAGCCCACACTCTTGCTGAGTTGGGGTAAAATCGTTTTTTATTTGAGAGATATTTTTCTTTAGAAACTTGTACTATTTTTGTAGTTAATTTGACTAGTGATTAATTTAATTTCTTTGAAAAACATTTCAAAAAATAATAATAACAGGAAAATGAATCATATTTATTGAAACATCGTTCATGTGTTTGCTTAATCTAATAAAAATAATAAGAATACTTTAAATTTACTAAACTATCCCTATGAATATATGTGTATTTTTAAAATAGATAAATTTTTAGGGTTAAAAATATATTTCATAATTTTAACAATAGAAACAATACTGTTTACAAGCAATCACATCTCCTAAAGTGTTGATAGGAAGCATTCATATTCTTTTCTCCTAAATTTTGTGCAAGCTCGTATATTTTTCCAATTTTCATATTTTACTTGTGAATATAAATTATTACCTCGTATGTGATTCCCATTTTAGTAAACAAGCCAAGTAGGGAATCTGTACACAATTTTGGTACTTAAAATTAGGGATAAATGGTATCCTTATTATTACTCTAGTAATTAGTCAAAGTATAGAATCATTAGCTTCTACAAACTTCATAGTGCAGAGAGCACTTTGATCTTGTTTTTCTCCCTGAGTGGGTTGAAAGTGAGAGACATTACCCAAAAGTAGATTTTATTTTTATGAACAAGATAATCGAGAACAACAGTCAACAGACCTAATTAAGTTTTTGAACCCTGTCTTAGCGAAGACGAAGCCCTTTAAATCATCTATACATTTTACACTGCAAACACCTACCCCCATCAATCATTCAATTATTAGCATTTATTTATCAAAAAAAATAAAAAAGAAAAACTTCGATTACGAGAAATTAAATTGCAAAATTACACTGTCTGCAACACAAATTAAATTATGATATGCACCAGTAGACCGACTTAATTTTGCACATTAACTAACTCTTCAATTCTAGACCGACTTAAATTTGCACATTAACTAACTCTTCAATTCAAATAAATGAGCCTGCCTGAGTATAGCTTTTTTTTTTAATAATTTTTTTCCTGCCACTGCCGAAATTAGACCGTGATTTTATAAATTAAAGTGAAAAGTAACAAGAGAATTGGACAGATAAACGCTATAAATTACGTAACAAAACAAAATGCATGCAATATTAGTCATTATTGCATATATCACGGTCACTGAGGGAAAAAAACAATAAATATATCATAATTTTTATTAAGAAAATTTGGAAAAAAAAAAAATTAATGGCTACCAAAAGCACCTCAAGAAATTAACAAGGAAATGGAACAAATAATTGTCTTGATAAAGCAAGATTTCATGGCGAACCAGCCTTTCTAAGACGTTGTTCTGAGGTAGAAGCTCACTGTAGAAGAGCAAGGTTGATACCAAAGCCGCTGGCTCACCAATTAATGACGCTAATAGCCTCGCCAATGACTTGAACATCAATGGTGTAAGAGACTGCAGGCATCAATATTAACCACACAAACAATGTAAATACAGGCTAAATTCAAATTACATCATAAAATACATTAATTGACAAGAATATACTTAATGTCACACACACAAAAAAAAAAAGTGGAAAAGGGGTTTTGAGAGGTGAAGGTTTTTGATCCTACTTACCATTTTTTTTTTTTTTTTGGATGATCAATACTGAAGAGAAGAATTGGAAGAGTTGGAAAATGGATTCTTGAAGAGAAGAAAGAAAGAAAGAGAGAGAAACATTGGGTTAGATACAAGTGTTTAGAAGCTTTGTCAACGTACTCACCGGACATTCAGACCTAACCGTCCATATTCCTATGAGGAACAATAGGTATACCGATCCATATTGCTTCATCTTCAGTTTTGTAAGTGCCGATTTATTTTATTTAAAAAATAAATAAAAAAGAAAAACCATTTGAGACTTTGAGTTACAATTCTATCAATTTTAGGAAATTTGTATTTCTAAGCCGGATAAATATTTGGTTAAATGGTTCAAAAATGTGTTAATAGTTACTTCTAACTGCAATTTATGTTGGAGATCATCACATGTTAAATTAGTTTGGTCATACTCGTATGTTCAGCTTTTTGTGATGAATTGGTGAGAAATGCGATAGCGAAAATTATTTCTGCTAGTTTCAGTTCATTTCTTATTAAAGGAAATTAAAAAATTGATAATCATTTAAGGAAAATTAGCACTAATGACCTATTAATCGGCAAGTTATGAACAAATTAGGTGAAATAATTTATCTACTACACTACATATACTACATATGCAAACAAATCGAAAGCAAATAAAATATATATATGGATACTACAATCTTTCTAATTTATTACTTTTTTAATACTACGTATTAAATGAATTGTCACAATTCAATTAATAAATTAAAATTTACTACTACAAATAGGTTGAAAGTTATTCACTATTTGTATGGTGCGAAATCATACGTCAAATTAAGTAGTATTAAAAGAATGAGATATTTAGAGAAGGTAGTTGAAAAATGCTGAGCTTAATTAGAGAGGATTTAGCCTGGGCAGGAGTAGTTTGGGCCAAAATGACTTCTTCGTGACTATATTTTAGTATGAGTTCTTAAGGTCAACTCATAAAGCTGATGGCATTTTTGTGATCTCATACAATCGGTCATAAAAGTAATGACCAGTAGTAATGAATATTTGTGACTGCACATGAAAGATCATAAAGAACATAAATACTGGAAAATGATCAAATACTAAAAAATGATCCTAAAAATGTTGTTTGTTATTTTTTTTTTTCAAAAAGATAAAAAAAATCCCTAAATCCATAGTAGAGGCGTTTGAAGCTTTGAGTGGGATGGTAATCCCTCAATTCAAAGCTCAAAATCACTCTCTCTGTCTTGGGCCTAGAGTCAGGTACATTACACAATATGTATTGGGCCTGGTTGATAATAGGCTAATAGCTCGAACATCATCTGTAGTGGCCCTAAATGAGCTGCCCAACTACAAAAACAAAAGAGTAATGCTACCAGGTACCCAACACCACCACGTGAGGCCTTAATTTTTTACTTGGTGTTACAATTAATACACTGAGTCACCGTTTGAAGTGTCATTTCATTTCCCAGTAAAAAATATTGTCAATTTTATACCTTTGCTTGATGTTAACCGATTACACACTGTCAAAAAAAGTGGTGGTGTTATGTGTGTTTTTGTTTATACTGCAGCCACGAAAAGGTTAATTTATCTAACATAGGCTCGTTTGAGATTGACTATAGAGTTTATTTTTAGCTGTTAGAAAAGAAATAAAAAAAAAAAGACTAGTGATTGGAACATTAAAATTTTTCACTAAAAACTTATATTAGATGATATGACGTGTATTTCAATCATTTTTTATTTTAAGGTAAGATCACATTGTTTAAAATTATATGATTAAAAATGATGCCATATCACTTGTGTAAATTTTTTGTGCAAAATTTTGGTGTCTCAATCTTTACTTAAAAAGAAAAAAGTATTTGATAGTGTTTTTACAAAACTAATTTTGCTATAATACAAAATTTCGTAAAATATTATGTTATATCACACATAATCTATATTATACAGATATTGTTTATAAACATAGTTTTATAAATAAATTTACTAAATGTGAACCTCTATTCTCACAATTGCTTTTCACATTACAATATCAAATTGGCCATGGCAGAGGGGCAGATTTATGCTTAACTTATGGTTCTATCAGTATTTTTTAATTCATATTATCTATAACTTGTCTTCTTTTGGGTGGGGTTAAACCATTTCGACGACAAATCTAATAATTTTTTAAAATAATAATAATATTTCGTACTACACCTTAGTCCTTACGTACGTACTACGTAACCTTCTAGAGTGATTATTATTATTATTATTATTATTATCATTTTAAAAAAAAGGCGACAAATTACAGTATCTATCTTCTAGAAGAAAACGAGGAAGGCCGAACATAAGTACCCATACCTATTACGGTCATCTAAGGGAGTAAGTAAGAGAATATGACTCGTTGACCAGTAAGTGTTCAAAGTTGACTACTATATATCTATCATGTGTAGACATTCACAATTGTATTTTAAGGCTTTATATGACAGACGATTATGAGTCCATTACGCATTAATAATGTTAATGGTTATTGGCCCTTTGTTGTATCATTTTTGAACAGGCAAAAGACGTGTTGAAAGTCGTAGGTCAGAAGCCTAAATATTTCAGCTTTTCTATGTTTTCATTGGGTCAGTCAAAGGAGCACAACACAATCAATAACGTGTTCAAATTTTTGAACCTTATGGAAACGTTTCTGCCAAGCCAAGAGGAGAAAAAAAAAAATGTAATGGAAAGAAGAAGAGGATTCAATATGTCCATATTCATAGTGTTAGAAAAATAAACTAGTAATGTCTACCCACCCCACCATGATGATATGACAAAACATTTGCATGATCAAAGTTAATAAGCAAAGAAAACTAAGTTTTAGTTTTATGGCTAAACTGAGAGGCTTTATATCCATATTTCTCTCTTGTGTTGTATGTATACAATTCTCTTCTCTCTCTGGTTATGCTGAGCTGTTATTTAGTTTTAATCAAGGCCAGGAGATTAGAGATTTGGATGATTCGGATCATCTACTTTCAGCAGATGGTTTTTTCAAACTAGGCTTCTTCCATCCTGGTTCTTCAAGTCCCCTTGGCCAGTCTAGTAATACTTACTTGGGAATATGGTATGGGAAACTACCAAACAATCCAGAAGCAGTGTGGGTGGCCAACCCGAACGATCCAATCATCGATTCGTCTGGAATTTTCACCTTAGATTTTGATGGAAAATTGAAGATCACACACAAAGGAGACCAACCAATTGTGTTGAATCCCAACCAGCAAGTTTCTGGCAATGTGACAGCCTCTTTACTGAATTTTGGAAATTTTGAGTTGAGAGAGTTGACTGCAAATGGATCGCCAGGACGGGTTTTGTGGCAGAGTTTTGACTACCCAACAAACACATTGTTGCCTGGAATGAAACTTGGGATGAACCTGAAGACTGGACAGAACTGGACACTCTCTTCTTGGTTGAGTGGCCAAGTTCCATCACCGGGGGCTTTCAGGCTTGGTGTTGATCCAGGTGGCGTCAACCAATTGGTAGTGTGGCGGCGTGAGGAAGTGTATTGGACTAGTGGGGAATGGAGAAATGGGAGTTTTCAGAATGCCCCTGATCTCACAAGGAGGGCTGATTTGTTTGAGTTCAGTTTTGTTTCAAATGAGGAGGAAAAGTACTTCTCTTATTCAGTCAAGAGTAATTCTACTCATTCAAGGTGGGAGTTGAACGCTTGGGGCCAAATCCTGCAGTTCATATTGGCTACAGATGGTGACTCTTGGGAAAATGCAACCATTGCTAGTCCATGCAGCCTCAATGTGAATTATCCAGAAGCTGTTTGTATAGATCAGAAGCCCTCAAAATGCAGGAATAGCTCCGAGATATTTGTGCCAATTAGAGGCTTTTTTAGGCAAATTAATTCGATAAATCCCGATTATAGTGCCAACTTGTCACTTGGTGATTGCCATGCAGCCTGCTGGAACAATTGCTCCTGTGTTGCTTATGAAAGTGTTCATAATAATGGAACCGGATGCCTGTTTTTGAGCAAAGCATCGGATTTTGTCCCGAATGAGAATTTCGGATACAGTTATGTCCTTACTTCTGGGACTACCATAGGTAAATGAACCACATCTTTTGCACTTATTCTCTTAGCCTTTGATTATTTTCAGTTCTCTAGCAGCATGGTCTCGGAAAGTCCCAAATGGCTACTCTTTACTATTGCAATGTTATGAGGATTCGGCTTGGCCTACTAAATTTGAAAATCAAATGATGTATTGAATTGTTAGCCGTAACAGACAACAATAGTAGAAGATGATGTTCTTTTGGAAATTTTATTATTAGACTCATTGGCTTTAACTATTCAACTTAAAGCTGATATTATTGTTTGGTTTAGTGAGAACAAATACTGGAGGGTCAAGGAAAGAAAGGTGGTGGATATGGTTTATCATAGCAATTGGTCTTGCAACAATGCTAATTTTTGTCTACTTATTGTATACAAGGAGCAGAAAACTGAGACTCTTGAGACAGACAGGTTAGTCTAAAGAATTACCTCGTATCAATTTCGTGAGGTATAAGTACAAGTAACTCAGAAATGTGTTTCGATTGGCAGGAAATTCGGAAAAAAGTCAACACAATACAAGCCAAGACCAGGGATTACTTCATTTGAGATCTCAAGTTCAAGAGTTTGACACATTTAGTAATGTAGATAAGATCAGAAAAGGGAAAAAGAGCAGGGATTATGAGTCGTTCAGCTTTTCTGATATAATGGCTGCAACCGATAACTTCTTACTTGCGAACAAGCTGGGAGAAGGTGGTTTTGGACCGGTGTACAAGGTAAATTCCCAGATAATTATCAAATTGATCTTATTTTCACAAATGGATATCTAACAGTGAAAAGCTAATGCTTAACAGGGCATATTACCAGATGGGCAGCAGATTGCTGTCAAGAGACTTGCAAGTTATTCAGGACAAGGAGTAGAGGAATTCATGAATGAGATAACACTAATAGCTGAACTTCAACATACCAATCTTGTTAGACTTTTTGGTTGTTGTGTTCAAGGAGAGGAGAAGATGCTCATATATGAATACATGCCAAATAAAAGCTTGGATTCCATTCTCTTTGGTTCGTCTCTAACTAGTTTCTCTCTCATTCCTAGTCTGCTTTTTCATGGGGTATGTGATTGTTCTTTATGCCAATTTGCTACTAATAGAATTGGTAGACTCCATTTTGAATGCAGATCCCCTTACAGGGAAACTTTTAGATTGGAACAAACGGTTCAAAATTATTGAAGGGATTGCACAGGGACTCCTTTATCTTCATAAGTATTCCAGATTGAGAATCATACACAGAGACTTGAAAGCTAGCAACATTTTACTTGATGAAGATATGAACCCGAAGATATCAGATTTTGGCATGGCAAGAATATTTGGACAGAATGAGTCCAGAGCAAATACGAGAAGGGTTGTTGGGACATAGTAAGTCATAAGTAATTTCTCCAACATTTTAGTAAACTTAGTTCCTAATGGCACACTGGTACACATACTTATGAATTTTTATTTTCTTTACTCGTATGAATATGGTTTTTATGCAGTGGTTATATGTCTCCTGAGTATGCCATGAATGGCATTTTCTCTATTAAGTCTGATGTATATAGCTTTGGGGTTCTACTATTGGAAATTGTTAGTGGCAAGAAGAACACAGTATTTTCTTCATCGGGTGCTCTCAGCCTAATTGAACTGGTATGTTATGTTACAAAGCTCAACATGAAATATTTAATTTTTTTATCAACACATAAGGATATACTTATGATATATAGATTGATATCTCTACAAGAAAAATAAAAGCTGAAAATGAATATTTCAGACATGGGATTTGTGGAAAAACGGCGATGGCCATGAGGTGATGGATGAATCACTTGGATTATCATGTCCCAGAAAAGAACTTCTGAAATGTATCCATGTTGGTCTCCTATGTATTCAAGAGCATGCCATAGATAGACCCACCATGACAGATGTGATCTCCATGCTTTCGAATGACACTATGTACCTGCCTGAACCGAAACAACCAGCGTATTGTATTAGTAAAAGTGAACTTGGGTCATCATCAGGACCTGATGGAAAGTTGGATTTTGCCTCAGTAAATAGTATATCTTTGACTGTAATGGAAGCTAGATAGAGATGCTACATACTCTTATTTCTGTGATTTTCAGAGTAGAAACTGTAAATACTTCTTTGAGTTATTGGCTTATTCTAAGTTATACCTTAATTTTTGAACTAAGAAAAATCATTAGATTTGATCCTCATAGAAGAGAATAATATCAAAATTAATTTTTGACGACACACGAAATTTGGGACAAATGCCAAATATCATACTTTCAGGAGAACCTCTTTCATTTTCAATGCCTTATTTAATAGAATTAAACAATATTGAATATACTACCAAAACAGGATTGCATAGATCCTATATATCATCCGTGTCAATTTTTCTTCCCTGATCAAATAACATCACATCATATCATTTTTTAGTCTATTTTTTTAATAACTTCCCACAAAATACCTTTAATATTTTATGATTTTAAGTGATGTGATGTTATTTGATTAGTGGGATACAAAGAAACATAAAAGTTTGAAACAGATGATCTCAGTCCTATATTCGTTATTTGTAAAAAAATGAGAAAAAAAAAATAAAATGTCATCTTTAATGAAAGTTATTAAAGAAATAAACTGAAGAATGATAAGATGTGATGTTATTTAAAAGTTTGGGATAGATATCTCAGTCCTATATTCATTATTTGTAGAAAATGAGAAAAAAAGAATAAAACCAAATGCCACCTTTCATGAAAGTGACTATAGTTAGGCTCAAACTGATAGGAGTATGCATGACACAAACCTTGGTTCACTTGAATTACCAGACAACTAGTGTAGGCAGACACCTTCAACTTGCCAGCACAAGTTGATTCTTATTTTTTTCTTTCTCTTTTTTGGTATAAATCCTATATTTGATGAAGTTGTTCTTCCCACATCAAAACAGCTCCAGGGGCCAGAAATAGAAACGTATCATAAATGCTAATAATATCACAATTCACAGTACTCAGAAAAAAATAACGATCTTGTACAAGTGCGCCTTCAAGTAGACACTCGAGTTGACCTGAAGTACTTTTGTAAAGTAGACAACTGGACCTTCAAGAGAACAAAAATGGTGGATTTAGCATCATTTAACAAAAATGGTACAAAACCTTACTAGATAAGTCAAAAATTTTAAGACCGAACCACAAGGGCGGTTCAAAGGTAAGGTCACTTAGGCAGTTGCCTAAGACCCTCGAGTTGCAAGCTGCCAGTCCTCCCTTATTTACATCCTATGACATATAGTCTTAATTTTATTTTTCTTAGTTTAAGACAAAGAAATAAACCTAAATCAAATCACCTTATATTTCATAATTCTTTGAGATAACTGCAAAAAAATATTTTGAGGTCTAGGTGTTCTGTAATTTAAACTATGAAGTTTGGACTCTGCAAAAAAATACCTTAAAATTAAGAAATTCTGAAAATTAATACCCTGAGTTAACTTTTTGAATAATTTGAACTGAAAAAATACAATAATATCCTCAAAATTAAAAAGAATAATAAAGAGTAATATAGTTTTAATAGATGATATTTGCAATGCTCAAAATTCTCACATACATAATAGGCCAATAATAAACATGTTCATATTATATAATAGACATATCATGAAACTAGTGTCAATTTTATGATAAATTGCTCATTTTGATAATTAAGTGCTTTTAATATGTATTATTATACTAATGGTTGTCGAAGTGTTCCCATGTAGTGTAAAGGCTCAGTACCCTCAGAGAGAGAAAGCTTAGTGTGTGAAAAGAATAAAGAATATATTCATGAATAATAATACTATATGCACATGCATTAAAAACTATGTCTATTGATAACTTGGTCAAATAGTAATTTTTCGGTAAAATGCATTTTTTTACGCTTTTTGGAACCAAATTCACTGTGCATTAAGCACATCAAATAGCTTTAATTTAATGTTTAGAAAAATGTTCGTTCCAAGTAAGCACGAGGTGGCAGTCACTGTACTGAACTATGTTTAATTATACTAAGCTAGCTTAGATTCAGCTTAATCGCATAATGTCATCTTTGTGCTTCTATTAATTGGGAAATTATACTATGTTTGTATCATCAATTAGAGTCTAATTGACTTTCTTTTTATGTTTAATGATTGGTTATGGGGATAGGTTCCACCAAATTACAATAAAATTGGCCATATCGGATCATAAGTCAAAGTATGACTAGATTTCACTTTCTAAGCTAGGTTTCATCATTTTGGTCTACACTTGAGTGTATAGGATTAACCAGCAACGTGGTGAGTATGCTAAGAATGTTTTAGAGTTGGACACATGGAAAGTAAGGTGCAAAATACCTAAAATACCCCTTAGAATTTAAGTTATGCCATTCTTAGCCTTTAAGTATTGATTTTTGACCAAATCTGGTCATTTCTTTTCTCTTCCTCCTCAGCCACAACTTGAACCACTCCAACCACTTTCTATACTTCTCTCAACTCCCCTTATCTATATCTAAGAGTTTCCAAGTAGTAGAACTCAATTTAGAGCTCAAGAAAGCAAGATGGGTCCAAACTAGTCAAGGTAATTCTACTAGTTCTTCTTCCTAAGTTTTGTTTTGTTATTTCAATTCTCCACTTGATACTACTTAAGTAATGTTTCCTCTAGGTCCTCTTGAGTCCTAAGATCAATTTCAAAGCCTTAGAAATTATTTTTGTGGAAGTAGAAGGCAAGAGCTTCAACAAAAGTTCAAACTAGTCAAGGTGAGCTTTTTGTGGAATTTAGAATTGGTAATTTATTTCTATTGCTTTAGCTCTTGAATTAAAGCTTTTATTTGATAAATTAAAGTCTAAGAAAATCTTATATATGGCTGAAAATACAGAATTTAAGTGGAAGATTAAAGTTATACTTAAATCCCTAAAGTGTATTAGTTAAGGATTTAAGTGTTGTCATGTGTGGTAGATTAAGTTTTTATATTTATAATTTGATTTTCTAAACTTGGAGTGTATATTTTATGGATCCTAATATTTATTACACTTATTTGATAGCTGATTATGATGACACATAAATATAAAAGTGGTTTTAAATTTTGTCTAAACAAAAGGAATTCAAATTTAGTTAGGTTGCTCTAAATGATTCTCTTTGAATTGTATATGTGAGAATTGTCTTATTGATTGTTATTACAGTTCTTAAACCATGATTTTAATCACGTGGGGATGTCCTAAAAATAAGGGAGGTACTGTTCAAATATTTTTAGAACCAAATGGTACTATTTAGAAACAAATGGACTAGTTTTTATGAACGTAGATGACATTCTGGTTCATTTTGTGATTAGAGTTCCTTCTTTTGTAAAAACTTTGATTCAGTCTTGTACTTATTTTCTTTAAACATTTTACATTGTAGTGATAATGTTAGTAATAAAATTGACATCAAGTCTTCCACACACCTTACCATAGAGGATACTGACCTTTTCCACTATCTTTTCTATCGGACACAAAGTAAGTGAAGATTTATTTTAACTGCATCACAAGAACAATAATAAATACAAGATATTTTCCTACATGCTTATATAGATTATTTCAATTATATGTTAATTATATTATTGTTGTAAAGTTTATAGAAACATAAGCATGGCATGATCATTTAAGCATGATGTTCAAAGAAATGAAGTTTTCCACACATTGGATTTAAAGTAGTACTATTGTACTGATTTTACAAGATATGTTTTAAGTACATTGTCTAGTCTATCTACGTTGGGTAAGTATAGTTTACACATGCATCCTTCCCGCATAGGTGAGCACGGCTTACCGACTGCCGAGACTAAGTATTGTACTATGAGATTTATTAGGTGCATTATCTTGTCGGTCTGCATTGGACAGGTTTGGTTCGCATTGGCCATATGTTTCTTTCCCGCATAGGTAAGCACGGCCTACCAACTGTCGCTACTTTATAGTATACTCAAGGGCCTTATAAAGAAATGTTTTCTAAGAAAAATACATCAAAATGAAAAGTTACAAAAGAAAAAGTACAATGGGAATTTCAATGAAGTTTATGCACGAAACATGTTCATGAGCATGTATGAACTTTACTTACTAAGCATTAGTTCATTTAGTTCCTGTGATGCAGGTGATGAGATATATGATGTATAGAGTTGCCGATTGGCTAGCACGCTTTCTTGTCACCATGATCATACAGATGTAGACGAGTTTGACTTGTAGGCGATGTTTTCTTCGTATTTTGATATTTTGGTGTGATGTAAATATCACTGGGGATGGTAAGATAAATGGATAAGAATTTTTTGGTTGTACAGTTTGTAAAGATACTTTCAAAAAGTAATGTCACGTGGGTTCTTTTGTTTTAGAGTTTAAAAAGTTTAAATTGGCCTAAATTTTTGAACAAAACTAAAGTCATGGTTTATAAGAAAGCAATACTTCCTAGTTTAACCTACATAGTCATATAGTTAAGCTAGGGGGCCTAACAATATTATTGTTTTTTGGTTGTTAAAATTGGTCAAAAAATCTGTCCATAATATTAATTTTTAGAAATTCTTAATCTTAGGGTATTATTTTATAGAGTTCAAACTTCAAGATTTAATTTGCAGAATATTCAAACTTGAGGGTATTTTTTTGCAATTCACCCTAATTCTTTTACAAAAGTCCTATGTTTTAAGAAATATAGAAAAATCTGTATGGATTTGATTTTTTATAATAAAACGTCTCATAATTTGACTATTTTTGAAATTTGACCATCTTATATCATCAAAAATAGGAAATTTAATGGAAATGACAAAAATACCCTTAATAATTAATAGATTTAGACTCAATAAATTTAAAAATGGACCATACTAGTTTTTAAAATCCTAAATAGTTGATAGATTTAGACTTCAAATAAATTTAAGAATTAACTATACTAATTTCCAAATAATATTTTGATTTTTCAAATAATCTCAAAAGTGATAAAATAGTGTCCAAACTATCTAATATTCGAATAGTAAAAATTTAATATAAAACTAATTCTATCATGTACTAAGGATAGTTTTGTTATTTGTTATTAATTTTTCTAATTTATTTTATATGTAAAGGTCGGATTTCAAAAATAGCCAAATTATAAGATTTTTTTGTAGTAAAAGATCAAATTCAAGGAAATTTTCAATATTTCATAAAACATAGGGGGTCTTGTGAAAAAAAAGTTAAAATACAAGGTAATTGTTTGATATTTTCTTGTAATTTTTAATCAAAAGTTTAACTTAAAATGTCATTTTTATTGTAATTATTGCTACATTATAAATTGAAGCTCTCAAAACTTGTTGTTATAAATGCTTCATTTAGTATAAGAATTAGATTGGAATAGATTGGAATGTGAAAAGTTCAATACTATTTTATGTTTGATGTAGTATTTGGTTGGATTAAGCTTAGTTGGATCCATTAGCATATAAAATTTTAATATAAATAAATAAAAACAAATTTATATGTGGGACCTACTAGCATTGGGGTGGAATTGATATGGGTCTCACTAATAACGAAGAATATGATTATTGGATTAGTTATCCCATGTAAATAGAGTAACGATACGAGGTATTATATGGTGTCCAATACCACATGATGTGTCTATCTAGTATTAGCTAATTATGATTATACTTAAAGTGGGACGTGGGGCCTATGTGAGATCCTATTTATTAATTAAAATCACCCATAAATGGATTGACAAGTCGCTAGAAAATGAGTGTTTTGATCTCCATCTCAAGTCTATCATCTTCCCTCCCTATCCTCCTACCTCTTTCGGGAATGACGAGTTTTCCTTTTTTTTTTTAATTTTCTAATAAGTCTAGATTTTGATCTGGTTATAATATCATTTTGTGTGAATTTTATACTACATAGATTTTGATCTGTGTAGTTTTAATCTCTATTTACTAAATTTTGAATCTAAGAATTTTTTTTTTTTTGGATTTAGATCTATAGTACCATTAGATTTATTTTCTTTTCAATGGGTGTGAATCTCTTTTGGTATTGGAATCATATTCTTTAGCGGTCAAGAATGCATTCTAATAGCAGATAAAGGCAATTGTTTGCTAGTAGTTCTTGTTATCTTCTTTTATTGGAAAATTTTGATAACCCACATTCTTGTTATTATTATATTTGTGATTTATTTTTTGTCTTATTTTTTGAGGAGTTTAAAATTGTAATCTTTTATACTTGCATTGTAACTACAACTTTTTAACTTCTATTAATATTATTCTCTTGAGGAACAGATTAACATATCATTATATTGTTGAGCACTACTAGTGTCTCATAGGATTGTTCATGTAAATGAGACTAATTTTAGGATATAAACTATTTCTCTCAATTCTAAATTAACATCAAATATAAGAATAAAATAAATAGTACTTATCTAATAAATAGTATTTATCCGAATCCTAGTCCCATGTACTAAACGGCTAAGTCTACAATTATGATACAAAACTAGCTGAAACAAATAATCAATCTTATTTATTTCACAATTTCTAATTTCGTACATAAATCATCTATATATACTGTTTTCTAATTGACTTCATATTCCAAACGTTATGTGTGTGTGAAACTTCGAAAAGGTGAAAAAAATTCACTAATGTAGTAAAACTGAGAATGTAAATATAAAAAAAATTTTATAAAAAATTATATTATATAATTCACTAATATAAAAAATTCATACTCTTTATTACTAAACCAGTATAATTAAACCTCGAGAATATATGAATATTCTATAAAGTAGTATCCTTTTTAAATAATTAAAATTTTCTAATCCCAAGCTAGTGTTCATAATTAATAACCTCACATAATGAATTACATAATAATATTTTTGGAAATCCTTTTTAGACCTCATGAATATGTAACTAATGATTGAATAGATATAAAAGAACATAATATTAAGGATCTTTTTACTCGACGTTCTGACAATTTCTATTATTTCAATCAAGCTTTTCTCAAATACATATCTAAAGTCAATTGTCTTTGTCTTCGTACCCGTATTTGTGTCCCTATTTCTACGGAGCACTATACTCTATATTATATATAATATGTGGATATATTATTAATTAATTATAATTATATTTTAAATAAGACTTATATAACATTCAATTTATTAATTAGAATTATCAGTAATACATTTAACACATCTTCCTAATGCTAACATCATTAGTGTCCATATCATTGCTATCATCAAAAGCAATCTCTTTCTTTTTTCTTTTTTTTCTTTTTTCAATGAAAACACAACATTTGGTTTTCTTTTTATTTTTTCAAATTATTATTTTTTTTTATATATTGTAGCAACTAGCAAGTAATTATTGATGATTAATATTGCATGGAAAGCCTCATTTGAGAAATGGTTTGTAAAACACAACTGTGAGGCGTTCCGAAACAAGACAGCACACAGAAACTAAAAACGACATAAATGAAAAGGAGAAAAGTAAAACTGAGAATGGAGCTAAGCTAGGCCTCATGCTGTTTTTTCTCTTCTTTTGGCTAGGAAACCTGCAACCGCTCACATGCAGTGATTATTTTATTTGCTTCGTGCAGATATAATAATCAAAATTCAAGTATACAAAAGTATAACTTAACAAAGTAGATTGGAATATAGCTGTTTCAGAGCCAATAGTCAAGTTTTGTCTGTAAGAGTAGTACCTGTAACGAGAACTGTGCACCAAAATTGCCGGTCAAAAAAGAAGTCGAAGAAAGAATAAACGAACCCTTATCAGAGTTAAGACCACTTACAGTTCAGAACCACAAATAGTTTCATGGTCCGAGTAACCAAGTTTCACCAAAATTAGAAAAGTTACATATTCTCCAGCTTGTTAAGCCCTCCCTCACCTTCTAAGCGAGGTCATGTTTTATGGTGGGTGAGGCTCCAGTTGCATACACCCAATTTCGTACATATCCTAATTCCACTCTTGCCTTGAACTTGGAATCATAAATTTGTATGCTTGTCAAACGTTTTAAAGACCATCAATGTAATCCCCAGTCAAAAGAAAAAAGACGGAAGTTCATTCAACCAAGCACATTCACAATAAGTTCCTGTTCAGAACAATTTCCACTTTTGTGTACGGACCCATTCAAATGCCAAGCTTTGACAGCAAAATGATATCTCAAAGGTTTATTATCCTAATCAAGTGCATTAAAACGAAGAAAGCAAAATGATATTTGAGTAAAAGAACAACGATTTTCAGGCTCTAAGTTTCCACTTGCCTAGTCGCTTTCGTGCTAGCAACGGCTTAGACCTTAAATTCGCACTCTTTTCCTCCTCGCTATCTTCACTATCCAGGACAATTACTGTTTCAGATATTAGCGATTCTTCTGCTTCCTTTTGCTTTTCTTTTTGACCTTGATCATTATACCGCTTCTTGTCCCACTTGCTGTCCAGTTCCTGGAAGTGACTGTTATTGCTTTCTTGCGATTGAACCATAGGACACACTGATAGGTTCTGACCTCTCCCTTGTTTATCGTGGTTTCCACGTCCACTTTCACAACGCTTGTCCGTTGATGGCAGTAGTGCTGCAGATGTAGACAAAGCCACAGAAGAATCTGGTATCGTTTGAATTGGCTCTACATTCTCCTTGGGTAACCCTGATGAGCCTCTAAACCCCAGAGAAAGCTTCCTCCCTACTGAACAGAACTTTTGATGACTTGTATTACAAGTCACATTTTCAATGCTATCCACAAAATCCTTTTGGGGTTGTAATTTGAAGTGGTTTGGAGCTGGGGTTACTGAAGCACCCTCATCTAATGGGTTAACATGGGTGGAGGGCAACAGTTGAGGGGTCACAAATATTTTCTCCTTTGGAACACTAACAGCTATTGTTTCCAAAGATCCTAGTGGCTGCTTCTGACAAAACCCACGTAGCTTCTTTGATTTCATGTTTATGTTGTCTTCTACTGATACACTATTTTGGATTGGATGAAGCTCTTCCCTGCTACAGTCCTCATCCTGCGGCATCAATGACCCCAAAGAAGCCATAGAAAGGTCTTCAGATTTACATGAAGAAATGTGATCTGGGACCACATTCTCTTTTATGTTGTAATTTCTCTTCTGGAGTTGAGCAAAAGCCTCCAGTGATAACTTCCGCCTGTTCCCATTCAACTTCTCCTGACCCCAATTGGACACCTGGATTGCATGCTTTAACTCTTTTTTAGTTCCTTCGACTTCCATCTGGTTTCCCGAGTCTTTGAGTAACTTGTGTCTGTTAGAAGCCTCATTTGCTTCTCCATTACCAACCCTTTCCTGATATGGGTCCAAAGAATCCAGTGTCAACTTCCCGCTAGTCCCACATATCTTCTTATGGTTTAGGAGGACACACCCGTTACCCTCTCTTTTTGTCTCATTTTCTTTTGTTTTAACTTCCATCTGCAGTAGCAAAAACCAATAACAAAACAAAGATTCCAAAAAGCTCAAAAATTCGAAAGTTATAATTTGATTGTCCTTATTCTATTACCATGTTTGGATTGGAGTTGGACTGAATACACGCACTTCCTCCAATGTTGTCACCAGCTCCAGGATGGGCATATTTCTCGGTCATAGATCGAGCTTTCTGGTCAAAAGCTTGTCTGTTATACTTGTATTCCCTACTCTGCACATCCATTAATACCTCTAATCAGCAAAAAGCAAATAGCAACACAAATGGCCCGACCTTTTGTGAGTATATCGACTTACCGCTTCACACATGAGGCCATCATCTGGATTGGGTTCACTCAGTAACAACCCAATACTTGTGAGCACAGTTGAAATATTTAGTGATGGTTGCCATGCCCCCTGCTTAGATTAGAACATAAGCCTTGTTGTAAACTCAAAAGTCAAAATAAAAGTATTAATATCATATCTGCTCAATATTCTTTCATGGGATTTTTGTTCTTAAAAGTTACAAAACATACATAGCCAGTTAGATCAGCTAATGAGCATCAAAATCCAAACAAGTTTTATTGAGTTGTTGCCCTTTACTAAGATATCGAGGTCACCTACCGAAAACTGATTTTATGGGGAAGAAAGACTGAAAGAGCTAAAGGACATGGCTTCTACAGGCCTTCAACAAAAATGACTTCAATATACAAAACCAAACTCAAAAGTTCAAAATTCGAAACCTCACTTTGGCAATTTACCCCAATCCCAACGGTTTTCTAGCACTAAAAATGTAAAATTGAAACATAGTGTAGGGTGTGATAAACAAGAGGCTAAACCACTATGTGGCCGCTCTAACTAAACAAAACAAAATCAATGTTGTTACTAATCATCTAGAAATCTAAGCTCCCAATGCAGATTCCAGAGGCGAAAATTTTATATGCCGAAGGCAGTCTATCAACGTGTCATCACAAACCCAAATCAGTATAGAGACCGTAAATTGGATATGGGATTTTTCAATTTTCACCGTAGTATATGTTCTCTAGGCTACTTAGAAGAACTGGACGAAGGAATCATAATATGATTTCTCAACAAGCTCACCTTTGGGGGCAGATTGAGAATGTCAAGGCAAATCCGACCTCCATTGTCGATATTGGGGTGGTAAATCGGGGTCGCGAAAGTCACACTCGGGGGCTGAAATGGGTACCTTTCAGGTATTTGGATCTTAAGGTTGAAGACCCCTTTCTCGTATACAGTACCTTCGGGACCTTTAATCTCTGAAACAGAGCAAAGGGTCAAAACCCATGTCGAGAAAAATCAGACCCAGAAAAAGAAAATTAAGATAAAAAGAATGTGTTCCGAGTATTTTCTCCGGAAACAAACAGGGAGGGAGACTTACGGGCATCGATTAGTGACAAAGAGTCGGAGGAGGAAGAGGAGGTATCGGATTCAGGGGAGAGGCGTGGAAAGGACGCACCGGGAGGAGGGTCGGCGAGGAGAAGCTTGAGCTCCTTGTGCATACGGAGGTTGAGCCTCGCGGCTTGAGCCATTTTCAACGCTTCGTCTTCTGTGCAGATTGATTCTGATTTTTTGGAACGAAAATAAAAAGGTTCGGAAAAAGGCGCCAAATCGCTCTTTTCAGAGTGTTGAAAAAAATAAACATAAAACCAAAAAAAAATGAAAAGAGCAATGTTGAGAGTGGGATTTGAACCCACGCCCTTTCGGACCAGAACCTTAATCTGGCGCCTTAGACCAACTCGGCCATCTCAACTTTCTTGACAGTGAGTAAAATTATTATCCAAGAGAATGAAATCACCTATCTCAATTTGCTTTCTCACTGATACGTTGACAAATCAACAATTGTTTTTTTAAAAAAAAATAAAAAATAATTGTTAAATGAGATTTTTATAATTTTACTGATCTGTCAGCATATAAAGTAATAAGACAACAAAGACAGCCTTTTGAGAAAGCATATTTCGATTCATTATCTAAGACAAGGTGACTTAAAAGATTAAACTCCTTTCTTATTATTACTGATAATGCCAAAAAATACCTCGTATTTGATCTTAATTTTTTATAAAAACTACAAATTTACTGAAATATAGCACCAACGCCAACAGAGTCCAATCTCACGAATGTTCAATTAATGTTGAAATTCTTCGAGTTTTTGATTTTGAAGGGTTCATTTATTCAATAGAACTATAAAATACTTTAAAAACAAAAAATGTTTTCACAAGAAAATGAATCTATGGATAAAAATCTTCATATAAAATGAATTATTATTAAGGGAAAAAAATAGAAAGAAAAAAGCACTTTGGGGAGAATAATCTACGTGACGACTGATGAGGCATTGATAAACAAAATAATTAGAGCATCGTGAGAGATATATTTTTAGCTCTTTGGAATATACTTCTATTTTGTTATTGGCTATTTCCATTGATACGGTGATAGATTGCATCAAAATTGATCATTAATAGGATAAGTTTGTCTAAATTTAAATTTTACTAGCTTCAAATTTAGTGAAATATCAGAAAAATCGCAAATAAAAACAAGAAAAAGCAAATAAAAACGTACAAATATCTAATATTTTTGTGGGAAAAAATCCCCATAATATCTTGATAAAATCTATCAAATCTAATATTTTAATAAAATCTATCAAAATTCCCATTTTGATTTATCGGAAAATGCACTCTCAGTGCAATACATACGACAGACCATGGAACAAAAAAAATAAAAGGAAAAAAGTTTTCGGTAGATTGGAAATCAAAAGATAAGAAGTGGGGAACAAAGAAAAGGAAGAACAAGTTCCAACAATACAAAGGAATGTTGGATACCAAACAAAATAATTATAGATAAATCATATAAGAGAGGAAAAGCAAAAGTGAGCGTGTTTAGTTTTAATAATTACGAGTAAATGAATGTTTAAAACAATTAACAAAGCGCTTTTTCTTTAACATACTTGCTGGCTTAATGAGAAGGAATCATGCTTAACTTAGAAGTCGAAATATATATGTATATACATAAATTATATATGCTTGACATGGTAATTGGAAATTGAATATATGATTACTGTGGGACCCGCTCCCGAGCCATATGCCACGTGGAAGGCCGCGCGGATCGCACTTGATCTCACAATCGGCCATTAGGCCGTCCGAGGTTAGGGCCGAGTCTATCACTGACCCCGGACGGTTTGGTCTACTCTGACCCCAACCTCGACAGCTGGGGTCGGAAGCCCCAAGGGTCTGCCATCTGGGAACTGTGACCCTTACCTCAACGGTCGGGAGGATCAGAAACCCCAAGGGTCTTCCGACCGAATACAGTGGAAAGCGACTCACGGCCCCAAACCTAGACAGAGCATTTAATGCGATCCTGGATAGGTGTGTGCCAGGGACAAGCCGTCCTGACAGAACGGCGATTTACCCAGATCTTACTCCTGACAGATTGAAGCCGAAGGAGGCGGCGAAAATCAGGCCACGACAGCATAGAGGAGATCGCCGAAATCTCGGCCCGTGACTGTTGAAAAAGATTTTAAGATGAAAGGTACTCAGTCCTGAGATTGAGAACCACGCGGTTCACTATCTCAGGACTACATATATAAGAGTCATGCATTCCCGAGAGGGGCATGTATGCTTAAAAAACAGATATATATATAGAAAAGTCTGTGAACAAGAAACAGATAGATATATATATACTGAAATATTTTCCTTGCTATCCTATATCAAAGATAAACCACTGACTTAAGCATCGGAGAGTCTTTGCAGGTAGCCACCCATGCCTCTCCGATCTTGCTTGGAGTTCAGAGGACCTTGGGACAGCAGGGATACATGGACAGTTGGAGAATATAGCATCAGCAGTTCGAGACACGTGGACAGCTGGTGAGAAACCGCTCCAACAGTTTGGCGCCGTCTGTGGAAAAAAAGTTGAGCGTGGAAAAAAGAGTAAGAGACTCACGACCGCACTCTCCCCGAACAAAAAAGCTATACAACGTCCGATGGCACCCTTAAGAATGACAACCAGGAGCACACGTCCCGACGCCGAAGGAAGCTCCCAAGAAGAACGACCAGATCTGGGGCAGAAGCTGGATCAGATGCTTGCCACTCTGGCAGAAACAAACAGGAAGGCAGAGATGGCCCACGAGACCGTCCTGGATTTAAGGGACGAGGTTGCAGAGGTACGCAGAGAAAACGCTCGCCTCAAAGGTTTGCTGGCAAGTGAAGATAGGACTCAGCGGAGGGAAGATTTCGACGAATAAGTCCAACAAGAGTTCGGAAGCCAACCGCGGGGAGAAGCTCCCGCCCCATCCGGGTCACGGATGCAGGGGGTACGGCAAAGCCAGTAGAGACCTTTCCAAACCAGGGTGGCAACGGGCGGAAGACACCATGAAAGCCTTGGGGGTATGCCCCCCGACTGGAAGCAAGAGATGATGGCAGACTTAGGTAAGAGACTCGGCAACCATCATAGCCAGACCCCTGATGATCTGGTAGAACAAACTGTACGAGGCATCAACCGGACGGCCTTCGCTGACTGGATCCAGATGGAACCCAGGCCGAGGGATTTCACGACCTCAACTTTCAGGCCGTTCGAGGGAAAGACTGACCCCTTCGACCACATATACCACTTCCAGCAGAAGATGGCCTTAGAGACCAGGGACGAGGCTGTGACTTGCAAAGTCTTCTCTACGACCCTTGTGGACCAGCCCTGCTATAGTTTAGGCAGCTCCCGGAAAAGTCCATAAATGGGTTCGAAGACTTCTGCAGACTTTTCCTGAAACAGTACGTATGTGTCCGAAGACAACAAAAAACCATGCGAGACCTGGACCGTTTAGAGCAGGCCGCAGATGAATCCCCGCGGGAGTACCTCTCGCGTTTCCTCGAGGTAATGTCACTGGTCCATAATGCAGACTCGGTCCAAGCTGCAAGTTCGTTCGTCCGGAGCCTGCAGCCAGGATCAATGCTGTCGGATCACCTCTTTCTAAACCTTCCGTACGATATGGCGGACGTCCAGGCAAAGTCGAAAGGGATATTTAGGGTTCTGAAAAGCCACCAGAAGGCGCCCAAGACCTCTGTCGCAGTAACAACGACGCCAGTACAACCCCTGGTCCCGCAAGGGGTAAAGACGCCCTCACCGGGCCAAGGGCCGGGCCCGAAGCAAAAAGTCCCTGTCCAAGACAGTCTGGAGGGAGGCAAGAGGAGGAAAACGACCCGTGATCCCCTACCCAAGTACGAGCTCAACACGCCGATCGACGCGATCTATCTCCAAAACAGAGACAGGGGCATTTTCAAGGACTCACCCAAATCTGGCATCCCCGAACATATGAAGAACAGGAACCGGTACTACCAATTCCACAAGGACTTCGGGCACGACACCGTCCACTACCGTAACCTCTATGCTCAGGTCATGCTGGCGATCCACGCTGGCAGGTTGAAGCAGTATGTGAAAAGCAACGAAGCCCAGCCGCGGCAAGACATCACCAGGACTGAAAAAGGGAAGCAGGCTCAAGCCTCTGGGTCAGGAGAGCAGATCCTCAG